>CM050326.1:57142261-57336432 GCA_027475135.1 Bactrocera correcta | reverse complement strand
CGATCAGAAGTCATCGAAAAAAAGTCGTCTTTAGAAGTCGAAAATAAAGACAATGCTGATTTGTTTTTACGATTCCAAGGGTATTGTACACCGAGAGTTCGTCCCACCTGGCCAAACGATTAATGCTGTGTTTTACCTTGGTGTTATGAAGCGTCTTTTGTCACGCATTCGTTGTGCTCGACCACAAATCAGTGAGCAGGGTCCTCGCGCCTGTTGCACGATAATGCGCCGTGTCATCGGTCGATGCTTGTCACTGATTTTTTGACAAAAAACTTCATTTTAACCATTAATAATTCACCCTACCCACCTGATCTGACACCCTGTGATTTTTACCTATTTGGAAAACTTCATTTGCCCATGAAAGGACACTGGTTTCAGGACATTTCAACTATCCAAAAGGCGACGACCGATATTCTCAAGAGCATACCGAAAAATGACCTTAAATACTCATTTAAAATGCTAATTGACCGGGCTAAACGCTGTATCGAAGCACAAGGAAACTACTTTGAATAAAAAAATATAACTTTTGAAAAATATTAATTTTTTGTTGTTTTTTTTTAACAGTCCTGTTTCTTTTGCGACAGACCTTGTAACTCATTAAATGAAAGAGTTTTCAATACTCAAAAATGATTTGAATCGATCAGTTTATATGTCAGCTATATGCTATAGTGGTTCGATCTAAATAATTTCTTCGGGGATATGCCGAATTGCTTACAGAAACCTCGTACAATGAAAAAGTTTTTCGTACTTGCACTTGATTCCCGACGACACCAAAAGAAAATTTTCATTTGATAATGAGCGACAAAAGAGTCCGTGTGTGAACGCAGTCTAATTGAGCATTCACATGCACATATTTGCATTGGTATAAACAAGTACTCGAAAATTGAGGATATTAGTAACTGTGAATACAATGAATTGAGTAATTTAATAAATTTAGTAAACGGAAAAAGCGCTCCGAGTCACATTGTTGCCTCAGCGGGAGCTTTATTTATGTATTACATATTTTCAAAAATATTATAAAGCCGATGTTCTATAGGAATGTTCATGGTTTTTGAATTAATTCAAGCCTGTTGCTTCCCAAAATAAACTTTCGCGATTAAAGTACTTCTGAACCTGTGGGATATTCGATAAGACTAGTTTACAGTCATTTTGCAACTGTGGTGTTAGAAGCTGTTTCTTGTGAGTTTTGGGTTGCTAAAACCGAAAATAATAGTAAAATTGCATAACACGTAGAAATTTTGTGTTGCAGTCAAAGGGTGTAGGGATCAAACCACTAACATTAAAATGATAAATACAGCTGTATGTGATGGAACATTTTAGAACTCAAATTCGTAATCAGCACAACGCAAATACTCAACAGACCTCATAGCACAACAGTTGCAAATTTTTTCTTCAGATTTGTTGATCAGTGTAATCCTCTAGAAAATACCGCTTAAGTGTATTTTACCTTATGTAGCGGTCGTGAGGTGGAAGAAAGTGGATTGAATTGAAGAAACTATTAAAACTTTATGCATCGCACATTACTCTCAAGAGCCCCAGGAGTAGTTAGAATATGTTTGAGCATAAGCTAAATGGTTAAAAGTCTTTGAGAAAACATTTTTTTTAATTATTTTGTATCCAATACTAAAACAGTTCATTTTAGTGGAATAACGCTTATCCAATATAAATTGTCTTTTATTCGCCAAACGTACAAAAGTGGCGAATCGAACAAGCTTTATCTACGTTCAAAGATATTGACAGCATTTGCATATTGACAACCTTGCCTTAGCAAATGGAAAAATTTTACTTTTTAGTGGGAAAATTTTACTTTTCACGGCAATTAGCAATCTAAATTAGTTTCAAGCGGTGTCTGTACGTTTTCTTTAAGGGGTTACATGGGTTTCCTCGGGCAAAAAACGGCCTTTTTTCAATAATTTTTTTACATTTAAACATTTTTTTTATTTAAAAGACTCATATTTAATAAAAATTTTGTAAAAATTTCAAAAAACAAAAAAAAAAATCAAAATGGCAGTCATTACGACGCCATTTCCGGCAGTCTCGGAACTCGGAAAAAGAGTGCATCCGCGTTGTCAGCAGAACATCTTTCAGGATTATCAGAAATAAAAATAAAAAATACGTGCTTTAGTAAAGCCAAAAAACTAGGTATTGGACGAAGGAAAAAAAAATGGAAATTGGATTTTTGCCAGACGTTTTTATAAAAAAAAAAAATACAAATTTCGTTGAAAATTTCTCGACATTCTTTTTTTTAAATACTTGTAACTAAAAAAATCCTTCGTTCAAGACCTTATAAAGGATATCTCGAAGACCTGTGTAAAATTTCATCAAGATCGGTTGTGTAGTTCGCGAGAAATCTTGACAACCGACTTTGAAAGCATAGTTTTGAGAAAAACGCGTTTAAAGACGGTGCCACCTAGCCTAGCTAGCTGCAAACGCACAAGTTCTCAAAGGCTGTATCTCCGAAACTATTAGTCGGATCAACTTGATCATCAATCAATACTCTAGAGATGTTATAGAATTTAATAAGAAAAAAAATTTTTTTTCGATTTTTTGAAACTGTGAAACCCATGTAACTAAGCGCTCCTTTCACGCGTTGCTGAGGGTAGGGGGTGTATTAAGCATGATTATAATAAACTATTTGATACGGGGAAAATATTATTAAAGAATAAAGACGAAACGTTATGGGCGGTATAAAAATCCAATGGACTGTGCTTATGTTTTGATTTTGAAAATGATTGATACACATAGGTTAGGTTAATCTGGTAGGGCAATAACCGTCACTATTGATACCGCCTTCAGTGTATTATACCGTGGGGACCCCAGGTGCTTACAGCATAATCTTGCTAATGCGAGACAAGTCCAAAAGAGATGCTCCATTGTTTCCTGGTGCCCTGCTCTAGACATTACCTGCAGTCTCAGCCGCATACTGAAATTTTGTGTGTTCCGATCTACCGTTTTGCACATGACTTTTGCAGTTTTGGACCCAGGTAGTTCCATTTTTAGCATGCTTCTGTCGAGAACGTCCTATATACAATGCATGGATTTCTTAAAGTTGATCACATTTTCGTATGTTAGCCGTACATCATTTTTGGCAGTCTCGTCCACTTCTTCATGGATATCGATGCCTTTATGGCCTGGCACCAAGTTGCTTGCTTCTGGCAGCACTTTCCACTGCTGCTCTGCTTCCCAAGACACTTCTGGTCGATAGGCGATATGAGGTTACTGCCTTGATTGCAGGTTGGCTGTTTACATAGAAGTCGACTCTGGAATTGCCGGCGTATTTGCCCATCTCCATTACCCACCGAGCTATGCTCGAAGTTTCAATACGTAAATTCTCCTGCAGCCTGTTGTCGTCCCGCCGATTTTGGTGCGGAGTTTTCAGCAGGTTTAGTACCAGTTCAAGAGCCGCCATGGGAGTTATTTTTAAAGCTCCCGCTATGCACAGCGCAGCGAGCTTCTGAACCCTTTCCATTGGCTTCCGGTAGGTAGATTTTCGTACGCATGTCTACCATACCACTGCTCCGTAGAGCAGAATTGGTCTTACAAAAGCTGTGCAGCACCACTACATGAGAGAGAGCCTCCAGGTTGTGCCGACCATCTGCCTACACTCATATAAATCATTGCTAGCTGGGGACCACCATAGAAGATCTTTTGTGCTTTCTTGTGAACACAAGCAGACCCTTTGTCTCCAGGTTCAACCGGAGATCCGCTTGCGATGTTTTAATATTTTCATAAACATGATGTGGTTTATTGTTGAAAGTTAGTGAATTTAGTCCAGACCGTAATCTAAGCCCCTTGTCCTTAATATAATGATTTCCGTTCCACTAATTTTCCACGGTTTTTTTCATCATTTACTCAGTCTATTAAATTTAGTCGCTTCTGTTGAGTTTATATCACATACAACTCATTTGAGTTTACTAATTTGATTTTAGTATCAATGTCCTTGTTATGAAGCAAAAAGATAGAAGGTAGTTAAGTGAGTCTACGACCTATAATATTGTTTAATGATACTACTGTGCCCAAAAAATAAGGTGACATTGTATTTATTTTGAAAATTCTTTATTTATTCTTCCAAATCAATTTCATCCCCTTCAAAGTAATCCTCTCCTGATGCAATGCACTTATGTCAACGGATTTTCCAATCTTCGAAACACTGGTTGTCGTCACTTTCCTCGATGTCCTTCAGTTCCGCCTTCGCTGCGGCTTCAATCTCCTCTATCGTATAAAAACGGTGTCCCCTGAGCGGTCTTTTGAGCTTGGTGAACAGCCAGAAGTCGCAAGCCGCAGGATCAGGTGAATACGGTGGTTGCGAAACGATATGGGTTGGGTTTTTGGCGTAATGATAACGAATTACGAGGGCAGTATGGGATGGTGCATTATCGTGGTGTAAAAACCAAGAATTGTCTTTCCACAATTCCGGCCGTTTTAGGCGGATAGCGTTACGCAAACGACGCATAACGTTCAAATAATATTCCTTGTTGACTGTTTGACCGGTTGGAAGGAATTCATAATGCACAACACCACGATAATCGAAGAAAACAGTCAACATGACCTTGATTTTTGAGCGACTTTGGCGAGATTTTTTTGGTCTCGGCTCACTTTTGGCACGATATTTGTTCGATTGATCGGTTGTTTCGGGGTCGTAAGCATAGATCCAAGTCTCATCGCCAGTTATAATGCATTTCATGACACCCTGGTAGTCGAAAAGCATCGTTTCACACACTTCAACGCGACTCCTTTTTTCCAAAAAATTCCATGTTTTCGGTACCAGTCGAGATTTGACGCGCTTGAGGCCCAAAACATCGTTCAAAATGGTATTGGCTGAGCCTTTCGATATGCCAACTTTATCAGCAAGGTCTCTAATTGTTAATCGACGGGTTTTCAACACCAAATCTTTGATTTGTTGAACGTGAGCTTCGTCGGTTGAGGTTGATGGTCGCCCTGGACGCTCGTCGTCTTCACTGCCGGCTTGGAACTCACTATACCACTTGTAAACATTTTTTTTAGACATAGCCTCATCATTAAAGGCTTTCTGCACCATCCTCCACGTATCCGCAGCAGAAAATTGATTTCGTAAACAAAATTTAATACAAATTCTTTGCTCAACTAATTTCGACATCGCAAAAAACGAAAAACTTACTTTTAGCAGCTCACAAAACGACACATATCTCAAACACTAATGAATATTTTGACATGAAATTTGACATAAATGTGACTCAATGTCAATACTACCAGTACTACCAACTAAAAAACAAAAAAATAATAATTCTACAAATCCTTCGACGCGCGCAGTTTAAATTCAAATGTCACCTTTTTTGGGCACAGTAGTATACCAAACATGTTTGTAATCCTTGACCCCTTTCGTCGAATAATGAATGTTAAATTCTTTTGCAAAATTCCTTAATAAAAATTTTCCTACACATGAAGGTACATGCATGCTTATAGCCCCGCTTTGATTCTTACGAAAGTATAAAATGTTTCAGTTACACCCGAACTTAGCCTTTACTTACTTATTGCATGTAAAATTTTAGACAAGAAAGCGAGCAGTAAAATGATGAAAGACTGCTTTTCTATTTTTTTTATACCATTTTGTGCGATTTATACCAGTTGCTTGTTCGATTTGCCACTACCCAACGTATAGATGATAATTGTCCTGCTTATTTATACTGAGAGGATATCTGATTTATGCTTTTCGCCAACTCACTAGCTTATTGTTTATTTCAAGAATTCTGGAATGCAAAGTTCTATAGTTTATTTGGGTTTATTTGGGTTTATTTGATTCACTTGTTATTCTTAAGAGCCGATACATTTTGGAAAAGTGCCAGAGACTTACTTGCTCATGAGTTATAACCTGCAATGATGATTAATGCCTCAGAAAACAGTTTTATATATATATGTGTATAGACATATATCATATGAGTGCTGATAGGAATGCTCTATAAATTGAGAAAATATTATAATGAATGCAAATATAATTTGTTTTTCTTCTTTCGCTCATAAATATTTTATTTGTATGCTGAAAACAATAACAGTATAAGAAGTAAAAGAAAATAAGTTTATTTAAAGGGCATATTGTAAATGGAACTAGCAGCGTGATAAGAGCAGGCAATATGGTTAAATTATTATTTTTGCATTAAATGTACTACTTATATAGATATGTACATATGTTTATATTTATACATGTGCATTGGTATATGTCAATAGTGTAACGGCAGAAGACAATAGAGTTCTCGGCAGTTGGCACGTTTTGTGCGGTCGGCATTCATCTAAGAGCTATCAAAGGGCCTCTGACGGCGCCTATGACGCCTAGTCACCGATTAAGACTGAACCGCCGTGTGGGACATGCATACATATGTACATACATATGAATATGTGTAATATACATTTATCGCTAGTAATTTAATTTACGCATTTGCCTTTTACGTGTTCGAGTGCTTGTGTGTGTTATGTGTATGAGGTCATGCAATTGCTGCTCGACTTTATTGGCTGCAAATATTATATTTCATGTGGATTCGCACTTCAACTGTCGGCGTATGCATTTTCCAAAGAAATATCAAACAAATTATTGTAAAATGAAAATAACCATTCGATTACACGTTGCGCCAACACTTTCGCAATGTATCCAAAAATACCTTGGCTGTTCGGTCCACGGGCGCTGCATTCCAACGCATTATTTATACGCATGCACACACATACGAACCCAAACACACTTGAATATAAACATTCTCCGTCCAAAGCGTGTGCGTAGTGGTTGTGGACACTTGCCATGCCGGCGGCATCGCGCTCCAAAACACCTCACTGAAGAGTGAGGCGCAAACAAACACAAACGATTGCCACATTCTATGGTTTTCATATTTACATACCATATATAAGTATGTTTGAAGTTACATACATTCTTAAATTTAATTCGCAGTAGGAATCTAAATAAATGAAATATTTGTAGGAGAATTTAGCAATATTAACGAAGTCTGTTAGAAATATAAAGCTTAATCTAACTCCCAAATACTGCTAATATTCCAAATATCCACAGTTCATTAGTGCATTAGTCCATACCGCTCTGAACAGTTTGTTGTAAAAAAGAATCATTGTGAAGTCGTATAGTGCTTTTCTGGAAGTAACATAAAAGGTTCTTTCGGCAATGTCTTAAGGGGTTAGGGGCAATTATAATTTTCAAAAAATTATTTTTTTTGCATTTTTGTTAAGTGTAATATCATAAAAATATTCCGTGAAAATTTCACGTTGATCCGATAATTAGTTTTTGAGTTATTCGACAAATAACAAAGAGAGCTCGGGCACTTCAAAGTGCTTGTGTAAAGCTTTAAACGCGTTTTTCTCAAAACTATGTTTTTTGAATCGGTGACAACTGTAACTCGAAAACCGTTCAGTAGATTTTAATGAAATTTATACAGCTTTTAGAATACATAATAAACTCGGGCCTGTTCGAAGTATTTTGGGTTTTTCCAAAATTTCAATTTTTTAAGACCAATTAACTGTTGATTTTATCGCAAAAATTTAGAAAAAAATTTCCTGAGGCCGCCATTTTGTTAATTTTGAAAACAAAATAAAATCCTTCGATCAGGCCCGGGTTTATCTATTTATAAAACTAATTTTTTGTGTACGATTGATTTTAGATGAATCTCCAAGGACTTATGGTTGTCACCGCAAGTACCTTTTTTTGGAACAGGGTCAACACAAACAACTATAACTTCGGAAATAATTTTTTTTTTGAAATTTTCGTGAAAATAACATGATTTAGTAGCAAAAAACATTCTGAAACATGGCTTTCCTCGGCTGAAAAACAGCATTTTTTAAACAATTTTTTTTTTTTCATATAAAAAAATTAAATATTTTATTGTTACAAACATATGTAACATACACTATTAACAAAGAAACTCTGAAATTTTTGGAAAAAAATTTTTAAACTCGACCATTGCGCCGCCATTTCCTGTGACCCCTCGGAAAAAAGCTGCGCCCACGTTGGCAGCATAACTCCTTACAGAAACGTCTAAAGTGAAAAAAGACGTGATTTAGTTAAAACTTAAACTTAAAACTTGGACGAAGGAAAAAAATTAACATTTTTACAAAAAAATTAATTTTTTTTTTCAAATAGTCGAGAAAAATCGTCGAAGTGCAATAAAAATTGCATCTCATACTGCTGTGTAAAATTTCCTGAAGATCGGTTGAGTAGTTTTCGAGAAATCTTGACAACCGACTTCAAGTTTCCAGAAAAACGCGTTTAAAGACGGCGCACTTAGCCTAGCTAGCCTCGAGCTCACAAGTTCTCAAGGCTGTATATCTGAAACTATTACTCGGATCAACTTGAAAATTTAGAACAATATTCTAGAGGTGTTGTAGAATTTAATAAGACAATAAAATAAACAAATTCGATTTTTTGACGCCCGTGTACCCATGTAACCCCTTAAAAGAACTTTATTGTAATCGGTAAAATTGTGTGGCGGCTAAATGCTAAATCAAAATTGCCGTAGACAATAACACATACCACATTTCGTCATATGAAAAGCTTTCCATTATTGCCGTTGTTCAGCTAGTGTGTTACCTGTCAACAGAGCTGAGGCCCCTACATTTTTGATGAATGTCAATATTGGTCATAAATATGTCGTCGAAACTGTGCAACAATTTAGCGAATGGAGCTCTAAAAATAAGCCAAAACATTCATTTAAAATTCGTCTCAAAACGATCAATAAGAAATGTTACTCGACCGTCTTATTCAAGCAGTTTGTGGTAAACGATCAGATTTGTGAGCAGAAAATACATAGATTTTTGACCACGATAATGTGCTGTTACATTCTAGCACGATTGTGACTGACTTTTTGGCCCAACATGAAACGAGAGTCGTTGCTCAGCTACCGTATTTGGCAGCTTTAACTCTCCTTGACTCGTTTTTGTTTTCCAAGCTTACAAATATGATTGGGGGAGAGCGCCTTGAGTCCATTGAAGCCATTGAAAGTCATTCGCTGAACGAACTGAAAGTCATCTCCGAAAAAGACGTTTCATAACTACTAGTATAGCTTTGGGTGCTTTTGGATGAGATGGCTAGGGAAACTTCATGAAACATCTTTAGAGTATTACCTTTTGGTTATTCTCCCTTATTTGAATAATAATTCATTGAATTTTTGTTTTGTAATGGTTTTACCGTTAATGACAAACAAACCATAGACATCATTAGAAGCAGTTTCAACATTGAAATCAGCAAATAAATCACTAAATTCGTATTGCGAACTAGGGTTTCAGCGAAAATTCGAGTTGGGTATTGTTTCAAATATTTTTAAAATGAAGTGGTGAGCGCTACAAGTAAAGAAATCCTTCTTTTGATGCTTCACGTCAATATCAGTTGCCTAAGTTCTAAGTTACTTATCTTTTTCACGCTTCCATATATTGAAGGTATTCTACTTTTACAATTTGCTATGAGATTTAAAGATTGGTTCCACAAGACGGCAGTTCTTCCTTACTTGAGTTACCTGTTTGCGTGCAGAGGGGAAATTTTTAATACATACTTATGTACATATATTTTATATATGCACCTGAAGTGCATTTAGTTATGTGAGTGTATTAGATTGTCGCTATTAGAGGCCGCTGTGTGGAGTTGCACAATATCTATTTTTAATTCAAATATAATCTAGCGGTCAACGTTTACAATGAGGCTTATTAGCAATGGATGCGTTTGCTACATTAATGAAATAAAATTTTGTTGCAAGAAAGAATTTTATCTTATTTTAGTATTTGCGTGTACTGAAATATTTTTTTTTTTTAAATCTATTGCAACACTTGAACTGATTTCAGGAATTATTTCAGCCGTTTCCAGCATAACACATTTCCTTTTACTGTGATGACATACATATGTATTTTCGAAGGTGTTAAAATTGTTAAGTGCTTTTTTTATTGAAGGTAATATAAAGATAATATTCGCGGTTAGTGACCTAATGTAAAACGTTGATCAAACTCTTAGCCTCAAATTTGTTATCATTTGTCATGTCCTCTCTTATCACATGAAAACTTACATAACAAACTACAGAGTAATTTATGTATGTAATTAGCTATTTGTCATTAAAAATTATAGTGTCGTCAATCAAAATTTTGGTTTGACATAAGATACCGAATCTATATTAAATGTTGTAAACACACAAAATATATATCCATTTTGTTCGATAAATGCCACTACGCTTACAATCGTTTGATATTGCTACAACTACTTACAGTTAGTCGCCAATGCTCAAAAGTACAAAACTAATATATGTATCTGTAGATGGAGTTAACGAACTTATAATGGGTGTTTTTTTAGACGAGTGGTTTTCAATGAGACAGTGAAGACGAACATAATAGTATAGCGAATGAGAAAATCCATAAATCTATGATTGATGAGTTTTTTGTTACCTTTTTGAAGAATATTGATGTAGACCTTTGGTTCCAACAAACGCCGTCACATGCCATACAGCCAACGAAACAATCAATTTGGCAACTTTTGGTGAGCGTATTATGTCGCGTCGTGGGCCTGTGGTGTACTCTCTCCAAGATCGTGAAATTTAGCACCGCTGAAAATTTTTATGAAGTCGCCTATCTCCGGAAAAAGGCTTCAAATAAAACATAATGGCAAACCCATTTCTTAATATTAAAGCTAAATTCTTGGCTAAAACAATAAATTCCATGCGACTTATTTCTACCGAACCACTTGTCTAAATAAACACCCTGCATATGTACCCTCCTTTGACGTTTTACACGCTCGCTTAGGACCAAATAAGCGTAGCAAATGGAAAAGGTTTGGAGTTTTGGAAAATTTTGACAACGGGTATGTAAAAGGTGATCCATTACGAGATTCCCTACTTCTTTGAGGAAAGCACAGATTTTTTCAAATTTAATGGGGAATTTTTATTATCATTCGAAAGAACATTTTACCTGAATCAAAGCGGGATTCTCCGTAAAGACTTTAGACTTTACATATCCCACAGGGAAAAGTCTAACGATGTGATATCACACGATCTTGGTGTCCAATCGACCAACCCAAAACGTAAAATTATCAAAATTGCCAAATTATCAATAAATCCATTGATTGATGCAATGTGTGGGAAGTAGCGTCGTCATATTCAAACCAAATGTCGCCGAGATCACGAGCTTCAATTTCAAGCAAGGAATAGTCGGTTATCATGGCGGGATAACGGTCGCTATTGATGGTTATGCTCTCACCGATATCATTTTTGAAGAAATATGGTTCGATGATTCCTCCGACCCAAAGACCACAGCAAACCGTTGTTTTTTCTGAATGTGATGACAGATTTTGAATCTCTTCGGGTTGCTCTTCGTTCCAAGTGCGGCAATTTTGCTTGTTTACATACTCATTGAGCCAAAAATGGACCTCATCACTGAACAGAATTTGGCTCGGAAACGGCGGATCTTCTTGAAACTTTTCGGGAGCTCATTGAGAGAAGCGATGTTGCTTGGGAAGGTCTAACGTTTCAGTTCTTGCTTAAGTTCTATTTTGTACGCTTTCAATTTAAGATCTCCATACGTCAGTCCGGGGTGCGGTGCTTAATCGACTCTTCAATGTATCAACTCTCAGCTATATCTGCTATATTTTCTTTACTGCTTGCTAGACGTGGTTCTCAAGATGGGTGATGGTGTTGCGAATGATACGGTCAGTAGGCCAATTATGTTGATCATAAGTTGATCGAAGCTTGCGAAATACATTCTTAAATTTTAAAAGGTAACGCTAAAAAGAGAGTATAATATAATAATCGGTAAGAATTATAAATTATTGATACTTAAGTTAGGTTAGGTTGGATGGCTGATCAAAGATCGCACGTGGACTATACGTAGTCCTTTGTGATGCCATAGAAAAAAGAACTCCCGTGTACGGACTTACAGATCGGCAAAACGCTTGGCAGCCGATACAAATTTGCAAAGGCGCTTGATATCTACACCCACCAATTCGGTAGGATGTCTGAAGGTATGTGCCCCCAAGTGTCTGAGCCTTAACCTCCCGAATGCGGGACAGTCAAGAAGGAAGTGATGGCTAGTTTCCGCCGCATCTTCTTCTAAGCAGCTTTTGCAAGCAGCGTCCGGTAAGATTCTTAGTCTTACACCATGTGTGCCAATAAGGCAATGGCCTGTAAAGAGCCCCACTAGTAAAGAGAGGCTAGCCTTACTGAGGGCGAAGAGATCGTTAGATCTTCTGTGATGTATCTTGGGCCAGAATGCTTTTGCGACCGCGCAAGTACCAATGCTGGCCCAGCGTTGACCAAGCATCCGCGAGGCCCAGCTTTCCAGTAGTAGGACACAAGAGGACACCGGAGCACCGACCCGTTCCCATTCTACCGATAGCGGCTCTAGGGTGCCCTTCCTTGCTAGCTCATCGGCTCTGCAATTACCCGCTATTCCGCTGTGGCCCGGCACCCATACAAGCCTTATAGTAAATACTGTCGCCGCCAGGGACAGTACCGCCAGACACTCCTCAACCAGCCCTGAACGCACTGTGAATGAATTCAGGGCTAGTATTATTCATACTTAATTATATACAAATGAATCTGTACAAAGTATGTATGTACATATGTATAGTATATGCTGTCTATTGCTTTTTTAAACAATTTTGATATCAAAAAATGTAGCACTATATGTATGTATTGTTTATTTATATGAAGATATAAGTACTTTAAACCTATTGTTGTCATATAGATTTAATCAAATCCGAATTTTAGCTATCATACCATTCATCATTGCACATAAAAGTAAACGATTTAAGTGAATTAGCACTAAGCATAGACGTTAACATAGTAAGACCGACTAAAGGGTGTGCTTTAGGTGGTTATAATTGCTGACAGGAGAAAAAATACGAAGGCGTTTATAAAATATGCGAACTTTAAAAAAATTACCCTCAGCTTCTGCCTAGAGACATAAGTCGTCATCGGGTCGCGATTTCTCCACTCGCATGCAAAAAAAAATAAAATAAATAGTTAACGATTTGAGCTTGCGAAGTTCTCTTAGGAAACCACGGGAATATACATAAAGCAACTATATTTACGGATTGCCAGGCGGCCCTCCTGGCATTGTTCTCACCCATGACAAATTCCAGTATAGTTCACAACTGCAAGAGAGCACTAATCTCAATAAAAGACAAGCTGCAACTAAACTTGATCTGGGTTCCCGGCCACAGGAACATTTTCGGTAACGAAAATGCAGACGAGTTGGCAAAGACAGGAGCTTTCTTCAATGAATCCGAGGCTGAGATAATACCAAGCCCGCTAGGATCGATCAAAGGAGAGATCAATAGACAATTTCAACAAATTGCAAACAACAGGTGGAAAAACATTACAAAATGCGTCATAACTAAACAATTATGGCCAACATATGACAGGAAAAGAACCACCGACTTATTAAATAGGTCAAGAAAAAGTATTTACAGAATAACAGCTACCACAACAGGGCACTGGCCATTTGGGGAACATGCGTCCAAAATGGGTATGCCCTACAACGACATCTGCCGTGGCTGCGGAGTAGCAGGGAACAAGGAAACAATCTTCCACTTTCTCTGCGAATGCCCAGCTCTAGCACAGATCCGACACAAAACACTCGGAATCCACCAAGCACCAAACCTTGAATGGATTTCCACCAAAAGCATATCGGACATAAGTAGTTTCATCGAAACCTCAAAATGGTTTGAGAGTACGAATAGTGTATCAAAATGGCACATCAGTGCTAATTGAGTCCGATAGGGCTGCACTCCTACCTACCTACCTACCTACCTAACGATTTGAATTCTGCATAAAAAGGTTATGGATTCCACATTATGGCTGACTTATATACAACTTTAGCTTTGCTTTACTTCAGATATTTACTCTGCATCAAAAGTTCGAGGTATGGTTTTGTATGAGTACGTCCACATCGAAGCGAGACCCGGCAAAATGAAACAAAATGTTGGGCAATTCTCATCCCTTTTCGCTTTGCCAATCAACAGTCGCCACTTGTTTTATTAGAGAGAAACTCTGAAAGTGAAACTTTCCTTTGCTTTCCTCGCTTCCTTGTTAAGATAGGTACATAGAAGATAATTACGCAGGCGTTGAAGATCATGTTAGCGCAAGGTTGCACCGCACGAACAATGCAATCGAAAATAACGTTTTGTCATCTTTTTTGCTAAGGTCAGGACTTTCCAATCCTTGAAGTTTGAATTTAAATGTCTCCCATCGATTTACTTTAATTATAAATCTTCACGATTTTTTCATAAAATTTTTTAATCAATTACATAATTTGCCCATAAATTTTCTTCAAATTGTAGCCCGTATTTCTAATATGAGTACACCTTTTGACAAAAAATATTTGAGGTACAATAACATATTTATACCTGTGCTGTGTTAACAGGTTTATAAATACATAAATATATAAAATTTCCTAGTAATTTTTAGTTGACATATTGGCACAAACGCACTTCTTTGTTCTAAAAATCTAAGTTAAGTCTACATACATACATAATATACATTAGAATGGGTTGATTTACAGGGAGCATAAAAAAACGAAAAAAATTGCATATGCAAAAAATGTTCTATGGATCATTTGGCACTATCTCCCCTAAGGGAAAATGGACTATGGGTTCAAAATTGGTTTCGAGCCAACGATTTTTACGGCCTAGTTTTTTAGGGAGCATAAAAATTTACTCGTCAGGTTTTGAGATATCGTAATGAAATTTAATACGTAGGTAAATTTTGATATTATATTGATCATTTGTCGGCATCGGCTAGATCGGACAACTCTGTCACATATATATCTCCCATACAATGGATTTTTCAGGTTTCCTTAAGTTCGCCTTAAAAATCGCGGGCTCGAAACTGATTTAAGATCATCTTAGGTCTTGCTCCACTCGTCCCGATGAAGCTCAATATTTTCCAAAAAGAGTACCGTAAACTGGTCTCTTCGGATTTGCATTATAACTGCCGATGGCACATGGCTTTATGAGTTTGGAAAAATCGATGGCATAAGTGTATAACATCTAGTGGGGATTTGTTTGAGGGCAACAAAATAAATAGAGATGAATAATTAAGAATTTTACGTTTTATTTACAATTTCCGGGTACATTGTACATATGTACTAAGTTATTCCATTTGTGCTCAGTACATATACATATCTAAATAAAAAAGAAAAAACATTTGTAAAAATCGCATTCGGCTTCAGTAGAACAACGACCGATTGTATACTATATTTCTAGGCAATGGGATGAATATGCGTACCTACATACTTATGTATATACAAATAACACATACACATATGAAAAGTAATGAGAAAATAATGCAATACTTGCTCAAGTATCTCAGAGTCAAGGGCTCTTGGTTGTGTTTACTTGAAAGTGTTAACTATTTCTATATTACTGTGCAAGCTTCTCTATATCCGGGGTTGAAACTGCATACAATTGCAAGTGTGTCACTAACAATTTGTATGTACTTGTAGTATATGCAAAATATGTATAAGTCACGTATAAGTTACATATATTACGTTTGTCGCTTCGTTGGCAGTTGGCAAATCACTCTTTTAAGATTCAAAAAAAACATAATTGAATCAAAATGTCTTCTAAGAATTATTGTAAATGTTAAAGTCAGCTATTCAATAACCTTATTCTTAGCACTTCTAAAATGTATAGGCTATTGACGGATTTAAGGGGGGTATTCTAGTCTAGAAACTTGAAAAAATCGAAAAATTTTTTTTTTCATATTTCGATAGTTTTTATATTCAAAAATATCTCCCTAAAAGGATTTTTCAAAACTCAAATTATTTTCAAAGTTATAGCCATTTTGGTGACGTGGATTATTTTCAAAGTTATAGCCATTTTGGTGACGTGGCAACTAGACCGGTTGAGCGAATATCGTATAACGGTAAAACTTTAATCGCGTTTTTCTACTATTAACTACTATTTTCAGCACTTCTGACATGATTTTTCAAGTTCTAATGAACAGATTAACTTGAAATTTGCTGTGGATCTTCTTTATATATCTCTCTGGTTGAAACTAGGATTATTCAAAAATTTTGATTTTTACTATTTTTAAAAAATGGACAAAAAATTCAAACAGTCGCCATATACGGAAATTTTTTTTTTTATCCTAGTTCAGACGATAGCGGGATTTGTACTGATTAAAATTTTATGTTTTTTTTTTTTACACACCACACAAAGTGTTGGAATCGTGTCAGGAAGGGCGCACCCTTATTTTCAACCCCCGCCACGCCACCACGCCGCAATTAATCAAATTATCTCAAACATTTTTTTTTATTATTCTTTTTTATTCTTAAAATATCAATAAATATAAAAATATAAATATAAAGATAAAAAATTTGATAGTAAAAATGTTCTTAGTTTTTTTTATGGGACTTTAAAAATGCCGTTAAATAGCATTTCTAGACTAGAATATCCCCTTAAGGTCAATCATCTGTCGAATCTGCGTAACCGGATCGAACCCGAATATACTTACATGTACATATCTGGCCAAAAACTATCAACTCGGTATTAACTAACTTTAGCGATTGAATTTCATAGAAAAATTACTTACTCTCTCTCTTCAATGCAGTAATTTCCATAATTAAATTGTCTGCCTTTCAGCTTCAATAAAGTGATCTCTAGATTTTATATTTTCATAGGAATACTACCTTTTCAACCAAAGCTATATTATTGAGATATTTCTCATATTTTCTCAATGCTGGTTTTCAAGATGGTAGCCATTCTTCGAAAATTTTTTTAACCTTTTTAGTATGAGAATAATATTTTAAAATTTCATTTAATGAAACGAAATTAATTAATATAAAATGGTGAAATCCATTAAATATTACGTTTAACTGTAAGTATTTGCAAAGTTATTTTGGCTGATTCACATACAACTTTTACTTCGCCTTGCTACTGGCATTTGTTTTGACGGATAAGTTGGATATATGTATAAGTATTTATGCATGCGTTTTTCCCATTGCTTCGCTCTATGCACTTTTTTCCAAGAATATCCGACGTATTCGAGTCAGCGATGAGAGCCATTTCTGGCATTGAATACCTATGTAAAGAAGCAAAATTGCCGCATATGAGACGAAGAGCAAACTAAAAAAAATTCAAGAGCTGCCATTACATCCAGAGTAAAAACGGTTTGTTGTGATTTGTGGGCCGGTGGAATCATCGCACGTGACATTCGCCAGTTAACAGTCGAAATGCTCGAACGAAAATTAAACTCAACGGACGGCGAATATATTATATATTTGAGACGTAGCCGCGGCCAACATTTGAAAAAGATAGTCTTCAAAAAATAAATGTGGAAGAATGTTCTTTCGAATGATAGTAAAGATTTCCCATTAAATTTTAAGTTTCTGTGATTTTTCAGTACGGAACCTCGAAATCGATCACTTGCTTTTCTTTTATTGAAATGGCTGAAATTTTAACACAAAATGTTAGGTGTGTTTGAAAGAGGATAAATGTATTATTCTTCTTCAAATTATTTATATGTAAATATACAAATCGGACACACCTTGTATTTCATATTTACTCTATTAATTTTGTGTGAATTATGACTTTAAAGAAATTTGAAATTCTTTTTATACTTTCGAATAATACCTTCGTATGTACAATCTCTCTCAAATCACTAAACAAATACTAATTATCAAGAGTAATTACACTTGATTTTATTAAAAAAAATCGGGATTAGGCGGATTACTTGCTTTCTAACGTGGATTTACTCACTGTTGTTGAGTGCGGGGGAATTAGTGAAAATATATTTACAACAGTTGTTCGCAATCACAACCAAATTCCCAAAAAAATTGTACGCATTCGCTACACCATGCAGCAATACGTATCAATATTATTGATAACAACCTTGACTTTGGCGTTTATATGAGTAATTTTCGATATGCACAGGCACTTTCCATACATACATACACAAACGGCAATAAATACTTAGACAAACATAAATACATATGTACATACGTGCATATGTGCTGACATGAATACGTCCGTCTGCAAATACACTATAAATGCCAAAAGTAGCGGCAAATATTTATTCATATTTACTCTGCTTATCATAATTACAACTGTCAAATATTTTTTCCTGATTTCAAGCGATCAATGTCGTCAACGTTGAGGCGACCAAGCCACAAGTAGCCGCAAATTCACTAGCTTATATGCGAGCTTGTGTATAAATGTATGTACATATGTATTTATTATGTGGCTTGCACATATGTAGATATTTTGCTACATATCTTCGCATATAAATGCATATATAAACGCATACATACATAATATAGTATATACAATATTTATATACATACTTATATACATACAGTATTATATGACTTCGCACGGCCGAGTCAAAATATCAGCCAAAAAATCGTGCTAATTGGAAAATGTCACAGAAGCTTTGGGGAATATAAGAGATTTGACTATTTGGTTCGCACTTGTAGACGGCACAAAACTGGTGTTTATTTTAATAATTGGAATTATCTGCGCTGATAATTTAATTATGGCACACTGAGACTGGGTATTAGCATATGACAGCGATTCTCCGCGCGCCAACACACACACACAAACATACTTAATAAACACCATATTTATCATAAAAACCAATAAACGAAAATGTTATTTACCGTTTTACATGACAAACGTATTTAAATAAATCTTGAACACATACATACATATGTACATACATTCTTATATTTACATTGTATATGTGGAGTATTGCAGCTACTTATATATGTATGTACATATGTTCATACCCAATTGATAAAAGTTAGGAAAATACCCTGAACCCACCAAAACCTCAAACTAGAAACTCGTGCTTGGCGTTCTCAAATGAAAATATTTACTCTTATTATTAATAAAAGATTTAGCTTAAATTAAATAATTGCATATTCAGAAGCAAATATGCTGAGTACAGTATTGGGAAATAAATGAGAATGAATCAATTTTTTAACCTAAGTACCACGATTATTTTGTAATTATTTTGTTTTTTTCTTCTTTTTCTTCAAAGAGCTCTTAACTGAATACTCTAACTCCAAAAAATGGGTAAAGGGTGCTATTATATATGCATGTATGCATTGTTTTCAGGAAAAAAAAAAATAAAATTATTTAAACTAAAAAAATTAGTCAAATTAGGCACAAACTTTGACGCGAGCTTTCTAAATATATTTTTAGCAAATAATCGAAGATTTTTTCTCACCGATAAATTTTAATGTTAATTATTTTTTTATGAGCAATTTAGGAACGAAATTTTGGTCAAAAATTTATTTTTTTAGAAACCGCTATTTTGTCAAAAAATTGTAATTTGCTGATTCCTTCGATTAATTACTAGTCTTAACCTTGCTTTAACGAAATCGGAAGTTGTTTTTTTTTTTTTAATTTCAGAAGATCTAGTTCAAAGATATAGTGGTAACTGTCTTTTTTAAGAGAATCTTCTCCCGAAAATCAGCTGTAGTTAATTTCCAAATCAATAGTTTTACTAATACTAAGTCTTAAAATAAAAAATTTAAAAATTTTTTTAGTACTTTTTTTCGGCCTTCTAACTGTATATAACTACTTAAAAACTGATTTTGGGCAACTGACTGCCGCAGCTGGCTCGAATTCCAGCCGAGAGACCCAATTTTAGGTCACTCTTTCCGGCAAACGGGACCTTATGTCAGCATTATAGCTTCGAATATTCCCTTTCAAGTCGTCAATCGCCTCTGGCTCATCTGTGTCGACAAGCGACTTCACATAACCCCAAAAAAAACAGACCTGCGGTGTTAAATCTGTCGATCTTGGAGGCCACTCTACAGACCCACGATGCGAACTAATGCGCACCCCAAAAATCCCCTTCAATAAATTGATTCTTTCGTTGGAACCAAAGGTCGTCCATATCAACAACCTCCAATTCGGGCACGATCTTTAATAAAAGCTCTAAGTATAATGTTCCAAATTGCTTGTAATATTAAGGTCGTCTTCATTTTTGAAGAAATATGAACCAATGATTCCCTCTGCCCATTGAGCATTCCACACTGTAACTTTTTTAAGGCTATAACGGGCCCTAAAAAATGGCTTGTTGATTATAATCCCTTCAAGGGCAAACATTTTGTTTATTAATGCACCCACTCAACTGAAAATGAGCTTAATGGCTGAACAAAATTTTCTTGTGAAAATCGGTATCGATGGTCATCTAGTTTTGGACGCATTAATAAAACGTGCGACGTGCTTGACGATAGTTCGGCTGCAATTCTTGCACAAGTTGGTTTTAGGAAGGCGTACCCAACTGCCTATAAATCAAGTAACAGCTGACAAAGAGACCTACTCCCAAAAAAGTATTGTTTCATTATAAAACACACGTCTAAAAAACTCTTTAGATAGTTTCCTGCCGGAATGTTTCTTTGCCGTTTTATGAAGCATCCTGATCTGATCACATAAGACGCATATGAAAACCCAATTTCATGATCAGCGTAGAAATATCATATCTATCTATTTAATATACTTGTATATGTACATATGTATATATTATTTAAGGTGTTAACTTAACTGCTCACATTTGTTCCAACACTGTATGCAGTGTGTATATATGATATATATGTATGTATGCGCGGTATTTTTTTGCAGCAAAGAAGCATGTGCTTGTATGTGCTTTATTTGAGCATTTCCTTGAGTGCTTGCAGTTGCCATCCTAATGGTGAAATTAATTGCTACCGGATATCCATATACATATGTATGTATGTGTGTAGAGCTTTATGCATACGTACATATATACATATGTATGTAAGTATGTAGGTAAAACTCCGCTGTTGAGCTTTAAATGATTACAAATTTTACATACACATATCTTCGAGCTCATGCCATGATTTCATTTCATAATGAACGTGGTAAAAATTTTCTTTGCTTGCAAGTAAACATACATATAGTATATGTGTGTAAATGTATATATGTTTATATACATATGTATGCATGTGTGTGCCTACTTATTTATATACTATGTAGTTGTATAATTGAACCCTTTCTGTTTCATTGTTTACATTCGTTATCTTGCTTAGCCGCCTGCATTTATATTGAAAGTTTGTTTTTGGCTCGTTGCTGATTACGTTTGCGAACCTACAAAATAGCGAGTTAATTCTTTATCTATTTGTATCAATATAAATATTCCGGTTGTTGCAGATAATTATGTACAATTATTTTATTGGCAGTCATGCGAAATTTTATACAAATAAAGCAAGCCCTTCCTTTCAACTTTCAATAGTTTAGCAATGTTTTCTTGGCGCCGTTGTTTTTTAGTGTTGTGGATTTTACAATTTCAAGGTTTCCTCGTCCATCAGCGCAATGCCATTAATAATTCAGTGAGTAAAAATTTACGACAGCACTTTTATCTGCGTCGAATTGAACAGTGGTTGGTGCCTGTGTTCCGAAATCTTTACACCAAGTAAAGCAATAACAGGCTTTTAAGTACTCGTATATGTAGAGGGGCTGGAACTATTCGCATATTGGATTATCCAAATGGGCTTGCCCTGAACCGGGTACATTAAGTTTGCCACGAAGTTTGTACTGGTAACACCCAGAAATAAACGTCGAAGGCTTAATATATACTTATGTACATATGTATGTATGTATATAACTGAACAGCATGACGTACTAAGTCGATTAAGTCATATCTGTTTTTCTGTGTATAAAGGCTGATCATTTCGAGATTCCCTTATTTTTTTTTTAAGAAAAAATACAGAAACTTTAAATTTAGTGTGGAATTTTTATTATCATTCGAAAGAACATTCTTTGGAATTTGGAGATGGTCCTTTCAAATGTTGGCTGCGTCTACATCTTAGATGGTTCACCCGTTGAATCCAATTTTCGATGACTCATTCGAGCATTTCGATTGATAATTGGCGAATGACACGTGTGATAGTTTGCTCCAAGGCCTGAATCGAAGAGGAATTGTCTTTAGACTTTACATATCCCCACAGGAAAAAGTCTAACGGTGTACTATCACAAGATCCTGATAGCCAATCGATCGGCCCAAAACCTGAAATTATCTGTTCATCGAAGTGTTCTTTAAATAAATCCTTTGAGTGATGCGATGTGTCGAAAATTGCGCCGTCTTATTGTAACGAAGAGTCGCCGAGATCACGACAATCAATTTCGGGCATAAAATAGTTCGTTATCACGGCGCAATAACGATAGCCATTGACGGTTACGTTCTTACTGGTATCTTTTTTGAAGAAATATTGACTGATGATTCCACCACACCAAACCATTATTTTTTCTGGATGAAATGGGAACTCTTGAATCTCTTCAGATTGTTTTCATCACAAATGCGGCAATTTCACATGTTTACATACCTGTTGAGCCCGAAATAGGTCTCATCGTTGAATACAATTTGGCTCGAAAACATCGGATATTCTTGGAACGTTTCAAAAGCGAAGCAATAACGCTTGGGAAACTCGAGCGTCTTCAGTTCTTAGACAAGCTGTACTTTGTATGCTTTCAATTTAAGATATCAACGTAAAATGCACCAAATCGTTGCATTCGTTAATCCGAGTTGTTGCGAACAGCGCCGAATCGACTCTCTACGGTCTTCTTGCATATACATACATACATATGTTTGTGCTATATTTTCTTCACTGCGTGCTGGACGTAGTCAATTCGGTCGAATATTATCCAATAATGAAGGCTGAGTCTCAAGAGGGGTGATGGTGATGCTGCGAATAGGACGCTCCGTGGGCCGATTGTGGTGACCATGAGTTGAGCGAAGCGAAACACATTCTTTATATGAGTAGAACGTGATTTTGCGTAAAAAAATTGAATTGTTTGTAAATTTTGCTCAGGCGTAAGTCTCTCCATGATGAAATGGCAAACAATATTGAACAAAAATTACAGCTTGACATGACTCACGCGTGGTCTGTCAAAAAAAAGGCTATTGAAAAACATAAGGGAACAACATGAAGGGCTGAGTAGATTTAGTCACGTCTGTCCGTCCGTCCGTTTAACAGCATATACGCGAACTAGTCTTAAGATATCGGTCAGAAATTGCACTCGTATTTTTTTTTGGAAAGAAACAGAAATTTGGCATGGATTATTGTCTAAGCCAATGGGGCAATCTCCTAAAAAATTATTCAGTTAAAAATTAAGTGTACATACATAAATACATATGTATCTATGTACATATATGTGACCTGGTATACGAAAAGGGGGCTTAGGTGTCAAAAAAAAAAATTAAAACAAAAAAAAAAATTAAAAAAAAAATTTAAAAAAAAAAATTTAAAAAATTGATTTTTTGACACCTAAGCCCCCTTTCCGTAGACCAGCTCACATATGAATAATATGTGGCTATTATAACTTCAATACAAATTGTCAAACACCGGCGCACGTGGATAAATAAGTACATATGTACATACATATGTAATAATAAACAATAATTATATATAAATATAAAAAAAACGGTTTTGCTAGTTAATTTGCCAAATACATACGTACATACATATACATATACATATATTCATATGAATGTACTTTAAAATAATTCAACATAGTTAAAATGTTAATTTGTACGAATAACAAATATAAATGCAAGAACAATAGCGTGTGTTGTGCACTCGTAAACTAAGAAAAAAAAAACAATAAAAAAGAAATGCAAACACAAAACTTTGTATGAATGTACATACATATGTATGTATGTATGGTTGAACATTTAAGAAGCAATAGTAAGTTATCAGGTTCAGCAACTTACCGCTACTCTGTCAAGAGCATGTTGCTTTTGTGACGTCATAACAGCAGAGGATTTTCGCAGACGGAAATCGGGCGCATTCGTTTTCCCGCACATTCGTAATGAATGTTTTCAGTAGATACTCGTACATGTGCATGTGTATGGATGCGTCCATGTACATACATACTTAGCTGCCAGCGTGTGTGTACTTTTGCGTTTAGATACGTACGTATGTTCGCAAGCAGCGGCCGCTCCATAGCGAAAGCAGCAAAGATATGTTTGCCGAGCAGTCGCGCCTCCTGAGGGTGGCAATCGGCATTCAGCTCGCAATAATCGCCAAAAACCATTAATGGATCGCAGTCGAAGTTTTGAACTTGTATCGAGAAGATCGGCACACCGTCTGAGGAGCAATTTATACGTGCTCATAACAAAATATGAAAATTTTGCGTATTTTGAAATGTAGAAGCGTGGGTGTTGTGTTTCGATAACTAAAATCGTGTTTTGCAAAAGTAAATTTTAACGAACTTCTGTGGTCATAAAAAAACCGAATTTGTAATTTACAAACAAAACAAGTATGTAAATATGTATTTGGGAGTTGAACAATTTTGAGGCGTGATTCAGTAATAAAACAATAAATTGTCAATGGTGATAAATATTATGAAAGAAAACGCTCAATGATTCAATTTGATAAGCGTAAATAGCGAAAAAATTAAGTGGTCAAAAGTAAAAAATATATGAAAATGAGCATTTACATATAACGTGAATACTGAAGTTGTCTTATATTAAGACTAATTAAATAAATAAATGTTAAACAAGTAAATGTTTGAAGGTAAGAAATACATAAGTTAAGGGTACATGATTATTTCCTGGAAAAAAAGTGAATGATATCAACACTAATAAATTTAGGGTCGTTTTCTCAATGTCTCATTAGTAGCCATCTGTCAACTAAGATCTGGTTTACTTAAGGGGTTAGGAGTAGTTAGAATTTTCAAAAAATTATTTTTTTTTGCATTTTCGTTAAGTGTAATATCTTAAAAATATTCTCTGAAAATTTGACGTTGATCCGACAATTAGTTTTTGAGTTATTCGACAAATAACAAAGAGAGCTCGGGCACTTCAAAGCGCTAGTGTGAAGCTTTAAACGCGTTTTTCTCAAAACTATGTATTTTGAACTGGTGACAACTGTAACTCGAAACCCGCTTAGCATATTTTAATGAAATTTATACAGCTTTTTGAATACATAATAAACTCGGGCCTGATCGAAGGATTTATTTGTTTTTCGAAAATTTCGATTTTTTAAGACCAACTGTTGATTTTTTCTCAAAAATGTAAAAATTTTTGTTAATTTTGAAAAAAAAAACACAAATCCTTCGATCAGGTCCGAGTTTATCTATTTATAAAAATTTTTTTTTGTCCGATTAATTTTAGATGAATCTCCAAGGACTTATGGTTGTCACCGCAAGTACCTTTTTTTGGAACTGGGTCAACACAAACAACTATAACTTTGGAAATTAATTTTTTTTTTTGAAATTTTCGTGACTTCAAGTCAACACATTTCTCGTGCCTCTGACTTTTATTGACGAACTTTTATAGCTTAAAGCAATAATTCGTAATTATTGTAAATAATGTTTGGAATGCAATTTTAGATCGCTTTAATGCTGCGAGTAAAAAGCTTCAGCATTCTCAAGCAGATTTATCATCTGAAAAGAATATATAGTTCTTTGGCATTATTTCTCCAAGATATGAGAGATAAACAATTTTCTGATTATGAAAAAAAGCCAAAGCACTATCTGGAGTTCAAAATTATTACCACTATGACACCCGTTGTAAAAAACCCCGAAAACTTCAGGCTGACAAGTCGCGCGAAAATGAAAGAACAGCTTTAACTGGAGAAGAAAATTTTCGAACCAACGTTTACTATCTAATTTTTTAAATTTAGATACTTTAAGTGTACAATTGACATGACGTAAAAGCGCTTATCATAATCTTTACGAAAAATTTAATTTTTTTTATAATTAATTATATGTTATATTATATATTAATTTTATTTTTATATATTAATTTATATGAAATAAATACTAATGAATTAAAAATTCGCGCAGATGAATTAGTTACTAAGTCTTCTGATGATTTGGAAGATACTTTCGCGAATGAATGTATTCATTTGCACTGTCAATTCAAAGATTCTGTAATGAACACAAAAGATATTCGTTTCGCGCAAGAAATATAAAATTTTTGCATTCTCAAAATCTTCACGATGTTTATGCAAATGTAGACATTGCTCTACGTATTTTTTTTGAATATTCCGGCTACGAACTGTTCAGGGGAAAGTTCTTTTTTCACCTTCGAAAGAGTCAAAACGTATTTACGCGCAAGTATGGGCCAAGAGAGACTCAATGCTTTAGCACTACTGTCAATTGAAGCCCAACTAGTTCAAGAAATTGATTACAACGACATAATTGATGATTTTGCTCAGACGAAAGCCAGAAAGAAGATATTTAAAAATTAAGTTATACATTATAGTTTAAGTAAACTGACTGTTATTTATGTTGTTAATATTTATTTGTATTGTTTAACAATTATACTTTTATGAAATAAATATTATATCTAAATAATATGAACGGACTCAAAGAAATAAGATTTCAACCTTTAATAATAATAAAAAGGGCGGCTAAACAGACAGGGCCTAGGGCGGCAAAATATTTAATCCGCCACTGCCCCTAACCCCTTATCTAAGACTCCTTATTTCGGAAAAGATCTTTTTATTTTAACTAGAAGTTAGCTTACAGATGGCTGTTGAATTTTAGTCAGCGGAGAGGGAAATAATAAGGGCAATGTCAATATTTTATAATAAATGGAAGGATATACATATGTTTTATTTACAATAAAAGGTCATTTCAATATTAGAACTAATTCAATTGCCATTTTTTCTGATTTATTACAATATCCGACCAAAAATTGTAAAAAGTAATGATTTTTTTTTAGACAGAAGGCACTTCACATAATTCCAGAAAAAATAGTGTTAAATCCCACGATCGTGGAAGACACGCTACAAGCCTACGACGTAAGAAAATACGCTCACAAAAAACTTACTGCAATAAATTGATTATTTCGTTAATTTAATGGCATGTTAGCGAACCAAAGTTCGTCCACAACAAAATCCTTCAATTCAAACACGAAAAAGTCTTTAATCATGTCTCTACTGCGTCCGACATTGACTATAACATTATATTTGAAAAAGTGTGGCTCAAGTGAGCTTCATCGCTGAACAAAATTTTTTTGTGAAAATTGGAATTGGTGGCCATCTCGTTATGGACCCATTCTCCGAATCACGCTTGACGATTGTTCGGCTTCAATTCTTGTACGAGTTGGTTTTTAGAAGCTTGAAAACGGAGATCCTTTCGCAACATCTTCCATAAAGTGAATGGGCGCAGCTCCAATTGTTGCGATGAATGCTTGCTCGATTTACCGACTCTGCTGAGCGATTATGACGAAATTTTGGTCTAATATATTTGCACAATTTGCTAATATTGCTCCGGATTAGGTATATTTATTATGAAATGTCAAACCAAACTGAGTATAAATCAAGTGACAGCCTTCAATAAGACCAACTCCGAAATAAGTATTATTTTTCTTCTTTATTGGCGTAGACACCACTCGATTACAGCCGAGTTTACAACAGCGTAAGGCTAGTATGTCCTTTTCATTGGAGGTGTTTTTTACGTGGCGGCTTTCAAACCCAACGCACAACCCTGGGAGAAATGATTCGCCATCTTATTTTAGCTCGCCTTCAAACGGATATTTTATGGCTACCTAGAAGATACTTGGCCAAAGAGCGGAAGTCCTGAACTGTTTGAACCATATATAAAATAATCGTTTCTGACCTCTCGCAAGAGAATGGCGCTCATTGAAAACCACATGTCTAAGAAAACATCACATTTAGCTGTCCAGTTACTGTCATGCAAATTTTACTTCATATGCGGGGTTACCATAACATGCGTTTAAAAAGAGACGTAACTCGTATAGAAGAATCTACATCTTAATCAATTTTAATAATTCCAAATGAGACAAGAGATGCTCTAGCTTAGTTTTAGTTAAAATTCGTTTATCTTTGATAGCAACCACACGGTTGAATTCGCCGGCAAAGTTCACCTGCCAATGAATCTGTTGCAATTTGGTTTACAGCTTTGAAAAACTATTTTAATTTTTCATCTACATGCAGGATCTAAATCTTGAACAGACTCTTGTGTACATGAGAGAAGTGGGAATTCAATAAGAATATTTTGAGTATTTCATTTCAAGCAGTGATACCTAATTTACTACTCTAACTGCTTTGCTGTCACCATTAATCGGTGCAAAAAGAAATTTGTCAAGTTAAACAAATTTTAATTAGAAATTTCGAAATATACATTTGTTTTGGACGATTTCTACTAATAATGAGCTTCATTTATGACTACAATTCTACTAAGTGTTTTTATACCCTGAACAGGATATATTAAAATTGTCACGAAGTTTGTAACACCCAGAAGGAAGCGTCAGAGACCCTATAAAGTATATATAGAAATGATTAGTATGTTGAGCTGAGTCGATTTAGCCATGTCCGCCTGTCTGTCTGTCCGTCTGTCCGTCTGTCCGTCTGTCTGTCTGTATATATACATACGAACTAGTCCCTCAGTTTTTAAGATATCCTTTTGAAATTTTGCAAACGTCATTTTCTCTTCAAGAAGCTGCTCATTTGTCGGAACCGCCGATATCGGACCACATATAACTGCCATACAAACTGAACGATCGGAATCAAGTTCTTGTATGGAAAACTTCCACATTTGACAATGTATCTTCACCAAATTTGGTATAGATTATTTTCTAAAGCAACAATGTAATCTCTGAGAAAATTGTTCAGATCGGTTAACTATAACATATAGCTGCCATACAAACTGAACGATCGGAATCAAGTTCTTGTATGGACAACTTTCACATTTGACAAGATATATTCACGAAATTTGTATAGATTATTTTCTAAGGCAACAAAGTAATCTCCGAAGAAATTGTTTAGATCGGCTTACTATAGCATATAGCTGCTAAACCCACTGAACGATCGGAATTTAGTGCTGGTATGGAAAACTTCCACATTTGACAATGTATCTTCACGAAATTTGACATGGATTACTGCTTAAGGTAATAACATAATCTCCGAAAAAATTGTTCAGATCGGCTTACTATAGCATATAGCTTCCATACAAACTGGACACATAGTTACTAAAAGAAATTCACCTGTGAAGGGTATATTAGTTAACGTTTTTTTCTTGTTTTTTTTTTTGTCTCCTTTCTCAAAAATTTCTTCTAACTATATACATATGTAAGTATTGAACAGCAACTGTTTCTAAGCAAAAACGCTTTCACGGTTTTGGTTTTAATAGTCATGTAAATTTTTTGCTTGTCCATTCAACAGCTTTGCTAACTTTTATTTAACTATTTTCTCAAGTCTACATAAAACAATTTGTATTAGTATACATAGAGAATAGAAGTATAATACAATTGAAGAAATTTAACATTAAAGAGAGTCATTTCCTTTGTATCACTTGTCAAAACAATTAAACACTAGAAATTTATATAAGTATACTTGCTCGTGTATATTATGACATACATATGTATGTATGTATAAACAGGTCGATGACAAATTAGCAAATATTTGAATTAAACTTTTTTGCGCTAAGAATATTAATACACGAGGCTGCCGGTTAGGTTGACACTTTCTCTAAATTTTATTTCAGATTAATAATTTATGGTATTTTAAATTTAGCTACGCGGGAAAGTGAAAAGGAAAGTGATACAAATTCTTATATTTATTATAAATTCAAAATTCATTGACAAGTACAATTTCGAAACGATTATATTAATTCTTTGTTAGAAATGAAATTATTTTATTTTATTTATTATATTGGCTATGCCAAAGCTTTAATACCTTTCACTGATGTGTCTCTTAAAGCAAATGCTGATATAAAAGGGTCTTAACTTGATTTCGATCGGTCAGTTTTTATGGAAGTTGTATGTTATAGAAGTCCAGAATAAGCAATTTCTTCAATGGACAATAATCCACGCCAAATTTCGCGAAAGTATCTCGCTAACTAAAATAAGTTTTCCATACAAGCACTTGAAGCCGATCGTTCAATTTGTTTATAAACTATGAACTAAATTTGTCCGATATCGGCGGTTCCGATAAAAGAACAGTGATATGAGGAGAGACATAAATGTGCAAAATTTTGAATCAATATTTCAAAAGCTGAGGGCGTTGTTCCCACACAGAGTTCGTTTGGAAAGAATTAGGACTGAGTTGATTTAAAAAAATGTATTGAACCAATTCTTTGAAAATTTTCAAAATAGGCTCCTTCTGCGTAGATGCAGCGCTGCCAACGCGATTTCCAAGCAATGAAGGCGTCACGGAAGGTATTCTCCAGAATAGCCTTAAGAGCCGAGGTGCATGCTGCAGGCAGACAGATGAACATACCTTTATCGACTCGGCTCGTGCTGCTGATCATTTATATATGTATATATTTTAATGTGTCTCCGATGTTTGCTTCTGGGTTTTACAGACTTCGTGTTAAGGATATAATGAGCACTTTCCATTTTGTTTCATTGGTATGATGAGCTCATTTTATTCATTCGGACGACTTGACCTAGCCAGCGTAGCCACTGTCTCTAAATTCGCTGGACTATGTAATAGTTGGCGTACATCTTGAACAGCTCGTCGGTCCATTCACTGCTGTATTCGCCGTTGCCAATGCGCCATAAATACTCTTCAGAACCTTTTTCCCGAAAACTCGTTATGAGTCGGCATTAGCTGTTGTCACCGTCCACAACTCGGCACCATATAGTACGAGTAGAACGAGGATGATGAGTGGCTTGTAGAATATGATTTTTGTTTGTCAAGAGAGGACTTTACATTTCAATTGCCTACTTAGTTCAAAGTAGCAACTGTTGGCAAGAGTTATTGTGCGTTGGTTTTCGAAGTGTCAGCTGTTGTTGGAGTTAACACTGGTTCCAAGATAGACGAAATTATCTACGACTTCGAAGTTGTGACTGTCAACACTGACGTGGGAGCCAAGTCGCGATTGCGACGACTGTTTATTTGACGACAGGAGATATTTATTCTTGTTCTCAATCAACCGAAATATGCTAAACAATTAATTAGTAATAACACGAATAAAAGCATTAATTAACTGCTGAAGCATGTACCCATTGTTAGAGAATACCATACGAGTACATTTGCAGATATCATAACTCAATTTGTGTGTGTACGTTTGTAAAGATAAAACAAAATTATGTCGCGCGATTAATCAAAGGTGTCAAACTAAAAAGCACGATTATTGTTATGTGATAATTACTTAAACTTTTTTCATAAATAATGTAGAAATTTGCGTTGAGTGAAGAATATTTTGAAAGCGCTCAAATATTCATATTCATACTTGGATTTTTCTCATGTATGTGCTAGTATACATTTTGTTTTCTTTTATAAGAAAAGTTAATTAAGGCTTTCGTGTTTAAATTTCGAACTTGAATCAAAGATTTTGGATAATATACCTTCATAATAATATCCGCATATCTGCTTTCCACAAACCACATTCAAACCACGATATAAGGCTAAGGTCGTGTAAAAAATAGAACCCACTATTTAACATAAGAGGTTAGGTGTAGTCAGATACATAATCTTTAAAGTAATGGCTGTTTATGCTGATCCAGTTCCAACCGAAGCTCTTTTTGCTGACCATTAAATTCACACCAACCAAAAAACTGGTTTTATTAAGGGGTGTTTCCTCGTGTAAAAAACAGCCTTTTTCCAACAATTTTTTTCTCATATGAGAAATGAAATATTTTTTTAAGATTTTTTAATTGTTACAAATACACCCTATAGACAAAAAAAATCTAAAATTTTTAGAAAAAACTATTTTAATTTCGGCCATTGCGACACCCTTTCCGGTTAACCGCCCGGAAAAAGGATGCGCCCGCGTTGGCAGGATAGCACCATACAGGATAATCTAAAGTGAAAAAATACGTATTTTAGTGAAACTTATAACTTGAACGAAGGGGAAAAAACTGAAAATTGGATTTTTGGCAGACATTTTTACAAAAACAAAAAAAAATTTCAGTGAAAATTTCGCGATTTTTTTTTTCAAATAGTTATAACAATTCTTCGTCCAAGTCTTTAAGAATTGTTACTCAAAGACTTATGTAAAGTTTCATGAAGATCGGTTGAATACTTCTCGAAAAATCTTGCCGACCGACTTCAAAAACGCAGTTTCGAGAAAAACCCGTTTACAACACTAGAGCTAGCCTCGAGCACACAAATCCTCAAGGCTGTATCTCCGAAACTATTACCCGGAGCAACTTGAAAATTTAGGACAATATTGTAGATTTGTCGTAGAATTTAATAAGACAATAAAAAATATCGTTTTGTTGAAACCCGTAAACCCATGTAACCTCTTATTACATAATCGAGTGTCTGATCGAAGCTGCTTTGTCTTATTAAATTAAAAAAATGGCAAACTCAGGAAATTTTTTCTACATTTTCGGGCAAAAACTAACAATTTATTTTTTATAAAAAATAAAAAATATAAAAAAAAATCCTTGGATCAGGCACCAGCTTTTCATGTTTTCAAATAAATATAAATATATAGCAATGTACCGAGTGGTTTTCGAACTACAGCAGCCACAAGTTCGAAAAACATAGCTTTGAGAAGAGCTTCTCCGACGCTTTTGCTCATTATCGACTATGCCGAAAAATATTTGTCGGATTTAGTTGAAACTTTTAAATAATATTTCTAAGCTAGTTATACTTGAAGAAAATGATAAAATTGATTTTTTGAAAATTCTGCATAATCCTTACCGCATACCAACGTAGAATTGAAAAGTAGTTATAGCTATAATAGATTAAAAAACATTGCTTAAGAGACAGAATTCATCGTATCAACTTTGTTATGCATAAAAAGCGCGAAGCTCGATCGTAACGGGCAGTAGAGAGAGGAATCAAATGGGTTCGCCACTGCGTATACTTGTTTTTTTTTATCATAAGCAAACAATGCATTTCTATCATACTTAGATCACTACTACAAATCGCCCTCTGACTTGATTCGAGTTTTTGCTTAAACATTGGTTAGAATGGTTGTAATTTCTATGAGAGCGCTTTGCCAGATCAACCTTTGTTGAAGAATTTCTTATAATTGTGGAAAAGTATATGAAATTGTCTTGTGGATAGAGAAATTACTTTGTGGTCTTTAGCTTAACCAATTTGTCTCAAGTCAAGTTAAATGATGAGAGTACTCACAAATAAAAGTGCATTGTGCGATTACTGTTACAAATATGAATCGTAATTCTGTCTCCAAAAACATATATAGGATAATATGGTAAGTTCCAAGAGTTCTACAATCTATCAAGCCCCTAGCTTGCTTTTTCATTGCTTAAAATATAAATAAATAAAATGTTCCTAGAACCGTAAGTCCCAATCATAGACAAGTGGAGCCTTTCAACATTTGTTGACCACGCTGAAATTTATTTTTTGCAACGACTAGGCTAGCAATGCCGCCTGGCTATCTGTGTGTTTTCTGTAAGCTAGCGTAGTTATTCAATAGTAGTTCACAGACCTTCTCTATCTTCTACTTTATTTTCTTTCTTTCGCTGTTTGTCGCCAATTGGAGATTTCAAATGTAGCCAATTCCTTCTCCACTTGGTCCTTCCAATGGAGTGGAGGTCTTTCTCTGCCTCGACTGGTACAGCGTCAAACACTCTCGGAGCTAAAGTGTTTTCATCCATTCGGGTCATGATCAAGTCAGAATGGCCACTCTCTCTTAATTCGCTGAACTATGTCAATGTCGTCATATATCTCGTACAGCACGTCATTCCATCGACTGCGGTATTCGCCGTTGCCAATTCGCAAAGGACCATAAATCTTCCTCACAAATTTCTTTCGAAAATCCGTCACGTTGTCTCATCAAATGTTGTCATCGTCCACGCTTCTGCACCATATAGCAGGACGGGAATATTGAGAGGCTAATAGAGTTTGGCCTTTGTTCGTCGTGAGAGGAGTTTACTTCCCAATTTCCTACTCAGCCCGAAGTCCTGTTGGCAAGAGTTATCTGCGTTGGTTTTCGAAGCTGACAATTTTGACTGGTTCCAAGATAGACGAAATTATCTACGACTTCGAAGATCTTTCTGTCAACAGTGACTTGAGAGCCAAGTCGCGAGTGCGACGACTGTTTGTTTGATGACAGGAGATATTTCGCCTTGCCCTCTTAGTTCCCCTTGGAAAATGCTGGCTGAGTTTAATAGACAAATGGAGAAAGACATCCTAAGAATATTCCTCCGTACCTACTCCGCAGTCCATTTTGGACCCGTCGGAGTATACTCGTATTGAGATAGTATTCTCCTTCTCTATTAAACCACTCCATCATTCATTACTTAAGACTTGAAACGCCAAACATTTCATTTTTCAATCATTCATTCTCAATCATTAATGTCAGTTATGAGTTCGATTCGGCACTCTCAACCTTATGACCAATCGAATAAAACTAATATCTTAATTAGAATAATAATAATATTTTATTTACTTCATTTGACTATAATCTGTACATCTGTTTGATTTATTTGCAGAACATTAGCTTGAATTATGTGAACAATCACTGCCTTCACTTCCAAATAAGTTTTGCTTCAGGATTACAACCTACAAGTATTATTTCGAACACTTCCACCTTGAAACCGATCCTTACTAGTACTGAGATAGCACAGGGGAATTAAGAAGGAAAACTTTGACGCAACGGAGGTTTTTTCCAATCTTTCAACGGCGCAGTAGCACTTTCGGTCTCCACTTAACGGCCGTGTGTTGAAATGGTATTGCCATTTGGTTTGGCCTCTGACGGTCATAACGTAGCTGGCAACCAAACAATGGTCACCCCCACAGCACCACCTGCTTTCCTTATGCACGGTCACACAAACGTCTCCACTGTTGTGCCTGTCATACCAAGTCCATACATCGATTTCATCGTTGTGAATGGCGACGATCGCTACATGATACGCTGCGAGCGCAAGGCAGTGCTGGAGAACAGTGTTGAGTTGGCGAAGCTGATACGAGCTGGGCCAAATAGCGGTCGCAAGGGCGATAATCACTTTCAAATATCCAATGTGGACAAGAACGACTTCGAATTGGTTATACGATTTTTGGAGACGAAATTCGTGCGGTATCGCGACCATTTGCATATACTGAAAATACTGGAGTTGGCCGATCGTTTCAATTGTCCCGATTTGGTGAGTAATTGCAAACATTCACACGCCACGTGAAAAGCACATAAACTTTTTCGTTGCTTTATCTCTAACAGGTAATACACTGCATACGTGAACTGGACCTGCAATTGACGAGCGCAGTGGTGATCGATATCTTTCGTTCGCTGTGGTTCTACCAAAGCATTTCAGTGCCAAACCAACACCAACTGGGTGCTGTAATTACAACACAGGATAGCGCTGCCAATAAGAAGGCAAAACGTAAAACACCAAACCCACAAACAAACGCCAATGCTGGTGGCGGCACCGCTGCTGCTGCTGCGGGCGACAATGCGAATGCGGGCGCTGAATCAAGTCCACATCCCAATCCCTTTACAGCAGAGGAATTCGGCATGGCTTTGCTCAACAACTCGCTACAGCTAATAGACATGCATGCCCAATTGGTGTTGACCAAACAGCAAATCAACGAATTACGCTTTGAGGAACTCGAAATGATAGCGAAACGTGAGGCGTTACAACTAAGTTCCGAGCTTGTGCTCTTCAATTGCCTGGCGGACTGGAGTGTGGCCGAGTGTCAGCGCAAGAAGCTCGACGCAACGGCCGAGAACAGACGACGTGTGCTCGGACCGCTATGCTATGCGCCACGTTATTTACTCATGAATATCAATGAATTTCGCAAAGCATGTGACCGTGTTGAACTGTTGGATCCGGTGGAAGTTTCGCTCGTGAGTGATGCCATCGAAGGTAGTTAAACAAAATTATTACCAGCTTTTTACAAGTAAAATTTCATATTTCTCATCTATTTAGGTAAAAAGCTGAAGAATCTGACACCAGAGCAGAGTCAATTGCTGGAGAAGTTTCGAACGCCACGTCCCGAATTCCCAAAAATGCCAATACACCTTAGCGATCGCACCAACCCGAAAAACTATCCGAAGAAAATGCGGCGTGCCGAAAAGGGTGCATCCGGCGAAGACGGTTGCTGGAGTAATTTCGGCATGAACTGTTTGGCAGTATTCGCATGCATTTTCGACTAAAATACCGTAGTTAAGTTACAACCTAGTGGACTAACAAGCATTTGAATATTGAGATATACGCATAAGCACATAACCAACTGCTCTCACGTTTTGTACAATTTGAATTTTCCACTACTCCATAGTGCAATTGGTTAAGAGAGCGTCGCACATTCAAGCTCAGAAATAGTAGCTCAATGTGAGGCACTGCTTCTGTTTGAGTCTGACATACTTAGATGCTGAAGGAAGCGAAGATGAATAGCAAGGATTAGAGTATAGACGCTGAGGGCAGGGAAGTACGAATTAGCTAAAATAGAGTAGTTAGAGCTGACGTAGCCAAAAGCGTGGATAAATCTGTAAATTTTGTATGATCAAAGCTTAGTTGGCATGTTAGCGAATTGAAAAATAGTTAATTGTCCAGCTGTGCATTTTCAAAGTAGTTAAAAAAAAAAATGGAAGCGAAATTAAGTAAAAGTAATTTTCACTTTTTTTTGCGGGTGAAGGGGTAGAAAATGCCTTCCGCATCATCAGAGCTGTCGTCACAGCAAAGGTATGTGCCACTTACAGATCACTAAAAACTCCGGAAGTTCAAAAAAAAAGTGGAAGCAATTTTCTCTACGCGTAACAGCAGTGAGGCTACAGTTTTAAACAGGGACCGTAACTCAAAAAATCAAAAAATAAGAGTTATTTTTGATTTTTATATATTTAGATCAAAAATAAAAGTTATTTTTGATTTTTTTTTTTATATCAAAAAACAAAAGTTATTTTTGATTTTTTTTTATATCAAAAAATAAGAGTTATTTTTGATTTTTATTTTTTTTTTTTATTAATAATAAAAAATCGGCTTAATGCCTCGCTGTTTCTGTTTTTTTATTTCTTTCCTCCTTTGAAATGAAAAAGCGACGGTGCTCTTAAGTTTACGACTAATTGCACTATAACAAACATAACCTTAAAGTCTTACGCATCGTTACAGTTAGGTACTCAAATAACCGAATTAGGGCGACGATGCATGAGAAATTGTATTTGCAGCAGTAAAAGAGTTGTATTTGTAGTAGCATAAGCCATGTTGTTCCAGTGAGAGAGGAGTTACACATCTCTTTAGCTCTGTTGTTGCTTATAAATAATATAAATAGTGGATACCGCGTTATATGAACGAAAATGTGAATGAGAAAGGGAAATATTTCAAACCAACTAGAATGTGTAGATTAAGATTTTATACTGACATACCGATGCCGTGCGAATTTGCTAGCGAAATCCATACTTAAATAGTAACGCTATAATTGTATATAAATAAGAAACGTACATACATACATACATACATATTCCAGAGCAAGAATAATATAGAAATTTATAGGTAATCGTATCATTTGTAGCTAACAATTGTGCTTGGAAAGTTCGTTGCCATGTCTGACTATATTACTATCATATACTTAGATTTAAATATTATATAGACCTAATTATATATATATGTATGTATATTTTTATGTAGACCATTATTTTATGCCAATTTACGTTATGTTAAGTAAGTTTTTTGCTAGTCAATGTAACCATAAAAATTTGTTTATAGAAAATTTGTTCAAAGAATATTAGCCTAATTGAAAAGAAATCTAAGTACAATACATACACGCATCGTCTACATGCATACACGCATACATAACAACATATTAAGATACACAGAGTCAGCTTTAATAATCATGCAGCATACAATTTTAACATAAAATGGCGATCAAACGAGTGTTTTAATTTGAAACGAAGATGCTGGGCGAGATAGAAGGAAGTAGAAGAGCTGCAAGCTTTTTCATATTCATACACAAAATACATTTTTATTAAATTATAGCAAAATTTATGCAAGTTTTAAGTAATTTTAACGAATGGAAATATTTTTACGAAAGCAGTGGATTTAAGTTGTGAAGCGTTTGTTACTTTTTAAAGCTTCGCAACCAAGCAATCATCATCAGCAACATTTTAGCGTGTGTACAACCGGTGTAGGTCTCACTACAAATTACGTAATTATGAGATCGCCACAAAAATATATCGAAATTGGTGCGAATACTATTGAAAACAGTAAATAAGATTATATTATAATAAATATAAATAAAGCATATTTAGGGTACTCGGAACCTGTCGTAAAGCATCGTAAAATCGTAAAATTATAAATTTTTACACTTGTTTAAAAAAATTGTTGTTGGATTTCATACAAAAATGAGTTTACACATTTAAAATTCTCAATGCTATGTTTTCGAATCGTTATAACTTATAACTTTATGAGACTTGTGAAAACCCCAATTGTTGCTTTTCAGCCACAAATAAAACAGTCACACTATTAATAATATGCCATTACGATTATGTACTTAAAATTTCAACTCAGTTGCTTGCATTTCTGTCAATCTCATAAATTAAGTTTTCGCGCAATGTTATGCAATCATTGAACAATTTGTAACATATACCATAACTGAATACTACCAGAAAAATACACAAATAAATATGTCACAAACGTTTGAATAAACATTTTTTTAATTATTTTCAATTTATACGTGAGAGTATTGAGAGAGGAGAGGAGAGCGCAAATTTTACTAGATTTTTTCAACAACAACTATCTACACCAACATTCACAATACACATAATGAGTGAACGAGCGATTTGGAGAGACTAGAGAGACCTGAGAGACTAGAGAGACTTGAGTCTCCGGAACGGACCCTGGATTTTTATACTGCCATGAACTGTCAAATTGGCAGCGTTCTCCAAATTACTTTAGGAATATTTTCTCTCGCTCCAACAACAACAACAAGAATTATTACACCAAAGCCTGTCCAAATCTATATGAAATGTTAAATTTCAGCTGAAGCTGTGAAACTGATTTTAGACAGTTGGATTGCCGGTGACCTTTTTGGCACATTCCTTGTTTTAATATGCAGACTTAAGAATTTTGTAAATATATATTTAAAGAAAATATCTATACCATTTTTCAAATTAGCAGCTTCCTGAAGAGAAAAGGACGTAAAATTTCAGTTCGATATCTCAAAAACGGAGCGACTAGTTCGCGTATATATAGACACATATGGGCGTGGCTGTTGTTGTTGTAACGGTTACTTAGTCCCCACAAGTATGGTAAGGATTGGATAAGTTGACATCTCGATCAGCCAACGGCAGGCCCAGAAAGCGTGATGGGATGTCAGATGTGTAACATTAGTAGGCCATGCAAAGAGGTGGTTAGTGTCAAGCGCGTGTCAGGGTCGATTCTGGATAAAAAGGAATTGATCCCTGATCATTTATATATGTACTACTGTGCCCAAAAAATAAGGTTACATTGTATTTATTTTGAAAATTCTTTTTTTAATTATTCTTCAAAATCAATTTCATCCCCTTCAAAGTAATCCCCTCCCGATGCAAAGCATTTATGCCAACGGATTTTCCAATCTTCGAAACACTGGTTGTAGTCACTTTCCGGAATGGCCTTTAGTTCCGCCTTCGCTGCGGCTTGAATCTCCTCTATCGTATAAAAACGGTGTCCCCGGAGCGGTCTTTTGAGCTTGGCGAACAACCAGAAGTCGCACGGCGCCAGATCAAGTGAATACAGTGGTTGCGGAAAGATATGGGTTGTGTTTTTGGCGAATTATCACGAATTACGAGGGCAGTATGGGATAATGCATTATCGTGGTGTAAAAACCAAGAATTTTCTTTCCACAATTCCGGCCGTTTTAGGCGGATAGCGTTACGCAAAAAATAGTCAACATGACCTTGATTTTTGAGCGACTTTGGCGCGATTTTTTTGGTCTCGGCTCTCTTTGGCACGATATTCGCTCGATTGATCGGTTGTTTCGGGGTCGTAAGCATAGATCCAAGTCTCATCGCCAGTTATAATGCATTTCATGACACCCTGGTAGTCGGAAAGCGTCGTTCCACACACTTCAGTCGAGATTTGACGCGCTTGAGGCCCAAAACATCCTTCAAAGTGGTATTGGCTGAGCCTTTCGATATGCCAACTTCATCAGCAAGGTCTCTAATTGTTAATCGACGGTTTTTCGACACCAAATCTTTGATTTGTTGAACGTGAGCTTCGTCGGTTGAGGTTGATGGTCGCCCTGGACGCTCTTCGTCTTTGACAAGAGCCGTTTTCACGGCTGGCTTGGAACTCACTTTACCACTTGTAAACAGTTTTTTTAGACATAACCTCAACACCAAAGGCTTTCTGCACCATCCTCAGTTTAAATTTAAATGTCACCTTATTTTTTGGACACATCTATCGATTAGTTTTAGATGATACGTACAACCGTTAGTCGAACAAAACTATAATACTCTGTAGCAACAGGTTGCAAGATTATATAAATAAACTGGTGGACCGTATAGAACTGAACGGCTACTATTTAAAGAGCTATAACTCAAAAGATATCGATTTAATATTTAACAAATAGTTTTTTAAGATATAAACTACCAAAATATAGAAACGATTTTTTTTTTTTTTTTTTTAATTTCACTCTTAGTGAATATGTTTCACAATAGTTATTAATATTTGCATATGATTAAGCCGATTTTTTAACGAATTATGTCAAAATATTGTTTGTTTTTATAAGTTCGTAGCTTAAATTTCATTTATCAGCATTGTTTTCCATATATTTTTTGTTTCATTTTGCAAATAATTCCACATACATATGTATATGAGCAATAACTTTCAACATTGAACCTTAAAAATGTAAAATCGGGGATGATATTAGCCTTTCCAAGTAGACTGAGTTTAGTAGCCAAAGGTAATATAATATTATGCCACTCAGAGCAAGTAGACGAAAAATATACACTAGCCACCTTATATATTTACATCACTATCATTTTTTTTGAGGTTGGTAGGTGGTTTCTGAAATGTGGCATTGTCATCTGCAATACTTCAAATTTTTTTTAACATTATTAGTCATTAAGTTTAATGATATTTTATGCATGTAAGCTCTCAACCTTAATTTTATAAAAAAGTTTGGAAATTTTTATTACTTATTTATTTTATTACAATATTTCAGATTTATAAGCTACATTGCAACAATATTCTCACTAATTCCTCAAATAAATTTTGCAACACTGTTCTATACTGCAAACAACGTGGCAACACCACATATGTTTTGATATGTTTTGTTCTACAATTTTGAGCGAATTAAGTAAATAAGTTAGATTCTAAATTTTAGAAAAAGAATAGTCATTGATACAAAAACTAAATAAAATGCAAGATTTCGAGGCAAAACGAAATGCTCTATTCGCATGTCTTGATAATGCAAGTAAAGAATTATCTGGAACAGCTTTAGATCAAAGTCAGTCTGCAAGCCCTACACTAGATCTGGTGTATCGCCGCGGCACACCAAAAAAGAACAGGAACCTAATTTCTCCTGATAAAAGTCTATCACGAATGCGGGGAAAGGAAAGCATATTTAAGAAACCTGAGATGCCGCTATCAAAATGCTTGAAACCGCGTAAAGTACCAGATTTTAAGGTAATTATTTGCATGCATGCAGTATTATATGCGGAATACATTACAACTTACCTCAAATTTTGAATAATAGGTCAATCCACAAAAGTGGACAAAATACTCGCTGGCAGATGTGGATATTTCAGATCATACAAACACAGCCGCAGCATTCCAGTTCTTAAAACAAATGGATGAACAACTTGAAGCACGAGAACGACAAGACGGCACTTCCCTCGAAATGAATGCCAAAATTGAATTCAAGAAATCTAGCAAAATAAGAAAGCAGATGAGAGATAAGGAAGAAGACGAAGTTAAAGATGCTGAGGTTGACAAACCAAGACTAAAAGGATCAAGAGTAGTTATGCCGGAATATGTTGTTGGGCAACAAAGAGATACAAAAAAGAAAAAGCATGTAAAGTCCGTGGAAAATCAAACCCGTGCGGCAGGTACTTTAAGGCTCGATCACTTGCAAGAAGATGATGAAGATACTGAGGAGGATTGAGTTATAATCCAAAATATAGCTGGAACCAGTTAATGTTGAGTTATCATCATAGTTTATACTATATTAGAAATAGTAAAATTAAATACACGTGAAACATATTTTCATATATGTTTTTTTAAATGCTCTAACATTTCAACATAAATGGGCAAACATAATTCAACATATTGTACTAAAAAGTTTCGTATTCTTTACTTATAATTTGTCTATAAATTATTAATAAAATAATTTATTAAGTGATCCTTTGTTTTATAAACCAATAGCAAGCAAAATTGGAGAGTTGTCAACACTAGTAAAATGTCTTCATGAACAGCTGATTTAGTGAAATGACAGCTGTTTGTTTACTTAAAATTTTATACAGGTGCTCTGATAAACATTAAAATTTGTACAATTTACAAAAAAAATAATAAAACCAGTTTAACCCAATAAGTTTCTATATAAAACTTGTTTAAAATTAAAGTAAAAATGGTTTGCGCACTGGGTATTGAAGGAAGTGCAAATAAAATTGGCGTGGGCATAATACGTGATGGAGAAGTTTTAGCCAATGTGCGGCGTACCTATGTGACACCGCCGGGCGAAGGTTGTAAGACGAAAATAATATGCTCTCTGAATGTTAATTTTTAAGTTACAAATTTAACAGGATTTTTGCCCAAAGAAACCGCTGCGCACCATAGAGATTTCATTCATCAACTTATAAAACAAGCACTGAAAGAATCACAACTTCAACCAAAAGACTTGGATGTCATATGTTATACTAAAGGTCCCGGCATGGCGCCTCCACTTTTAATCGGTGCTATAGTAGCACGAACACTATCTTTATTGTGGGAAATACCACTTTTGGGAGTGAATCATTGTATTGGTCACATAGAAATGGGACGTCTAATAACAGGCGCCGTGAATCCGATTGTGCTCTATGTGAGTGGAGGCAATACACAAGTGATTGCATATTCTAATAAACGTTATCGTATTTTTGGTGAAACGATAGATATTGCCGTTGGCAATTGTCTCGACAGATTTGCGCGTATTATTAAACTATCTAATGATCCAAGTCCGGGTTATAATATCGAACAGTTAGCTAAGAGTGGAAAAAATTATATCAAACTTCCGTACGTTGTCAAAGGTAGTTGCTAAATCAAAATTATATATTTAGTTATTTGCATAATTTGTCCTCATAGGCATGGATGTAAGTTTCTCAGGCATTCTCTCACACATTGAAGACCTTGCCGATCCTAGCAAAAGGCGCAATAAACGTAAAAAGGCGGAAATAACTGTCGAAGAGCCAGAGTATACGAAGGAAGATCTTTGCTATTCATTACAAGAAACTATTTTTGCAATGCTTGTGGAAATAACGGAACGCGCAATGGCACACTGCGAATCTAATGAGGTATTGTAATTCCTAATCTGTATAATTAATTGCCCATAATAACTAAATATTTTCATAAAAAGGTGCTTATTGTGGGCGGCGTGGGTTGTAATGAGCGTCTGCAAGAAATGATGCGCATTATGTGTGAGGAACGTGGTGGAAAGTTATTCGCCATTGACGAGCGTTATTGTATTGACAATGGACTGATGATTGCACATGCAGGAGCTGAAATGTACCGTTCTGGCACCCGCATGCCTTTTGAAGATTCGTTTGTTACGCAACGTTATCGTACAGATGAAGTGCTGGTTACTTGGCGGGATGATTAGCATAAATGTTGTGTTATATATGTACATATATACATATACACAATTTTTAAAAGTGACAAAACAAAGTTTTAATAAATTCGTTGAACATAAATTTTCCGAAAAATATTTATTTTTGTTTACAATTTAATAAGGCACTAACTTTGTTAACATTGCTTCATTGTAGAATTCTAATACAACATAAAGTTTTATTTTATTCATTCAACTCCCTCTCAATGCCGCGCCAATAACTCTTCATTTCCATTGGGAATAGTCGCTTGCCTTCTATTATGTACACTTCGCCATTTTTCTCCTTTTCTAAAGCGCTGAGTATGCAACGTGATACATCAGTGGCACTTTGCTTATTGAGACGGTCCAGCACTCGGTACGACTCATCACCCATATCGGCGAACAGTATCTTCTCCGTGAAATTGGTGAACATATCGGTAATGGTGGCACCCGGACAAATTGTGATGAACTTGATGCCAGTGCGATTCAAGTAAATGTCCGTCTGTAAAAAAGACAGTTATATTCAGCCATTTGGTCTAAAATCACATTACACCTACACCCAAACAGCGAGTGAAATTGATTATTCCTGCTTTGGTGGCAGCATATACAGGCAGCAAAAACATCGGATCCAAGCCGACTACAGACGACATATTGGCAACAATGCCGCCATTTCCACCATGTTCCTTGCTCATCACATTAAGCGCAGCGAGTGAAGAATTGATGATACCACCCTATGAATTCGCGTTAACAAATAATAAGACATTGCTTGAAATAGTAAAAATTAAAATTATTGTTTTTGTAATTACCAAATTGACCAAAATGGTGCGTTGCACATCTTGGTCGTTAAAGATTCCAGCTACATTCACAACAATATCAATCGAGCCAAAGGCTTTTTTAAGCTCTGCGTAAGTCTTCTCAATTCCTTGTCTATTCGCAACGTCCATTTTGATCAGCAAAATGGTTTGTGAAGGATGTGCTGCGCGCAACTTGGAAATATCTTCTGTGTTGTCTTGAATATCAATAATGGCGACTTTCTAGGCAATGAAACAAAATATTATTAAATCATAAATTCTTGTGCAGCATCACATTTATTCGCTTACCGAAGCCTCATTAGCCAGTAGCTGCTTGCACACTTGCAAACCAATGCCACTGGCGCCACCTGTGATCACAGTGTTTTTGTCACGGAAAGCCATTTTGTATTTGAGGTCCTCAAGTGAATGGAACTCAACTAATTTCTGATATTTATTGGAATCGCTGTTGGCGGTAGAGCTTTTGCCTGTTTGCGTAGTATTTTCACGGTTGCCTCTATTGCTGTTGTTGGTTGAAGCAGGCGTTAGATCGGTTACGAGTTTGCAAAGCGTATTTAAAATATCCACTTTGAGAATTTATTTGTTAGAACTTAGCAGCCGGTCAGTGCTAATACTAAAGCCTCCGATATTGTTCTAATCACTTATATACCGCACGAATCCAAAACGCTTCAGTGCGGCTTTTATATCGGTTTAGTGGTTAACACATTGATGCCTCCCCAAGATATTTGATATTGATACATGATTACGAAATAAAATGCAACAAGTTTCGTAAATCGTTATATATGTATGTATGTATGTATATGTGATTACATGTACATCCATATATACAAACATTAATATAGTCCATACATATTTTTATACTTACATATACATATGTATGCATATGAATAGAACATATAAAATAACGTTTTATGTAAAACTAGGTTATTAGGAGCTAATTAACAAATGCATAGGCAATATCAGTTACAAAAACCAATATATCCCCACATAATGAACCTGATTGAGGTAGTATTAAAATATCACTTAGTAACAGTGAAAGAGTGAATTTCCATTTGAGTTGTTTATAAACAGGACACATTCTTTTCAGATTTGAAATCCAGCAGCAAACGTCGGAGACGCAATAAAATATATACATACATATGTATATAAATGATCAACGTGACGAGCCTAGTCGATTTAGCCATCTCTGCCTCTCTATACATCTATCTGTCAATATATACGCGAACTAGTCCCTCCGAAGCCCCAAGAAGCTGCGCATCTGTAGAAAGTGCTGGTATCGGATTATTATAGCATTCATATAGCTGCTATACAAATCGACTGATCGGAATTAAGTTCTTGCATAGAAAGTACTTTATTTGTGAAGCGTATTATAGCTTCGGTTCAATCAAATTTCAGGCTTTTACACTCTTTTGGATCAAGTTTAAGAAAAAGCGCGCCAATTTGTCTTTGATAGTGAAGGAGGTGATATAAATAATTTAAAATCGAATTTCTTAATAGTAATATTTAACAGAGATTAATCCAATATGTCAACGAAATGTGTACTATATAATTAATTATTTTTAGAGTTATTATAATCTTTAATTAAAAATATCTTTCCGTCATTAATTTCAGATCTAAGTATTGGGAAAACTCAATTATTAAGAAAACTATAAGTGTAAAATGTAATAAACAACATGTACTCCATTATTTACTGGAAGGGAGGACTAGGGTAAATTTTATTTTTAACACTCAAGTGTAACACCTACCATTTCCTAGATACTATGGCATAGCTTCCACCAATTTCTGTAAATATTAGTTAAAAAATCATGCTGCTTCCCAGCCATCCCTGTCAATGCTCAACCATATTTTTCTAAATCGATTCAGACTGTGGCACTGTATGTTCTCCATTTATGCTATTTAGTCTTGCCAGTTCCATGTCACAAAAAAAGTTATGAGTTAAGTGATGCCGTAAACGGACCACTGTCATGCCCAAAAAAAGCATTTATCGAAAACCTATAAAGTACCGTAACTAAGCACTGAATTAAGATATAAAACTGTAATTTGGGCAAGGGAATCGCAGTAGCAAGCGGCAACTGTGTGTAAAAAGTTTTGAAAATGTAGGTCCTCTAACAAGTTTAATGTAGATATCTCCCAAATCACTTAAGCTAAAGTAGACAAATTGACTGAGTACAAATTGAATAAGAACTTCTACCGACAGAGTGAAAATAGATGAAACCGGAGAATAACCCCGCTCACTTCCCATATAACGGTACTGTTGAAAACTACTATAAGCGCGATAAATTAATAACTAAATATTGCTAGAAACATTAAATATTATCACAAAATGATATTAGAAAACTTTATCGGATCTGGTGTGGAAATTGGACTATGAGCGCGGCACCGCCCACTTTTTGGTGAAATCCCTTATCTCGATTTCGACAAAATTTAGTCCGTGGCTTTATTTTATTCTAACAACAACCACGCCTACTTTCCATATAGCACAATTTTAAATTCCACTTGATTCGTTCAGTTTCCAATACACAAATTAAGAAGCAATTAACATAATGGGATACAACTTTACAGGAATAATACCTTTAGTGTGTGCCATCTTATGACCAAATATTTAAATCCAATAAAAACTGTTAAAGCCCCTAGGTACCGAATGTTTAGACCCCTGTACCAATAGTTGACTTTTGATCGAAAATGTTGGTCAATGTGTGAAATATATAACTGAAATTAAGGCATAATCCTTCTCTTATAATAGCATGTCTGTATGTAAAAAATGGGTTGAATCGAACCAATAGTGCACTTAAACCCTCTATACTTAATATAAAAATTTTCAACAAATGTGAGTTATCCCAATCAAAATAAGAGAGCGTGTTTTACTCATGATATTGTATCTTTGTGCCTAAAATTTGAGCGAAAACTTAGCCAAGGCCCTACATAGCTAATATCAGGATTCGCGAACATCCGGCTGACTTTACTCTGTATGATTAGTTTTACGCCTTAAAGTATTTTCGGTTCTTTAAGTTGCAAGACTATTGGTCGTTTTTCTCAAACGTCCTCGGTTAATGACAGAAAAAGAAGTGATTGTCCTTCCATGGTTCTAATCAATTCAGTCAAAAAACATGTTCTCGAACGCATTCGAAGAAATTCCCCTAGAATACAAAAAATTATGTCAATGTAATGACTTGTTCGATATGATCTCCACATGAAAACAAATTAGATTCGTCAGATGCAAGTAGCTTTTTCAGTACGCAATCAACGGCCATAAAAGCCTCCCTTTTATATGTAAAGGAATCATTGGATCTTTCAGCAAGATTTTGTTCCAGCACATAAGGCAAAAACCCACCCAATAGTAATATTCCAGTTTTCAATCCAATGTATTATAATTTGTAGTTCGGGGAGGAGCACATTGCCCGTCGAAAACGCACAGAAATTCGGAAAATCCCAAAAAATGTTGATTCAATAGCCAAAAAATCGCTCTTTGGAACGCCGCCATCCAAAAACTATTCGAGATACGTCCTTCCCGATTTCACAGGATATTTATGAAAATATAAGCTATCGAAAAAGCAAATAAAAAAGTTTTTTTTTTTTTTGAAAGTGTCATACTGTTATAGCCTCTTAAGCATTCTTCTGCAAATTGCTGGCCAATCCAGAATCAGGTGTGCTGGTGATTCTTGTTTCAAGTCGCAGAGTCGGCAATTTGCGCAAGAGACTATGCCAATTTTAAACAAATGCTTCATAAGCCTCCAGTGCCCTGTGTAGAGCGCGACGAAGAGGCGGACTTTGTCACGGAGGAGGTTAAATTTGGCGCTATGGTACGGCGGATTATCAGGTTTTATGTATTTTGAAATGAGGCAGGGAAGGCCGTTACCACAGACACTTGCGTGCATAATTTGGCAACATCTTTAATTTCCGGGAATGGCCGCCAAGATGTTGCAATTTAGTGTCTAGATTATTGTCTCTGACAATGAGATTATTTTCACTGGGGTTATATTAAAGGCTTACACCAATCAACCAGTGTTTTATTTTATTTTAACATCACTGCGTTCTTGTTGATTACACTCTTGGGGATCCTGCATGTCCTTAAGGCATTCCTTCTCGCCCTGATCAGTCTATTAGCCATTTCGGAAATTTCATTATACTTACATACGATTTTTTTGATTTTTCCTTTCCCTTTCTCTGCTGTAGACGTCTGTGATAAGTAGTATTTTCCCTGGATGTCAATCGGCGCCATACTGGCTAATACCTCAGCAACGCAATGCTTTTTCAAAACGAAGGTACAAAAATAGACCGATAGGAAAACAAACGATCATCATCATGGAATGATATATGATCTACCAACGTGTCGAACTTATTTAAATTTACTACTGAAATTCGGAGCCAGTGGCAACAACTTTAAGAGCACTACGTCCAATTTAAGGTCGTCATAATCGTCCTGTCAGATCAACAATTGAGCGTCTGTGGAAAATTTCGAACCACAGGTACGGTACAAAATATTACCGTGCCAGTGAGACAGAGAAGTACCCGTAGTGTCGGGAATATCACTGTCGCTAGTACATCAATTGAGGAAGACCCAAATCAGTCTCACAGACGTCGTTCTTATGCATTGAACATCTCTGTGACGTCGTTGTGGCGAATTTTGCGAAATGATCTTGGCCTACAAGATCAAATTGACGCAAAAACTGAATCCTCTTGACCACTAGAATCGTCGTATGTTCCTATGAATTGGGCTGAGCAACGGACAAGCTTGAAAATGATCTGGATTTTCATTGAAAAATCATCTTCAGTGAAGAGGCTTATTTCTGGCTGGCTATTAATGGCAAAATATCCATTATTGGTTAGGCAGTAATCCACACGTACTCCATGAGTCACTATTGCATCCCGAAAAAATTACGCTTTGGTGCAGTTTATGGGCCGGCGGCGTCATTGGGCCGTATTTCTTCTATGATGATCAAGACCGGCACGTTTCTGTCAATGGCAATCGCTACCGCTCAATGATAACCGAATATTTTTATCCCGATTTGAATGATATGGACTTGGGCAATATATGGTTCCAACTCGACGGTGCCACAAGCCACACAGCAAGTTCACAATCGATTTATTGAAAATATCAGCAGCATCGGCCGATTCTTGAAAACCGTCGAAAATTGGGCTCAGCGTCTAGACTTGTGCAAGCGTGTCCATGGGAGCCATAGAAAAGAAATCGAGTTCCATATATAATGGCATTGAATATACTTTCACAGGAATAAAGGATTAAATTGATATCCCAAACCATTTTTGTTTTATTTAAAAAAACTATTGGTTTTTGAAAAACCCATTATTCTGATTCTTTATATGTTGTTTCCTGCGTTGTTTGCCATCTCAGTCGTTTTCTGACCGCAAAGACTTCCGGCCGGAAAATAATGCAGTATTCCGGAAGCTTGTCGCCTAAGATCCACCGCTGAGCAATAGAATCGGACTTCGGAACTTATTTTCAGTTCGAAAAATAAAAAACCTTTAAAGTGTTAAGCGTCTTTGCGAGTTTTTATGTAAAAAAAAGACGGATCCAAATTCAAAGCGTCACGTACCAAAGTTTTGATTTTAAACTGCATATTTTATTGATAAGAAGGCTTCATTTAATATTGATACACATACAAAATTTCATAAACTTTCGGAATATGAAATCATGTCGTATAAATTTGTACGAGTATAAACAAATATAAGGTTCTCAAAAGGTAATTTTCGCAATAAACGACAGGGTTTCAACTGTTTTTACAACATTATTTAAATTTTCTTTGTTTTTGCTTGTAAATAATTCTAAATTTTTCCATTTTTCACAGTAACAACTATTTCTAATTTCTTCTTTTATAAATTTTGTGTATTTCAGTGGTTCAAAAACTTTTCGAAAAATGCTTGTAGGGTATATACATGTGTACAAGTGTGTGTGTTTCGAGTGTAATGTTGACATAAAAAAATAAAACGACAAATTGTTAAAGATGAAAGCCAATCTTTAATAAATAAATTATTTTAGATAATTTTATTCGTTTAATATTAATTTAAAGTATCACAAAAAATCAACACTTTGCTGGGAAGGGTGACCATTAATACGTATTTTTACATAAGTGTCGCTTTACATATAATATAAACTATTTAAGCTTGATTATTTAAAAAATGCGTTACAAAGGATTGTGGCATCTAAAAATCTACATTTATGTTCATTTGTGCCTTTTTGTGATTTTTAATCATACAATTTTTTAAAGATTATATATTAATGTATGTCAATTTATTGCTTCTAATGAGCATTGTCGTATGTGTCCTTGTGCTGGTAGCCGGATACATAGCCAGATGCATCGACCAAGTCTTTGCGACCAGCAATGCCTTTGCCCTTGCCCGTGGCATCGAAGCGTTCTTTATGAGATCCAGTATATTTGCTGGTGTCGGTGAGACGTTCCACGGCCGATGCGGCTTTGCCAGCCTAAAAAATGCAATAAAACAAATGTGTTAGCAACTTCCAAATTAAATTTAGTTAAATCAATTAGCATCAGAGCATTTGCGACTATGGGAAATACTTATGGTAGATTAACATAAGGAGGACCGAAATTTGTTCAGTTTTTGGAATTTTTTAATATTTTGCACCCGGCACTTTGAAAGATTGATATTCTGATACATAGTATTCAATACAAAATTTTTAGTTCTAACAACAAGTTCTAGTAACAGCGCGCCAGTCGTTTCTTCTCTATGCTTTTTGGTTCTAATTGGAGATACCAAGTGCAGTCAAGTCCTTCTCCATCTGATCTCTCTAATGGAGTGGAAGGCTTTGTCTTCCTCCGCTTCCGCCGGCGGATTCTTCATCGAATAATTTCAAAACTGGAGTTTCGAAACATCAGAATAACAGCATCATGTCAAATAGCAGAACGGGAAATGAGGAACTTACAGAGTTTGATCTTTTTTCGTCGTGAGAGGACTTTAGCTTTCAATTGCCTACTCAGTCCAAAGTATTCTGCGTTGGATTTCGATGCTGGTGTTGTTGTTGGTGTTAGTGCTGGTTCCAAGCAAGACAGAATTATCTACGAATTCAAAGTCATGACAGTCATTAGTGACGTTCCCCCAGCGAGCAGAGAGTAAAATTTGCCCGCGGTGAGGCATTTCTGTCGTAAGAGACGACCAAAATCGAATATGCACTATGACTGTATTTTTGCCTTCAAATTTCAGCAAAGTGTTGTTAGAAATAATAGTTTATTACTCAGCTTTAACTGATATTATAGATTTTGAATGAGATTTCTTCTAATGACAAGATATTTAAGTTTAATTGGTGCTTAACTGGTAGTAGCACCGGAGACTTAAATCTAGTACCACGGAGAGCAGTTAGCTTTTGGAGTTCGCTCCAATCTGTTCGTTGGGTTTAGCCCTTTGGGAAGATTCGTGGTGGCAGTGGCTTAAACTTAAAGTCAGGTAGAATTAAAAAATTCAATTCAGTATGGAGTCGCACTGCGGCTGGGTGCCGAACCCACAGCTCGGCAGAGATTTTTGATCATCCTAGAACTCCACCAACGTGGAAAAGATGAACCTTCCGCACAAACAACTGGAAACAAAAAATACTTGCCAAAAATATTTATTATTTGAGGCGCTGAACAACGCATTGTTTTGATCTACGTGCTTTCAGAAAGTACAGTGAGGTTAGACCGTCGACGGTAGGTACTTAAGTAAATCGCAACGATTGTGGTCCTCCGACATGTAAGATTGTTTATGTTGGATTCTTTCTTTAAAAACTTCAAGGGCTTTTCTAGAAACTTAGACAGCAAATCAGTATGATATTTCCGAAGTAATATTTTAATCTAAGTAATATTGCACAGTTTTCTTAAAAGCTGCGGTGGTAGAAAATACCATAAATTTTTTAGCTTTAAAAATAATCGATTTCATCGATAAATTGCTTAAACACTTATTTCTTTGAGTTAAATATCGAAGCAGATACCAGAACTATTAAAGGTTGCCTTGAAAAGTGGGTTAAAAGAGAACCGAAGGAAGACACAGGCATAAAATCGAATCAATACATATTAGAAAAGATACCGAGACAGCTTTGCGTGTAAGTTTTGGTAGAATATAACATTATATTAAGCAAATACATATTTACTAAACGCAACTTACCGAAACCTGCACAACCCCAGGTGCACCACAACCGGCCATCTTCGTTTTAATTTCACTCAATTCGACCTTTTTCGCCTTAGCCAAATCGTCCAGGAATTTATTATAATCGGCAAGTGAGATTTTCATTGCCTTGAATTTCTTGAAATGTATGCCCGTGTCAGTAGTGGTGATCTTCTTGTCGATTACTTTAGCTTGCTTCATCCATTTATCGCTCTGCGACAGCGTAATCAATTTGCCGTCGGATTTTGTATCACCGAATTTGGAGAAGGCTTTGAACTGATCGGCAAAACTAACTTTGGGCGCATCATCCAAGGCCAATTGTGCGACCTCAGCGACTGGTGGTTCCGCGGCGGGAGCGGGACTGCTGCCATTTGTTGCTTCTGCTGACATGTTGGATCTGTTTAATAGACGAAAAGAAAAAAAATTGGTTATTATTGGTTTCAACTACGCGTATGCTGACAAATCATTACTTCACAACGCTTCAAACGATAACCGTTATATATGTATATGTGACCTGGTCTACGAAAAGGGGGCTTAGGTGTCAAAAAATCAATTTTTTTTTCGTAGATCAGGTCACATATATGTATTTTTATTCACCTGTGCGCAACTACTGTCGCAATCATTTTAAAAAAAGGTAAGTGCGTGTAACAGTAATTACAATAATTTATATTTAGGAATGTTCAAATTCACTTTATTTTCGGCCAGAATGTCATTCACAAAACTCACGCAACTGAATATCTAATCATTTGACTTGAAACAGCTGGTTATTTGTCTTCATATCAAATTTATACATGACCTGACTTCATATGTGAATCAATAGCCGACTTTCCCTTATAAATAACTAATAAACCTTCAACACGCACTCATTGTGTACCGTAAATTAAGTAGCAAACAAGTGAATTTATATGTAAACGCACAATAGTGGCTATCTATTAACCGATTCCGATAATCTCGAGTAATCAACTGATTCTGACAATCATCAAAATACTGCGAATAGAATGCTGGTTCTTCCATATTCACTCTGAAACTAATTTTGTTTACTTCTGCGGGTTTTTAGCACTCGAAATTATCATTATATTAATGTTTTTTTAGCTTTCATTCGGTTTTGTTTGCTTATCTCTCGTAACTTGTTTTGCTTCCATTACAAGTTGACGCTTTCTAAATAATTCTTGTATGTTATTTTTGTATTTTCGTATATCGCAAATATTTATGATAACATAAACGTGTGTAAATTACTATATACGACTTTACAAAGCTGTGTGAATAAAAAGCTATAATAAAGATAAATAATAATTGAAATGCTAAACAATTCAATTACTTGCCAAGAGTACGAAAAAGCTTTCAAATGTGATCAGAAACAGTCAATTGCAAACTTTATATTCATCTCATGTGTCATATCAACAATTGGTTTTATAATGACTTTTCTAACAACGGTTTGGTGTGTTTTGAGAGCCGGTGGAATCATCGGTCCATATTTCTTTAAACATAATGCCGGTGAGAACGTAACTGTCAATCCAACCGTTATCGCGCCTTAATAACCGACTATTTGACGCTTGAAATTGAAGATCGTGATTTCGCCAACATTTGGTTTCAACAAGTCGGCGCCACTTCCCACACATCGCATCAAACAATGGATTTATTGTGAAAAAATTTCGGTGAGGAGATAATTTTACGTTTTGGGCCAGTCCACTTTGCTACCAAGATCGTGTGTTATCACACCGTTAGACTTTTTCACGTCCCTCAGTTTTTAAGATATCCTTTTGAAATTGTGCAATCGTCATTTTCTCTTCAATAAGCTGCTCATTTATCGGATCGGCCGATATCGGACCACTATAACATATAGCTGCCATACAAACTGAACGATCGGAATCAAGTTCTTGTATGGACAACTTCCACATTTGATAATGTATCTTCACCAAATTTGGTATAGATTATTTTCTAAGGCAACAATGTAATCTCCGAGAAAATTGTTCAGATCGGTTAACTATAGCATATAGCTTCCATACAAACTGGACACATAGTTACTAACAGAAATGCACCTGTGAAGGGTATTTAGCTTCGGTGAACCGAAGTTAACGTTTTTTCTTGTTTTTCTTTAAAAAAGTAGGGAACCTCGAAATGGATCACCCTTTATTAATATGAACATCAGCTATACGCTCGACATCAAATCTAAACTTCTGTACTGTACTGTAACTAATTTTTATACCCGTCTTGCCTACTTTTCACTCTGATAAAGTCCCCTAAAGCCTTAATAATGCATTTTGCTTGTGTCGCACAGTCGGCTGTTAAATTAAATGTCAATACAAACCATCGTAATCTTACTCTCGCATTCGGCAAAAAAAACTGCTGCCAATTAATTTCAAGCTGATTAAGTGAACGGTCCACAGCGGTCGTTGCAAATTTGAGACCCTTTTGCATTCCATTTTCACCTGTACATATGTATGTAAGTTTGTGCATATGCAATCTGACGTTTCTGCAACAACGTGAGTCGTGCGCACGGGTGTTGATGTGCACATACATATGTAGAAACGTAAAAAATCGTTTAATCAGAGATTTATTCAGTGTTTGCATTTACGTTAATTCCTCTGAATTCGGATTAAAATTTTGTAATTAATTTAGGACATTTCAACATCTTGCCCTTTTATATTAATTAATGTTTACCATAAAATGACTTGTTTCGAGGTCTGTTCAAAAACTAAGGTGAATTTTAATTTTTATCAACAAACATTTATTTATTCATCAATTTCTATTTTGACCCCTTCAAAATAGTCGCCCTCAGATATAATAACTTGTGCCAGCCATTCTGATATACACTTTTTGGTGGGCAATTTTTGTTGGCTTTGGCTCTGCTGGATTCTTCCATTGAGACGATTAGACTTAGGTTTCGAAATCATAACAACATACCCATGATTCGTCACCATTTGAAGCAATTCCTGAGCAATGCTCATGCCACTTTTTTTTTGGTAATACGTGAGCACAACTAAATTCTATGCGAAATTCAGTAAATTTGCGTCAGAGACGTTTGAATAAAGTAATCACAGATGACGAGTCATGGATCTTTGGAGTATGATTCCGAAACAAAGAGGCAATCTTCCGAGTGGCACAAGCCGGCGTCTCCACGCCCAAAGAAGGGAAGAATGACAAATCCAAAGAGAATACGACGCTCATTGCCTCTTTTGACATCAAAGACATCGTCCACCATGAATTTGTTCTTCCTGGACAAACCGTCAACGCCAAGTTTTACATGGAAGTCCCCAAGAGATTCAAACGAAGGGTCAATCGGGTCCATCAAGTTATTGCAGCAGATTGGAAGGTGCATCACGACAACGCCCCGTCTCACACCGCCTTTCTTGTGAAGAGCTACCCAACCGGCAAACCAACGCTTCCGCAGGCGCCCTATAGCTCATATGTGGCCCCGGTCTTTTGTTTGTTTCCTTGTCTGAAAAGGCCGATGAAAGGCAAGCACTTTGAGACGAAAGAGGCGATCCAAGCAGCATGCACCTAGGCTCTCAAGGCTATTCCGGAGAATCACTTTAACATATATGGCTCCAAATTCCCAGAACTCGCATAGTCCACCGGTCTACGTGAAAGTTTTTTGCTTTTGAACTCAGTGATTTTTGCGTAATAAAGTGAGGAATGTTATAGCAAATTTTAAAAGCGGTGAACGTGGAAGAATATGGATTTAATCGAAAATTTCCTGGTTAGCCATAAAGTAACAAATTGTGAAACAATTTTGAAGAATATGCTGACAAACTTTCTAAACTAAAAGCTATAGTAGAATTAAATTAAACTATCTTCTCAATAAGCTGGGTATGTTTTCGGCTACTATTGAAATTTCGGTGAGAAACAGAGAGAGCATTTCCAGCTGTATCTAAAAGTGTTGGAAGAAAGGTATCAAGATCAAGATGGCGTATTACTGCCGGTTCTTAAAACGTGAGAGTCAACTGGAATATCATAAAAGAAATACGAGCAAAAGTAACACTATGGAAGTACATATAAATTATGTTTTCAACAATTTTCTCTCTATTTACTTTGATTTATTTTTATTTTTCAAAACAAAATTGACATTACAAAGAAATCAGTTTTTTCTTTAGTTCTTTTATTGTGAAATCGAAATAAAGATTTGCAAATAAATGAGAGTAAGTCCTACAAAATCATTGATAGTGCCATAAATTGTGGGCAAAAAAAAACATGTATATATCTATACTAATATCATAGAGAGGAAAGATTTGTACCTATTTTTGTATGTTTGTAATGAATAGGCTCAAAAAGTACTGGGCCGATTTAAAAAATTTTTTCACCAAAAGAATGCTACATTCTTCCAATTTGACATAGGCTACATCTTTACTAATATTATAAAAAGGAAAGATTTGTACCTATTTTTGTATTTTGTATGTTTGTAATGAATAGGCTCAAAAAGTACTGTGCCGATTTAAAAAATTCTTTCACCAATAGAATGCTACATTCTTCTAATTTGAAATAGGCTACATTTCATTTTGAAAAAAAAATTAGGGATCCTTGGTAAAATTTGAACAATGTGACCGAAGGAATAGAAAAATGAGTCTTAAAATGTCTTTCGTCGAATGCGCTGCCGAAACTATTAGCGGTAGAACAAAATTATGTACAACAATATTGAAGAACATCATAATGTCTACAAAAAACTCCGCGGTAGCATATGCCCAACTATTGTAGTTATGTCACTACAACAACTTTTTTCATTTTAAACATTAATGAAAATGCTAACCAAATTCAAACCATGCTATTTATGTGCTTACATTAATCCGAATAAATTATTATATGGTCAAGACCATTTAACTACCTATAAAATAGTTTTTAAATTGGACTTTCCATTCAAAAGATATTACGAATTAAAAAATTTAAAAAGTAAACAAAACCGCCATAGCGCCGTGGCCGTTGTTAGCGATGTATTCTGAAAAGCGCGCCGGCCCAGAGAATGTAAAGTATAGAGAAGTTGCAAATTGAATTCTGTATGAGGTTCGATTTGGCGTCTAGCAGAGTCGATAGAATCAAGGTAAGGAATTCGACGTTGTCGCTGCTATTTAGCAGAATTGTGCACGTGCAGTGGCAAAAATATATGTAAAACGACTGAATTCATTATTTATTACTGTAGTTTTAATTTTTTGATTATTGTTATTTTTTTTTTAATTTTTCATAATTAGTATTTTTATTTAATTTTTTTTTGTAATTACTACTTTTACTTATAATATTTTTATACACTAATTTTTAAAGAATATTATTGATATTATTATTTAATATATTTATTTAATAATTTATTATTTACTTATATGTATGTTAAACGACTGAATGCATTATTTATTACTGTTGTTTTAATTTTTTGATTATTATTATTATTATTTTTATTTTTTAATTTTTCAAAAGTGCCCGCCACTTAAACCATCAAAGAAATTGAACATAAATAGATTTACATACAAATATAACTGTGGGATTTTTTTTAATACAAATAGCAATATTTGTGAAAAAAGTGTTTTATATCCAAATTTCCAAAAATAAATAATTGTCTACCCCGTGCGATGCCGAACGGGCTGCTAGTAGTCATACACTATCCAACTTGATCTTATGTATATCTAGGTAAACTACTGCTGACCAGTCTTATATCAGAAACTTAGGCTCGCCGACTCCATTAAATTTATGAGATTGTCAATTCAATGAGAACTCATCACCGTAGCATTTTTCATTAAAAAAGTAGGGTAATGATTTGTTTGTGTCGACATTTATAAGCTTACTGGCTTATTTAATTTGATGACTTTAAACATTTCGTTAGTTCAACTGGAAAACTGATATAACGCTGTTAGTACTCAGTGAGCAAAGAACTTGAAATATTATGTATGAAAATTAAATTTTGATGAATTTTATGTTTGCATGTGGAAATTCCGTATACTGAGAGATATGTATGCATATGTATGTAGTCATTTTGTTAAATATTTGTAGAAATGACGTTATACTCACTATAAATAACTAAAAAGTTTGTGCAATATGTGAATTACTGCGCAAATGTGTGATTTAACAGACTGAACGCCAGCCACCGGGTCTATAATAAATTTTCGTATGCATGAAATCATGCTTTTCACTAAGTATACAAGATATACAAACATACATAACTATATGAGACATTTTGAGCATTAGTGCTTATAGGCTGTCACAAGTGCGATTGTGTACATGAATATTAGGCAAAAGTTGGGCAATGTAATGTTTGGACATACACCATATACAAAATTGCAGCATTTGAGTATTTAATGCATGAGTTATGTATTTAAAAAAACAACCGAGTAGGAAATTAGTGGCGGATAATTTTTAGTTTTCTTTTCTTCTTTTATCATAACAGTAATAGTAAGATTTAATTTAAATTTTGCGCGAAATCCTATTTTTTAGATTGGTATGACTGTCAGTGACATCTGTGCCCAATTTCACATCAAAATAATCATTAGTGTTTAGTATACGCTTGTCTTTCTGTAGTACATAAAGTGCATTCGGCGATTTTTATGATGATTGAAATTATTCAACAGAGAAGTTCCAAAGAAACCAATGTGCGGAATCAAATTTCTGGTGCCGAAACGTTCAGAATGTTAGAAAAAAAACTAATAGTTTGTCATTTGCTCACGACATTTTGAATGAAAAATACAATTTATTCAAAGAGGACCGAGAAAGCGTTGGCGACAAACCACATCCAGGACGGTCATCAACATCAACTGATGATCAACATGCCAAGAAAATAAGGAAGATAGTGCTTGAGGATCGACGATTAACAGTCAAAAATCTTACTGGCAACTTTGGAATATCGGAAGAATCATTGAAAACCAATTTTAAAGATCATTTGAGCTTAAGAAAAGTGAAAGCACGATCGAGCCCAAAATTGCTCAATTTTTTCGAACAGTGTCGCGTTAAAGTCTGGGGAATAATAATTTCCGACTACCAGGGGGTCATGAAGCTTATTATTACTAGCGATAAGTCACGGTTCTATACATTTTTTCATTCGGGGTGTTTTTTTTTTACGTGGCGGGTCCAAAACCTAGCGCACAACCCTATGCAGGGGATGTTTCGCCTTCTCACTTTAGCTCGCCTTCAAACGGATGCTCTTAGGCTATCCAGAGGATACTTGGTCAAAGACCGGAAGTCGTGAGCTGCTTGAGTCATATGTAAAAGATTCGTTTCTGGCCACTCCCAAGTGAATGGCGATCAGAGAACTTTCCTCACTTGCGTGAACTTCTACACATGACTCCATCCTCCAATCTATACATATGACCCGGAAATAGACGATCAGTCGGTAATGGTGAGCCGAAGCCGAAACTCCCACTTCAAAGCAAGTCAAAAATCGAGATTATGTTGACAGTTTTCTTCGATAATTGAGGTGGTGGGCACTCTGAAAATCTTTCGACCGTCCAAACTGTCAAAAAGGAATACTATTTGAGTGTTATGCGTCGTATGCGCGAAGTTGTTCGTAGTTGTTATGAGCCGACAACTCTTGGTTATTGCAGCTCAAAATTGCACCGTTGCATACTGCATTGATTCTTCGTGAGTTTTTCGCCAAATTTCGAATCAATATCGTGTTACAACTCTCGCATTCACCTTAAATATCTCCGAGTAACTTATAGCTATTCAGCAAGCTCAAACGACTGCTCCGGCGGAACCGTTTTGAGTCGATTGAAGGCATTGAACACATTGCAAAAAAGTTTGAGGTAAACGTTTTTAGGAATGGCACTTGATTCATTACTTCGAAATTAGATTAATGGAAAAATTGTATCTCAATTGATTATTGAAATGTCTCAGCTAGTTGATCAATATACTGAAACAGCTAAAGATGCATATACCACGAAGTTCCAATAAAAGCAGCACAGCTGAACTAGTTTTTCTTATACCAAAATTTCGAACATCCGTTTCGGGATTCAATAACAAGGTGGTCCACTTCGAAAATAAATTCACACGCACTTTCGTCCATGCAAAGCCTCTTTAAAAGCAATAACAACGAATACTCACTATCTTTCAGCTGTTGCACACCCAGCAACTACTCACACTCATGCGACAAACATCTAATGGGTAGGTCAAGGTCGTCGCGACCTTAAAACACAGTTTATTATCAGATGTAAATAAAGCAATTTCCGCATACAAAGACACAGTCGCGCTTACTTTCATTTGTGGAAAGCATCTCTTTATTTGTAAACAAAGTAGCAACACCCAAAAGTCATAAAAGTGAATTGTCAATAAAAGCAAGAAAGGAAAGAATGAGTATAAAATGTGTGCGATTGTGAGACCTCACGCCCACTCCTTGCCCTGCCATTTTGCTGAAGCCGCACGACGCCAGTGTGGCTGACAAAGAACAAGCGTTCCTGATATGAGTGCACAATTTTGCTATTTTTGCTTGCATTACAAAACGGAATTGTGCACCGAGGCACTTGTATGTACATACATATGCTTACATGTGTGGATGTATGTAGGTGCCCGTGTGTATGAAATGTTAAGTATATTTACAGAGGGGTTTCACTTTTCATCGCTTCAACCGCAAAATGTATGTATTTCCCGAATAAGCATTTCACAGCAAGCAATGATACGGAACATTGACAACAACAAAAAGCAACAATACAAAATTATGTCATCTCGTTGTTCAGCGCAGATATCGTTTAAATATGTTGTTAGTATGTATGTATGTATGAGTAATCTAACTCAACGATTGCTGCTGTTTTGGGTGTGCGCTGGACTGTCTATTTACAAGAGAAGATAAAGTTTCAGAAAAATGCCCTCTCCATGGCGCATTCAAAGGTACTAAATTTAATAAACAATTTTTTAAAAAAAGAAATAAAAAGATATAGGAAAGAATTTTTCAAAATAAATAATAATTTTATTATCGAAAAAATCGTTCTCCAATTGCAACTTTTCGTGCGCTTTTACCATGTTGAAAATTTTGAGCGTACGTTTTCTTTACATAATGTTCAAGTTTCAATGAGACCAATCTCTCTGAAAATACTGTTGCCATTCAGGCAAGTGTTGCTGAAGATCGCAATTTGACATTCCAAGACGTTCTCAAGAACTGAAAAAGGATTTGGGCTTGCATCTGCATAAAATTGTTCTCACTCAAGAGCTGAATCCATTGGACCACCGTAAACATCGTGAGGATGCAGTCAGTCTAGCAGTTCATGCCAGCGGGAAGAGTTTTCTGAGCGCTATTCATTTGAGGGTGGCCAGAAACGTTTATTTTACACATGTCTCAAGTAGCTCATGACTTCCGGTAGACCAAGTATCCTCTGGGTAGCGAAAGAACATCCGCTTGAAGGCGAGCTAAAGTGCAAAGATGAATCTTACGCTGTTATGAACTCGGCCATAACCGCGTAAGCGGTGTCTACGCCAATAAAGAAGAAGAGGCAGATGAACCAAACTACTACTACTATTCACGAACAACCTGCACATTCACCTAAATTCAAAATTTGAAGTGGTTTTTAATCTGGTGGAAGCATCGGTCCTCAATTCCTTCGAAATGAAGCTAGTTACAGTCAATGGAGAACGTTATAGATGGATGTTGACCAACTTTTTATGACCGCAATTGGATGAAATTGGTCTTGATAAGATCTGGTTCCAACAAAATGGAGCTACGTGCCACACAGCATGTGCACAAACCTAATTTTTCCGATAAAAGTTTGGAGATTCAATTATTTCAAGAAATTGTGACATTGAATAGCTTCAAAGAAGTTGTGATTTAACACCATTAGACTTCTTCTTGTGGAGTTATTTGAAGTCATTAGTCTTTAACAATAAACCAGACTCTCTTCAAGCCAATTTTGAACGTGCCATTCATGACATACGACTTGAATTAGTGGAAAAAGTACTCGAAAGCTAGGAACGAACTCGTTCCTGCAAAAGAAGTCGTGAAGGCCACCTGAATGATGTTATATTCAGAACTTAATTGCTCTTAACACTAAATAAACAACATTTGTTTTGTGTGTGTGTTTTTTTTTTAATCATATCACTCTTATTGGCAACCCCTGTATATATCGTCACTTAAAATGCAAAATAACGTAATATCACTTCTCTTAAGTTTACAGGCGAAGTAAAAGCGATGTAATAGAAACCACTAATATTGAAGCATTTCGCCTTTTTATTATTATTTTTTGGTTATATATTGGTTATATCTGACAGCGGAAGCTGAAAATTTTATGCTACATACATATGTTCGAGTATATGTAATACGATGTAGTGAATCGTTAGGAATAAAAAACTCATTAGAATATGGTTAACTGAGTGATTACTGAATACCTATTTAACTTTCGACGGTTTAAATCCCAATCCCTTATTTTGTATGCCATGAACAGAGTGTATTAAGAGGGTATTCTACTCTAGATTTTTGAAAAATTCGATTTTTTTTTTAAAATTTTTTAAAGTTTAGACCCTTAAGAACATATGCTCCAAAGGATTTTTAAAAATTAAAATTATTTTTAAAGCGACAGTTACTTTAGTGACGAAAGTACCTAGCCCGGTAGGTAGGTAGACTCACTTTTTTAAACGCGTTTTTCTCGAAACTACTTTTTTCCACACGGTACCGGCATTATCTCAAGTTCTATACAACCGATTTACTTGAAATTTTGTGTGAACCTCCTTTTTATAACCCTTTTTATCGTTCCTACCAGCATCGTGTTTTTAATATTTTAAGAAAATTCAGGAATTTCAAAAAAAAGCGTAAAAATTATTTTTATATTCAGGCAGTCGCCATTTTTCAAAAAAATTTTTAAAAAAAATTTCGTGTTCCCTGAGGTAGGGACTATAACAGCATCCTTACTGATTCAAAATTTTTTTTTTGTTTTTTTTTTTAGACCACCAGGAGAGTCAGAATCAATGTCACCAGCATGCGCCATTTTTTTACACCTGTATCTCCCCCCTCTAATTATTTTATTTTTTAATATTTTTTTGAAAATTTTTTTTGTTGTATTCTTAAGATATCAATAAAAACACCATAAAAAGTGGATAGTAAAAATATTTTTTGGTTTTTTTTTTAAATAAAATTCAAAAAACTGCCCAAAAATTGATTTCTGGACTAGAATATCCCCTTCAAAAATTTGCTTAGCAAAATGGTTTAGAACGATTACCTAATGAGTCGGAATTTTCATTTAAAATTTTGGGAAAATATTTTTAATAGTCAAACTATTAGTTTACGAAATAAATAAATCGGGGTTTTTAATATTCTAAGCCTATTTTCCCCTTTAATGTCAATTATATTTACAAAGGCTTGCAAAGAAAATAATACAATTTCTAAAGATCATTACCAAAATCTAGTGCCTTTTTTTTCACCATATCTTGAGTTATTTTTAATACTTTGTCAGTCTCAACGAAAAATTCTACATGACAGATTCGGCAACTGGATCTTTTTCGTTTTCACCCAGTATTGCTTGCAATATTATAAGGCGATATGTTATCATAAATCTGACAAAAAACAAAAAGTTTACCAAACTAGTAATCTGACTATATTTGCGAATTCTTTGTGTTTATAAACCATAAAAAGATACCTAAGCGTGTTGGCACAGCAAAATTAACTGCTTAAGGCATAAGCTTATTACTCATGCCAAGAACCAAAAAGTATTGTTTGTCATTTTGTGTGTGGCGGTAAATACAAAAATTAGTAGGTACATGTGTAAAAGCTCATGAAAAGACCAGACACAGAAAAATTGGCTAAAATTACTAATCATTAATTATACAAGTTTCCAATTTTATACCGACACATCATGCGGAAATGTATATGCACATAAATATATATTATATATATGTATGTACGTATGTAATATTATTTATTATGTACGACATGGACACACGCCAAGCATTAATTATGCGCATAATTACACACACATACCACTGTGTTCGAATGTTTGTTGTTTAAATGAAATTATAATAAAACACACCATTGATGCTGAAAGTAATATACATTTGTATTAAAGTATATAAGTGTGTAAAATTTTTATAATTAAAAAAAAAAAAAAAAAAGAATGAATGTTAACTTCGGTTGCCCCGAAGCTATAGTACCCTTCACGAATATAAAAAAAATTCCATAAAAGAACTTGATTTTGATCGGTCAGTTTGTATGCCAGTTACATATATGTATGCTATAGAGATCCGATCTGAAAAATTTATTTGGATATACATATGTAGTATTAGATAGTTGGAATACTATTAGCATTAATTTGAATAGTATTCCATGCCAAATTTCGGGATATCTTGTCTAATAAAAAAAATTTCTTACAAGACCTTCATTTCGATCGCTCAGTTCGTATGGCAGCTAAATGCTATAGTGGTCCGATATCGGCGGTTCCAGCTTCTTTATGAAAAAAGGATATGTATAAATATTCAGATCGACATCTCAAAAACGGTGGGCCTAGTTCGAGTATATACAAAGAGAGACAGAAGGGCATGGCCAAGGCGACTCAACTCATCATGCTAATCATTAATACATATACATATGTATGTTCTTTAAAGTGTCTCTGACGTTCCGGGTACTGCAAACTTTGTGACAAACTTAATTTACCCTGTTTAGGGTATAAAATTATTATTTTTAGTATATTATATTCTGTATTTCTCACTAGCTTGAGTAAAAAATTTGAATTTGTTTCGAAAATTAGCATGTGTGAATTGAATTTGTATAGAGATGTAATGATGTAATAAAGTATGCATGTTTTATCTGTCGGCTTTATATTTGTAAAAAATTTAAAATTCCCATTAAGGGAACAACATTTAATCTACCTAAATATTTATCTTTCTGAATTGTAAGGGTTTTCATGAAATTTTTATGTGATCCGATATGAATAGCTTGAAGGTTGTCTTTGACCATATTATAAAGTATGACGGAAATTCTATGCTTCTGTAATTATTATTTATTATTTTTCATAAGTTTGTGCAAAAATTACTTGCTTTATTTTCACTACGATTTGCTGCGCTTATAACGGCTGATACAAGTGGAGTAGTTTTTTTCAATAGCCTTTTTTGACAGATCATGCAGGAGTCGCGTCAAACTGTCATGTTATATGAGAAGTCTAAAGTCTATGCGGACAATCCCTCTTCGGTTCAGGTCTTGGAGCAAAATCTCTCAAGTGACTATCGTCAGCTACCAGTCGAAGTTATCGAACGAGTCATCGAAAATTGGACTGAACAGATGTACCATCTGAGACCAAGCCGTGACCTTGGAAATATAATCTTCAAAAAATAATTCAAAGAATGTTCTTTCGAACGATTAGAAACATTTGTCATTAAATTTGAATTTTCTGTTTTTTTACTTTAGAAAAGTAGGGAGCCTCGAAATGGATCATCATTATCATTCATCATTATCTACAAGAACGAAATCATTTCGTAAAATAAAGAAAATCAGTAAACTTTACTAATGGTTTAACCAAAACTTATTTCAAATGCTTTTTATGTTTTTCTCAGGTGTCTTAATATATTATTTTACGATATAACATTAAATAACCCACTGAAGCTCTACAGAATATATCTTTTATTACAGAGAGTGTAAAGTATTTAATGCTGACAAATTTCAAAATAGAAAATTGCAACAGGAAATAATATGTGGTAAAACTTCGCGCTGATCTTATTTGCAATTCGACTAAAGATGGGTTCACGCCTGCCCTTCCAACTTTTTCAGGGGTTGCTGTCCGACCCAAATTTTTAAAAAGAATTAAGTATTTAAAAGAATTTACTAAAAACCAAAACAAAGCCTCATTGCATTTTGGATAACCATCAACTCAAATTATACATAAAGGATGCTTTTTTATATGTTGGTTTCAATGAAACCAAATTTTTTCGGACTTGGTCTTTTTGGAGCTGGTACTTTATTTATACACAGTTTGATTCGTGTGCTGCCTCCAATAATCGGTCGACATAATCGCTTAGCAGACTTGGCAATTCGAGCAACCGTGGATCGGTTTTGCACCGCTTTTACTACATTGGAGAATAATCAATAATCGCTGTACAGCGAAAATACGAATGCAGCAGTAAAGTATCAAAGAAGAACCGAATGAGTCCACTCGCTATCGCGTGCAATAATCGGGGATTTCGCGGAAGAGGCTTGGTTTGCGGGCTTACAAAATCCAACTCGTGCAAGAATTGAAGCTGAAGCCCAGCAAATGCGCCACACGTTCGTTGAAGGTGGATGGCCATCGATACCGACTTTCACAAAAAAAATTTCTACCACAATGAAGTTCCATTTCAGTTAAATGGGTACGTTTATAAACAAAATTGCCGCATTTGAAGTGATGATAACCCACAAGCCATTGTTGAGAGGACATTAAATTTTTGAAAAGTCACTGTTCGGTGTCCTCTATGGGCAGGTGCTATCATTGAACCATATTTATTCAAAAATAATTTTGCAGTCAATGGTGAACGCTATAGAGCCATGTCTAATGACTTTTTCGTCCCCGAAATGTAGGATATTTATGTGGATGATCTTTAGTTACAACAAGATGACGGTCATTCCATGCAGCCAACGAAACAATGTATTCAACGAACCTTGTTTTGAGCACATTATCTCGCGTCGCGGCCTCCATGATCTCGCGATTTAATACCGCAGAACACCCATATTTCAAGTCATAGTCTTAGGAAAGCAGTACATCTTATATAATAATTGTGTTTTTAAACCATTTTTCATTTTGAAAAATTTGTTTCATGAAAATGAACTTTTTGACCTTTAAGAGATATTTTTACAAGCCCTCTGTATAGTTAATTCTATCTTAATTTCAGATGACTTACTCGTTCATGTTTCTAATTATCGTTGGTGAAGAGAACTTTTCAAGTTTACTAAGTTTAACATTTGAAAAAAAAAAAATAAATCTTAATTTTGATGTTGAAAATGCCTTAAAATAAATCCTAAATTCGTAAAAAAACCCGTTTGGAATGTATGAGGAAAAAAAACGTTTTGCATAAACACATTAGTCTGACAGAGCTGGCTTAAAGCGCAAAGCTTCCCACAAAATCACTCACCGCCATCAAATTGACAGATTTCAATTACAGAAACTAGGTCAACATGGACCACCAAAATGCAAGCGCTGCACACAGGCACAAATTTAGGGGAAAATGGGTACAACAAACCAAATTAATTACATCAACCGCGTCACCCGCGCAACAATGCATCAATTAGGATTAAGTATGACTCATGAACGTAGTTATTTGGGGGCGACAGTAACATACATGATTTTATGCTCAAGAGTGTTATACAGACGGGAAATCATAGAAGGAAACCAAACCACCGTCATCATTAAACATGCCGAAAGTTCAAAAACCTACAAAATGGCTGCCATCACGAACTAGGAAAACAGGAAACCAGGAAGTCGTGGACGTGATAAAGTAGTTTTTCAAGCAAAATAGACGCGGCAGATATGGGAAGAGGCAGAAATATGCAAGGAAGGCAACACAATGTTACAAGTTAAATTGTATATCGAAAACACTTTCGCCGCTGCTTCAAATGAAACGCAACACGCGAACTCCTAACACGCCCGGCTCGCAGTCAAGTGTAATAGTGGGTGGCAAAAGGTGGTCAGTGCCGAACAGTTGTTGGGTGTGTTATTTCAGCATACAAGCATCGCACATATGACATCATACTCACACCGTGCAATCGACGAACGAAAACAAAACCGAATAAACGCGCAGCGTCCAAAGTGCGCATGTACGCAGATTAGCGCGAACCCTGTAGGGTGAATACGAGAATATGTTGGGAGTGCATAAGAGTCATTGTAGTTAATCTGCTGGCATCATCAATGTCTGCTGGTAGGTACCATTTTGCTACGAAAGTCGACTGAGCATTTGAAGTGTTTCAGCATTTACTGAAAGGGTTTACTAAACGTTAAATATTTTTTAAAAAAAATTTGTTTGGGCAATTTAGGAGATACCAAACATTTTTTTCGAGATTTAGTAGGCTTTGTTACATATGAACATTAAAAATGGTTGAACAGAATATTAGGTCATGAGAGCCATAACCGTGCTAAATTTTATGTAAATTTCTAATTTTTTTTTAAAAAAATTATGTATCTTAATTTTTAAAAAGATATAAAATTATTAGAAACTTTTTCTAAATGTTTTCTAACAATATTTGTTTCTTGGACTACACTCTCTCGATTCGAAAAAGGTTTATTAAGATTGCTCGATACAAAAATATAGTTTGATGACTAAAATTTAATATTAGCAGGTCTGGTACTCAATAACATATGTGACCTGGTCTACGGAAAGGGGGCTTAGGTGTCAAAAAATCAATTTTTTTTTAATTTTTTTTCCAATTTTTTTTTTCTTTTTTCGCAAGTTAGCTCCCTTTTCGTAGACCAGGTCACATATGTATAACAAAACTAACATAGTGGTTAGTTACCAGTCAGTCGGAACAACGATATAATAACTTCCATAAAACACTTTTTATAAAAACTAAAACATTTTTCTTTACCAGGTCAAACACTCTATGAAAACATATTAGAGAAAGTAAAAATTTTTGATCCAAAATTTCGCTTATAAAAAATTCCACAGCCAAATTGAACAAAACTCAGCTCAAGTCGAGTGCTGAACGCCTAAAATGATGCTACATAAACGGCAATTTAGTCAATTAACAAAAGGAGCTGCTTGTTCTTCCAGAAACAGGAAGAAAAAGCGGAAGCGCACTAGGTCTCTTATACAAATGTACTATGTACATTCACAATTTTATATTGTACATTGTAGGGAACGCAGTTAAATGCCGCGCTTCATGACCCACTTTCCAGGTTTCGTTTATACAAAAAAAAATAGGAAGCTACAATTTCCTGCAGAAATATATATACTTTTTGCAGAATATAACTGACTGCTTAACACTGCCGGATCGGAGTTGATTTTCTCTTATTTTTAGAACAATTTTCAATATTTATTATCAACTGCGTTCTTCTTCTTTTTAATCCACCCCAAGCGACTATTTGTTTGTAAACAACTGCCTTGGTGCTGGCGCCTTTTATCAGATTTATCAGAGGAGCTGAGATTCCATGACTCGCCTGCGTTGCTCGTATACACACTTAAATGTTTGCACTTTTCGCAATTTTTTGCATCATGCGTTCGGTTGCATACATACATACATACGTACAAACGTTTGTGTTTACAAATTTATTTAACGGTATTAAAATATGAACTTACACTTTTAGCTTTAAAAAATATTATTGAAATACTATCACTTTTCTTATTTAATTTTACTGTTGGTCGTATTTGTTTTTAATCAGTCACACTTAGCCTCGTCGTTGTTGTCGTGGTCTGCTCCGCTGTACTCTGCGTACTGGACGAAATTGCGAAGAAATCTGTCGTGTTCGACAATGGCGCACAGCAGTCGGTGGGAAAAGTGCGCAAAAGCTAAATGTTTCTAGCGGACGCTGTTCTGGCACACATATTTGCTCGCATACACAAACATTTTCATAAAATATAAATGAGAGCCTATAAATATTTGCGTATTTCATTCACACACATGTATATACATATGTACTCACAATATTATTGAATTTGTAGCTGTGACAACTGTTTGAGCTTGAGTGAGAAACAAATATACACACACTCTTTTGAGTGAGTTTTTTTTATAAGTTTGCCAGAATTGTTGTCGAGAGCTGATGCACTTACGAGTGGAGCCAAATGAACGAATATAGTATGTATGTTTGCGTATTATTTATGTGCTTTCTCATTTTATCTCCAAAAAGGTTCAAAGAGTTTGGAATAACAACAATTGGTAATGGCCCTCTGTTAGCGTTAGAAAATTAGTCAGATTCTTTTACGTGGTCATTATTATTACAAAATTATACAGCTAAGACATTTTAAACATTCATAGACTTAAGAAAACTTTTCTAAATGACATAAGCAATTATAAAATTTAAAAAAGACAAGTAAGGAGGGGCTAAGGTCTGGTATAACCGAACATTTTATACTCTTGCAACCCGCAAGAATCAGAGCCCGGGATATTCGCGCAAATTCATCGTGGCAAAACTTTATATTAAAATATGTTGAGAAAGAATTAAATTTAGTTTTATTGCTACAGTCAGTCAAGTAAGAGCGTGGTCGACTTTACCGACAGTTAATGAAAGATTTCGCTCTAATTCCTTCGCGAGCCGATAGAGAGAAGCTTTGTCCTTGATGCATTATCAACAAAGGTTTGGTTGTCGTTGATCTTTCGAAAGAGAATCACGTTAAACGCCATGATATTAGTACGCGTCGCGCTACGAGGCTGTGTTCCTTTGCATGCACCTGAAAGGTCCCAAAATGTCGAGAAAGTCGAAGGCATTTGTACAGAAATGTATACAGCGATATACATACTTGTAGTGGCTAAAAATGTCGATGATTTACCAGAACGTGGTTCGAAAAGAAAATTGAACAAAAAAATGCAAAAATGATAGTGAATCTGTTTTCGCGGAATCCTGCTTCAACACTGCAGCAAGGACATGCAAAATTAATGGCAAAAGGTTTAGATATATCCTACGAAACTATACGAACCCTTCTTCATACTCATTATTTGAAAAAGCTCAACACAATGGTCAACTTCCACCAATTGGCTTGTTCAGCGGACCGTAAAACATGGAATAAAGCAGCTCCAAAGATGCTACTTCTCAAAGCAGAGATTCGGCACTTTGTACCTCTTTGCTGACAAGAGCCGAGAAAATGATAAAAATCTACAAAAAGACTTTACTGCTATAAAACTCAATCTGGCATCGTTACATTGGATTGGCCGTCGCAGTCGCCTGATGAAAACCCTATTGTCGTACGAAATTCGGCGGATCTGGAGATCCTTGCCACTAGGAGAAGAATACGCCGTCAAATTAGCAGAAAGCATGCCTCGGAGATGCCAGGCAATTATCGACGCCGGTGGTGACTGGACATATTATTGATTAAATTGAAACATTTAGGCAGTTCACAAGCTTTGTTGTATGTCTTATGTCATATTTTAATATTCTTAAAAAATACGACACTTGTGAGCACCCTTAACTGTTGTATGTCATATTTTGTCATATTTCTACACTTAATCAGCTGATAGTGAAAATTTAAGAAGACAGAAATGCCACGAGAAAGTCAGAAAAATAAAATTATAGCTTCTTTATGTGAAAAACAGGCATTGGCTCTATTTGGAGTTGAATCAAGTGAGAATTTGCATACATTTCTTCATTATACTTTGCCAGGTGACGAAGAAGACGAAGCTATTGAAAGTTTTTTTACACTGCAATAAAATCATTTGCAACCACATAACATCAAAATATTTTCATATTTCACTTATATTTAACTTAATTTACCTGAATATCATGGTTTCCTTCCATATTAATAACGAAATTTATTAAATTTATTAATTTCAAACACTTAAACGCCAATAATAAGAAAGTAAACAAATACGGCTGATAGAATAGAGAACTCAAGAAACATACCACGCAGTTTTGTATCAGTCATATTTTATGACAGTCATAAAAAAATATGACAATATGACGATATGACACCTTGTAAATACCCTAATTGTTTGTAATGTGTACAATGTTTTTATAAATATGAAAGTTTCATAAAATAATTTTTTTCATAAAATAACACAACCACGCTCTTACTTGACAAACTGTATATCTTAGTCTGCATCAACTAAAATTAGGTTAAACATCTCTTCACATGAGATATAATTGCTTTGTGATATTAACTCGTTCGTGGAGACTAAATTTAACATATTGAGTTACTGTAGAAAACTTCAGCCAGAAAATCGAAATTCTTTATATTCTGTTTTTTAGACCAAGATGTAGACCAATTCCTTCCAATATTCTTCATAAGGGTTGTTAAAACAACGAAAATCATTATATGAAGAATATGGCAATTAGGGATAGAATCGACCAGATTTTATCTAAATTTGCCAATACAAAATTCCATTAACATGCCTTATACTAATAAAACGTTTCCATAGTTTCATTAAGGTACCTCACATAGCATCGTCATAAATGCGAAATTCATCGACCGATTCACCATTTTCAATCTACTATGTAGAAAAATAATTCGAGCTGCAAACTTATTCGAGAAGGTTCAATGTTCTATAAGAGTTTGCAGCTGCTGGCGTATGTCGATGATATTGATATCAATAATTGACATTCACGCCGTTAGTTCTGCTTACTCCAGACTGGATACGGGAGCGAAGCAAATGAGTCTGGTAGTGAACGACAGCAAGACAAAATATGTTCTGTTATCAAATAAACAGTCGTCACACTCGCACAGTTATAACTTCGAAGTTGTAGAAAATTTCGTCTATCTTGGAACCAATGTTAACACCAACAATAATGTCAGCCTCAAAATCCAACGTAGAATAACTCTTGCCAACAGGTGCTACTTCGGATTGAGTAGACAATTGAGAAGTAAAGTCCTCTCTCGACGAACAAAGACCAAACTCTATACAAGTAAGTCACTCATCATCCACGTCCCGCTAAATTGTGCAGAGCCGTGGCCGATGACAACATCTGATGAGTTGACGTTACGAGTTTTCGAGAGAAAGATTCTGCCCAAGATTTCTGATCCATTGCGCATTGGCAACGGCGAATATCGAATCCGATGGAACGATGAGCTGAACGAGTTATACGACGACATTGGCAGAGTTCTGCGAATTCAGAGACAGTTTTCGTTCGAATGAATGAAAAAAACCCCCTAGCCCTGAAAATATTCGACGTAACACCCACCGAGCGAAGCAGAACAAGAGGAAGACTTCCACTCCATTGGAAAGACCAGGTAGAGAAGGAAATTCCAATAGGCGCCAAACAGCGAAAAGGCAGAATGACTGACTCGCTGTTGTAAACTCGCCTATAACCGTATAATCGGTGTCTACGCCAGTAACGCAGACGAAAAAGATTATATGTAACCAGGCGGCCGGTTTCAGGTTTGATTTCCTTTTTTCAAACAGTAACTCTTTTAACATGTATAGGCATCTCAACAATGGCTTGTGGATTATCAAATTCATTCAACTAAAATTGAGCTTCATCGCTAAAAAAATTTGTCTTGTGAAACTACGAAAAAGTATTACTTCATTGAAAAGCACACGTCTAAAAAAACACTCGTTATTAGTTTATTTCTCAGCCAATAATCGAAGTATAATATGATTTCAGACCATATTTTTTATAAATAATATTAATTATTTTTTGTTAAATGGGTATCGCTAACTAGACCTTTTAAAATGCTAACGGTTCGATTATCAAAAATTTCGAAAGACACTCTTATTTTATTACTCGTGATCAAATACTCCGAGCTAACCATGAATGTGGGAAATATACTTAGATATACTATGTATTTAGTACGTCATGAATGAAGCGAGCTCTCTAACTGCTACAGTAATTATAAAAAAGCCTTATCACCATATATTTTATGACGTCACACCCAAAACTATTTGCCCCGGAAACGTCCACAAACATTGAATTGATTATAGAAGAGAGAGAGACATACAAATATTCCCAGCAAGTCATGACTACTAAAACTTTAATATACAAGAATTACTTCGTAAGTCCCTGGTGTAGAAGGTAAGCAACAATCTTATGTATACAACAGTCTCGGTTAGATTTGTGAATTAGGGTTTAGGTGGGTTTGAAAATTTCACAAAATCGATTCTGTTTTTTGCAGATTGTTTGACATGCTGAATTGTTCAAATGAAATGTATGTCTGCATATATTTAAAAAATATAGTGAAAATACCCCTTTTTGAACCTCTGAAACGCAACTAATTTCTTAGAAAGTGATAGAAACGTCTCCTAAAGTTTCAGGAAGCGCTCTTGGGTAATTAATCGATAGTTTAATAGGACTAAATCTGAGTGAACTCGAATACATAGTAGCCAAACCCCAGGATTATTTGCGTTGCTACGAGAAACAAGCTCAAGTGTAAGCTCAAATTTGAAATTATTATAGCGTTCTTCTTTTTTCCATTAAGTATTCATTTTACAAGATACCGGAGATTATATGTTTGTAACTATAAATGTCTTAAGGAACAGCCTAAGGACACTTGTTATAAATGAAATTATGCTATAACACCAGTTTGTGCCTTCAAAACCATCTTGTTGTTCGTAAACATATTGAAGTCATATTAGCCACACAAATTGATTGCTTTGTTGAAAAATCTACGTGGAGCTTAAACTCATATTAATATTTTATACAAAATTTCATTAATTCATTCTTTTCTTCTTTAAGTTGCCCCGCACATCATTAGGTACCTACCATTCGCTATTTATTATATTAACTTTAAAGTTTTTTCGAGCGATGACTTCATTTCCACCGCACGACAATGGTACACAATAATAACAACGAATTTTATAAACAAAACCTTCTCTAGAACTAATACCAATAGCTCAAAATACTCGTACCCGTAATACATGTACATACATACAAACAAACATGGGCACTCCAAACAAATGCTTATCAGAAGGCAAGAAAGTCACTCTTGCTCACAGAAGTTATATTTCGCTTTGAGTGAGAACGTTTTTTTCACTCGTTCAGTAAACCCAGCGAACAAGTTGTGGTGTTATTATTATTTGTATGATTTATTATGATTGTTATTAATTTATATATTGAATTTATAAACAAAAATAAAGAAAATTCAGTCCTTAATAAATAATTAGTTAATGAAATATCTTCATAAATTATTGTTAAAGGCAATCCGAAAAAAATTGTTCAGATCGGATCACTAAGACATACGAGGTGTGTTCAAAAAGTATCGCGAATCGTAACTGACAGTTTTCTTCGATTGCAGGGGCGTGGTGCATCATGAGTTCTTACCACAGGGAAGTACGGTCAATAAGGAATATTACTTGCAAGTTATGCGCAATTTGCGCGAAGCAAATCGTCAGAAACGCCAGGATTTGTGGAAGAACAAAAATTGGCTTTCGCACCACGATAACGCCCCTGCTCACACATCGTTGCTTGTGCGCGACTTTTTGGCCAAAAACAACACACTAATGATGCCGCAGCCACCGTATTCCCCAGATCTGGCCCCCTCTGATTTTTTCTTGTTCCCTAAACTGAAGAGGCCAATGAAAGGACGACGTTACGCTTCTCTTGACGAGATAAAGACGGCATCGAAGGAGGAGCTGAAGAAGATAAAAAAAAAATGTATTTTTGAAGTGCTTCGAAGATTGGAAAAACCGTTGGCACAAGTGTATAATATCTCATAGGGATTACTTTGAAGGGGACAAAATAGATATTCATGAATAAATAAATAATTTTTGAAAAAACACAAAATTTGCAATACTTTTTGGACACGCCTCGTACAGCTGCCATGCAAACTGACCGTTCAAAATGAAACTGTCTGTCTGTCCGTATATATACGAACTAGTCTCTCAGTTCTTGAAATATCGTTTTGAAATTTTGCAAACGTCATTTTCTCTTCAATAAGCTGCTCATTTGTCGGAACTGCCAATATCGGACCATTATAACATATAGCTTCCATACAAACTGAACACATAGTTACTAAACGAAATTCACTTGTGAAGGGTATATTTTTTCTTGTTTTTGAACTAAAATTTCCTGGAGAACGACCGAATTTCACTTTAATTTCTCAAGCGCTCAGCTAACTATTATGAGTATATCACTTGTTATGGTTGACTTCCTACCAAAAATATTGGTCAGTTTAGAACATGTCTTAATCAAAGGCGGTAAAAATCTTTGACTTGACAATAGTAAAGTTTTGTACTAAAAACCGAACATAACCTACAATCGCTATTCGACTTATTACAGAGATAAAAGCCGCTCAATGTTAAGCAAATGCTGAAAACTCTGTATAAATAAAAGTTTGTAATGATTTGCTTTATAAACAATATATTTTTGAGTATCATAATTAGCGTACGTGGAAACACGGTGAAACTGCTCTACAAATTAGCTCCGGAGGCTTTTCTAAATATTGATCTGATAGCTTACAAATATACATATATGCATGTATGTTTGTGTATTTACTTGATTACAAATTAATTTTTTATTTTTTATTTACCCACTCTGATGACCTTACATCCATATGCATGCATATGTAGTCTCACCAACCAATAAAGACAACCGCTATTCAAATAAATAACTGTCTGAACTACGACTTAGCCATTATTACTTCAGCTGTTTTGGCGCCTATCGTACTCTCTGATAGAGTGATTATTTCATTTTTTCACTTTTCCAGTGATTTATTAGGTGCGTTTTGAGCGGATGACAACAAACGTATAGCAAAGCGCGTTTATTACGTCACTTTTTAGGGTCGATATTTCGAAAAAAAAACCAGTGTGAAAATTGTTTGTATAAATATGTATATGTAGGTATTTATGTATATATAGACTTGAACATTTAGTTAATTGTATTCAAGTTTTATTCAGCAAGTTCATAACAATGAAATTCGATGTACCTTAGGGTGATTCAAAAAAAATTTTTTTTTTTGCGATTGGTACTCCGAAAAATAGGTTCCTAGACACCTCTATGAAAGCCTCTCCACATATGAGTTTTTAATTGTAACGGGAAGGTCCTCCTACATACAGTTTTCTATTTTTTCTTATTATCAGATAGAAAAATTTATATCTCGCTTCCAACTACTTCAAAAAATATTTTGTTCCTTAGATTTTGTAGGAAATTGAATGGTCTACAAAAAAGATCTTCTATGATTTTTTCGTAAACCCAACCGTTTAAAAGATATTAACAGTTAAAGTTTGATTATTTTTGGGAACATTTTTCATTTCTTATTAATTTTATAACTCAATGAAAAAAATTATTATGAATGATGATTATGATTGGTTTGCATTTTAGATGACGATAAAATTAATTTAAAAAAAAAAGAAAAAAAACGTTAACTGAGGCTAGAATACGTTTCACAAATACGAGTACAGAAGGTTTCTTACAAATACTTGATTCCAATCGTTTAGTTTGTATGATACCTACATATATGCTATAATGATCCGATATCGGCGGTTCCAATGAGCAGCTTTGTGGGTAGAAAAGGGCGCGAGTAAAATTTCAGGTCGATACCTAAAAAAACTAAGAGAGTAGTTCGCGCAAACACAGACAGACTGGCGAGCCTAATTGACTCAACTCATTATACTGATCGTTTATATATATCTTATAGGGTCCAAAACGGTTCTTTTCTAATATACTCCTCCTGATATACTTTTGCAGGCTATAAAAGCTATCTAAAATCAATCGAACGAATGCTGCAATTCCAAGATGTTTGAATTTCTGTACCTATGTTGGGCAGGAAAACCTATCGTAGTCTAGTAAAACGACTTGGTTCTTAAATATTAATATCTGCTAAGAAGACAAAACAAAATCAGCCCAGTTAAAGCCCTACTACTACGAAAATAAGAAATTATGAAAATACGATTACGATATGATCTCGGCTCAATGAGCTAAACGATATCTACTATAAGTAATCCAACTATTATTTATAGAAAACGAATCCAACTTTTATAAATTTGAACCGCAAGACCTGAGCTTGTTTCGTTTTTGCGACCAAAATTGGCTTGCAATACGAAGGCGGTCATTGAGTATTTGAAAAAAATTTAATTTATTCTTAACACAGTCTCTTTTTCGTGCATGAATTTTGTAACGTTCAAAAGGAAATGTCGGAGACGTCTGTTTGTCTGTTCACGAAATTTTTTCTCCCCAAGAAACTGGTAATTTGTCGGAACCGTCGATATCGTAAACTTTTTTATTTATATAAATTTTGTATGAATTATTATCCCAGGTAATGGCTACAATCTCCGAAAAAATAGTTCAGATCAGACCACTATATCACATATCATCACTATATCATCCGATAAACTGATCGATCAAAATTAAGTTTGGATATTAAAAAGGGGTACTATAGCTTCTGTTCGATCGAAGTTAATTTTGTTTCTTGTTAAGCTGGACTCAGGTTCCGCCAACTTCTTTCATCATTCCGATAAATACGTTTTCTAAATATCTTACAAAGGGACTCCGGGCTGCGATCCTCGTTTAGCTCAAATTACTGTTAATCGGAACTGGACCTTATCTCGAGAATGCCGAGGACAATGTAGCAGTTCATTCCTTAATTCGACCAATTTAGCGCTGGCGATGAGGTATGAACCGGTGTACTATCTTGTTGAATCTTCAGACAGACAGTGTAGATTGCACTTTTGAATACCAGAAAACCGTAGCCATTACCTTCCAGGCCACTACATTCTTGCATTTTCAATCGGCTATCTACCAATATGAGAGTGTCGTTTTACACCTGGGCATAACTTGTCAAGAAAGAACGAACGACTACGTATCCATAATCTAACGTTATTCGATTTCCGTTCGTAATTTTCTTTTAAAAAACAAGAATCGATCTATTGAAATGGCTTTTGTCAGTTTCGGCTGAGTCTCCGGGCTCGTAAGTGGAAAGACGGACGAGATGCTTCAACAGTTTCGTAAAGTTTGGGCTATGGAGGAGATTTTTCCATCTCGCCGTCTTCCTAACAACTTTGACAATTTACGTCCGGCAAGTATTTTAGCTTTACCGCATGAATGCCTATTGCACAATATCCAGTAAGTAGTTCAGAAGATCTGATGTGTTCTATTTTATATCTGGTCCAGTACCAGAACATAAAATGCCAATGGAGATCCAACTCGGTCCCTTTCCGATGTGAGCTGGAGAAGGGTGCCCGCTCAGTTACCAGCGATTCCGTAATGAACAAGCACCCAAACGAGTTGGATAGTGAAGCTGCTTGATGCTATTTCTATTGAATTTCCGCATTAAAACAAATTGTTAAACCAAAATGTTTAATAGTTTTATTGCATTTGAAGCTATTGTCTGTGAAGGGTTAACTTCCGCCCGAGCTTGACACATCCTTACTGGATTTGTTTACCTTTTCCTTTACATCATCATTAAAATTTACTCTGATTAGAATTACTTATCTACTTATTTTACTTTTAGGAGCTTAAAGATTTATGGCTTTTGCGAACCCTTAATAGTGTCGTAACTCAAACCAGTAAAGTGCTTAAGCTCTAGACTTGGTTTATGCCCTTCGGTTGTTTTTAAACCTCTGCAGACGTTAGTACGCACTTGCGTGTTTAGTTATCTACTCAGTATGGTGGATTAACACGGTCTATGTTCATAAGCGAAGCAAATAAATCTGCCTGCAATAAGGCGGCGTTGTGCTGCACAAGAAAAAAACAAAACAAAAACATTGGCTAGGACTTAAGAAATGTACTTATAATAGAAATGTAGCTGAGAGATGAAAAGTCTAATTCCAAAGTTCTTTTGAGAAATGCTGCGGAGTTATCAGTTCCAAAAAAAAAGAACAACGTGATCAATGTTGCAAAATCCAAGCATCCGTCTATACGGTGATCAGAACATGAGCGGGCAAGGAAAAACAAAGCCCGATTGAATGCTATAGATCGAAAATATGCAAAAATCCTGCTGGAACTTGACAGAAGGGACTATGAAAGTATTATTGAAATACTCACTGCTCACTGTTTGGTAGCCGTATCCAGCTGCAGAATGAGATTGACAGATCGAGAAGACTATAGAAAAAGTCAAGAACAAAGCACCAGGAAAGCAATGGGACAACTCGTGGGTATTTGTTCCGCATTGGTAAGGTTGTGCTTTAAGGGGGTATTCTAGTCTAAAAATAAAAAAAAAATCGATTTTTTTTTTTATTTTCAAAGTTTAACTATTCAAGAAAATGTGTACAAGAGGATTTTTCAAAATTCAAATTATTTTCGGAGACATAGGCATTTTTCTGACCCGTCATCCAAACTGGTTCGGCCGGAACGCGAAACTTTAAACGCGTTTTTCTCAAAACTGACTTCTTCGCAAAGATGCCCACGATTTCTCAGGTTCTACTGGACCGATTTACTTGAAATTTTTATAGAGTCTTCTTTATAGGATTCTCTATGGTTGGAACTAGCCCGATCCCAAAATTTTTATTTTTATTATTTTTAAAAAATTCGAAATAGTCAGAAAAAGTGATCCAAACAAACCTTTTTTTTAAGCAGTCGCCTTTTTGTGAAAAAATTTTTCCCACTTTTCCGAAGTTCCGGCCATTGCGACACTATTCTAGATTAATAATTTTTTTTTTTTTTTTTGGTTTCAGATAACTAAGGAAAAGTGAAAATTTTTAAAGGCCTCCCACTTCGTCATAATTTTTGAAATTTTTATACCCTGAACAGGGTATATTAAGTTTGTCACGATGTTTGTAACACCCAGAAGGAAGCTTCGGAGACCCTATAAAGTACATATATATAAAAAGGATCAGTATGTTGAGCTGAGTCGATTTAGCCATGTCCGTCTGTCTGTCCGTCTGTCCGTCTGTTCGTCTGTCGGTATATATACGAACTAGTCCCTCAGTTTTTAAGATATCCTTTTGAAATTTTGCAGACGTCATTTTCTCTTCAAGAAGCTGCTCATTTGTCGGAACGGCCGATATCGGACCACTATAACATATAGCTGCCATATAAACTGAACGATCGGAATCAAGTTCTCATATGGAAAACTTTCGCATTTGACAATGTATCTTCACCAAATTTGGTATAGATTATTTTCTAGGGCAAAAATGTAATATCCGAAGAAATTGTTCAGATCGGTTAACTATAGCATATAGCTGCCATACAAACTGAACGATCGGAATCAAGTTCTTGTATGGACAACTTTCACATTTGACAAGATATATTCACGAAATTTGGTAGAGATTTTTTTCTGCGACAACAAAGTAATCTCCGAAGAAATTGTTCAGATCGGTTAACTATAACATATAGCTGCCATACAAACTGAACGATCGGAATCAAGTTCTTGTATGGACAACTTTCACATTTGACAAGAAATATTCACGAAATTTGGTTACTATAGCTTATAGCTTCCATACAAACTGGACACATAGTTACTAACAGAAATGCACCTGTGAAGGGTATTTAGCTTCGGTGCAACCGAAGTTAACGTTTTTTCTTGTTTTACTTATTTTAGTTTTTAATTTTTTCTGTGCTCTTCAAAAATTAATAAATAACTAATAATAAAAATGGATAGTAAAATATTAATTGCCTTTTTTTTATGACACTTTAAAAATTACCTGAAATTCATGCTTCTAGACTAGAATACCCCCTTAAGCATTTGGTAGCCATACGGTGTGCGACACTGGAAGAGGTATTATTAGTGAGGCCTCAGAGTCTGTTGAAACTCGCATTAAAAGTAATGAAAATTTTAGCAAACAAAAAGTACGGTTATGCGAGCTTCTTTACCGTCGCAAAGAAATGCATTCTAAGGAGTAGAATTTACAAACAAATTATTGTTGGACCATTCATTGCACTCACATTGGTTTTTTATCATCATTCTTGTGGCTTAATGGCCATAACACGTGTGTCAGTATGTTTCCAGTGATCGTTGAGCAGTAGTCAGCTTATCAAGGAAATGTCTCAATAAAGATATTATCTAATTAATGTCGCATTAGATTGTGGAGAGAAATGGCAAGCAAATGCACTTATAGCTTAAGTGTATATTTGTATTTTGCAAACAACTAAAAACTATTTACATGTATATCAATGTGTACATTAGAAATTTAAGATTCCTACTTTATGACCAACATCCATGCTTTGGATAGGAAATATTTATAGCCCAGTTGTAATTTCAACTGTTCTACAAAGTATGAGAGAAACTACTACCTCTTCCAAACTTATTCCTTAAAGAATGCAGATTGCTGTGCTATATTTTATACATTATACGAAGTTTTAATTCTAATATTAAAAGATGCGACTCTGTACTATTTACTGCTTGAAAATCAGTATTCAATTTCATATACGCAGAGATAAAATATTTATATTGAACAATTTAGAACATCATATTGGTTGATTCAAGACTATGAGCCCTACAAAAAAAGTTATATGGCAAAGATGTATGTAATAAAAAGATCAACAACTTTTCTACTAATATCTTTTTCATAATATATATATATATATATACTTATATATATATAATACATATATATATAAACTCAAATTTTATTTAAAAAATTCAAGTTTCCAATTTCTTTTCTTGTATCTTTACAAAACAGTTTCAGAATTTGTAGTAAATTTTTGTCCCAAGCACTTTTTATTTGAAAATTTAAGGAGGAAAGCTAATTTCGACTTAACTTCAAAAAAAAAATCTTAGCTTTCAAAAACGAAAGCTTCACATATTTAAAAAGAAGCTCTTAATATATTAGCATTTGGGGCTCGACCTCAACACTTTTCAAGCAAATATTTATTTTATTTTATAATCTTATATTCTAACAAAATTGTTTTATTTAATCTTCTGGAATATCTACGTATATAGTATTAGTATGAAACCTTAAACCTATATTCATTCAATATTCAATTCAATTTCTTACCTGAAACCAGTTCCTGAAGAGTATCGCCGTTTGCATAATGATACCAAAGAGACTAGTCTGCATATAATTTTCGAAAGACATACAACAGAATGTGTAGTTTTGTTGCATTTAACAAACCAGTAACAAAAAGTGCAATCACATATATGTACGTACAAGTATGTATGTGCAATACCCCGACGCAATAGTCATATTTCCTTAAGATTTAGGAAAATTTGCTTTATGGGTTTCCAATGAGATTGCACCAATTAAAAACTCATTAAAGGGGTATGCTAGTCTAGAAGCATGAATTGCAGGTAATTTTTAAAGTGTCGTTAAAACAGGCAATTAAAATTTCAAAAATTATAAGCTGACGGAGTGGGGGTCTCTAAAAATTTCCACCTGACCATACCCATGATTTCAACCCTCCTAGTTATCTGAAACCAAAAAGAAAAAAGATTATTAATCTAAAATAATGTCACAATGGCCGGAACTACGGAAAAGTGGGAAAAAATTTTTCACAAAATGGCGACTGCCTAAAACAAAAGTTTTTTGGATCACTTTTTCTGACTATTTCGAATTTTTTAAAAATAATAAAAGTAAAAATTTGGGGATGGGGCTGGTTCCAACCATATACAAGTCTATAAAGAAGACCCTATAAAAATTTCAAGTAAATCGGTCCAGTAGAACCTGAGAAATCGTGGGCATCTTTGCGATGAAGTCAGTTTTGAGAAAAACGCGTTTAAAGTTTCGCGTTCCGGCCGAACCAGTTTGGATGACGGGTCAGAAAAATGCCTATATCTCCGAAAATAATTTGAATTTTGAAAAATCCTCTTGTACACATATTCTTGAATAGTTAAACTTTGAAATATTTTCGATTTTTTTAAATTTCTAGACTAGAATACCCCATTAAACATCAGAAGTTTTTGATTTCCTTATTATCTGTAATTAAAATATGAACTGGGAATGGACCATTATTGGACTAAGGAAAACCAATCTGGCGAACATATTGACCAACATCTTCCCGATTATACATCGACGCATCAATCAAACACTAAGCCAATACGCAAACACAGAATATTTCAGTAATAAATCTTTTTGCAGTGAGCATTCTTATATCTGCCTTTATGCCAAAAATTACTAAAATCGGGTTTAGCTCTAGTCTTATATTGTATAAAGAATTTCGAACTTCCGGCTGACTATATATACTGCATGTATCGGCTAATATGTGAGTTATCTTAATGAAATTTAGAGAAAATCTCTTTCACCTTGTGCCTAAAATATAATGTTTTTCAAACATCCGCTTAACTTTTAACAGTATACATCATCGGTCAATACGAAGGAAAACTCAAAAATAATAAATTAATATATAACACTAAATATTGTAATGTTTAATGTCGAGACTATACATGTGGGGTCAGCCCACAATTACCTCAGTTATTATATGTATACTACATTTTAGTGGATCCGGCCACGCGTTGCTTTGGTATATACTTTATATTATTATTCATATAATAAACTATTCAATACAGTGAAATTGTATTTACGACAGTTAGTTTTGAATAAGTTCATGGAACTAAATTTCGTTAAATAATATAACGAATTTAAGGCTGCTTTCGCAATGTCTGGTTACCAGGCTTTCTGTCCAGTTAATAGAGTTGTCCACTTAATAGATTATACTTAATAACATCAAATAATTGTGTGACCGATGTGCATGGTTAATGGAGATGTCCGCTTAAAAGAGCGTCCATTTAATAGAGCTTTTACTATATTTTTTATTTATGATTTTTTTTTTTTAATTTCCTATCTTCTAAGTTGGTTCGAACTGGGCACAGTATGCTACATTTTATTCATATCGGTCCAGTAGTTCAAGAGTTAATTTTTATATATGTAAAGATAATGATTTTTGTTGTTCTATCAGACTTTATACCGAATATTTCGTTCAATAAATGTTGTTGTTGTTACACTCCACCTTCCTCTTCCTCTACTTCCCCGGCGGGGACTGCGTGAAATACTTTCAGTATTTCCATACATTCAAACGACATGACCTAGCCGCTGTCTCTTAATTCGCTCAACTATGTCAGTGTCGTCATAGTATATCTCGTGCATCTCAGCGTTCCATCAACTACGGTATTTGTCTTTGTCAATGCGTAAAGGACCATATATTTTCCACAGAACCTACGTCTTAAAAACTAGTAGCATCGACTCATGTCGTGTTGTCATCGTCCATGCCTCTACACCAAATAGTTGGACGAGAATAATGAGCGACTCAATTGTCTACTCAGTCCGAAGCATCCTTACTTGTTAACTATCCGTAAAATATGGTTTAAATAATACAAATGTAATTAAATTAAATGATAAAAACCGCATTAAAATGACAAAATCTTATCCGATTTGATATGTGCCTACTGAAGCCCCCTGTACCCAATCACTGGTGTTCTTCACATATCACCTCAAGCGCTGCCTTGTTACAAGGAGTGATATGAATCAATGAAATCAAATAATGGCCTACGCCAATCTTGCTATAAAATAACCAACGTGTAGGGTGATGTAGAAGAAGAGTAAAGAGGAGGAAAAACAAACTGGAACATTGAAATGCACTTTGGTTGTGAAAGGCACAAGCACTTGGCATGCCAACACGTCACATTGGTGCCGAAAGGACTTGACTTCATTTGAACACAAAGCTTCAACGTTTTTTTTTTTTACGGGTTTACAAAGCAGGAAGGGATGTCATGTGTACACAAGTGATGGGAAGGCTTGGACGGCCCGCGTCTGGTCAACAAAAAATTGCGACTAATAAGTAGTGACAGCGTTTTGCCACATTCAGTGAAGAGATATAAAAACATGTTGGTATAAGCACGCATAACATTTTCATACATGAAAATTGAACGAGTAGGGCGGGCAAATAACGCCATTAAGAGTAACTAGCGTTAAATGTTGCAAGGCGGTACTTGGATGGCTAAAAATACTCTTTAATTCAAGCACTCCTTATAATAACAAATTAACACGACTGCAGCCAACCAGTCAGCCAGTCAGCTAGTCAGTTCCCATCCGCTCTTATGCTTACATTCGAATTCCGTTATATGTATAAACTGTACAAAATGCTCAATAGGTATGTTCGCGCAGCGCGGCCAATAGTGACGTTATTTTGATCCATCAGTAATTGTATTTGCAGTACTAAACCTTGGCCTTCACTTACCTTGAATTGTCATGATAATTTAATGTCCAGCACGAATTGGACAAAAGCAAAAGGAAGAGCATGCTGGGCGCAGAGCTTGTTGTCTGGCCGGCTAACCAGCTGGCAGACGCGCAAAAACCAACGGTCCAACTGCGGGCGCATGCGATTATGTGCTCCAGTGCGGCGACAGCCGATCAGATAGCGCTTTAACAAACATCTGTGCTGGCGCATATCGGTACACGTGTGAGGGGCTGTGCGCATAATATGTATATGCGCTAAAGGGAAGCTGAATTCGGGAAATACCTTATTAACTTCCAAACAAAGGTAATTTGACAGACACGCACATCGATTGCTACCACGTTGGATACAGCTTACTACTGCGGCCGCTGACAGAGTTATATGCAGACATATTGTTATCAAAATATGTAAATACATACATCCTTCAAAATTACCTGTACTCCTATAAATTGTCAGCAGTGAACAATGGTATAAATCAATTGCAGTGAAAGGAGTTTGAGTTTTGTCGTGCTGCTGATAAATGAATTAATGAAAATATATACAACTCAATCAACATCAATCCAAATAATTCTTGATTTTGAATTGCGAAACACTCAGAAGTTTCCACTAGATACGCCTACCGCTAGAAAAGCTTTTAAAGTGCGTTATCGGTATATGAGCACGTATTGCTTAGCTGTGTGATTAGCTCTTCTGAGTAAGGTGAAAATTGTCGTTCCATGATATTCAGTCACATCATGGTGAGCGAGAACTTACAGAACATTACCGAATCTATTAATGGGCTACCCTGTTATACCTACATCCATAGTACATTCGCATTTCGGTTTCATGGTATCTTTAAAGATGCTAATATTAGAAAGATTATTCTCTTACTGATCTATTGAACTTAAGTCAGTGGAATGTGTTAAAAGCAAAAGCGATTTTGATCCAAGAAAATCTTACCTAAGTTTGAGATTTTTACATTCATAGGCACCACCAAGTTCTAAAACTTATTATTTACTTCCACAGGAAAAAAGGTGAATAGTTTCTTCATTTTATCACCAACTTGGTACACGTATTCCTTAAAATCCAGGTATTACAGATGGAGCATTGGCAATCCCGCAAAATATCGTTAAGCAAAAACCTTTAAAAGACAATTAAGTAATGAGACTGATTCCATAAAAACCGTGTATTTGAAAATTATTCTACAACTCTGCCATCCCCTTCAAAGAAGTCCCCTTGAGCAGCTATACAGCGATTCCAGCACGTTTTCCATGCTTCGTAACATTTCTGGAACGCTTCGACTGGGATGTCCGCGAGTACCCTCGTCACGGCCGCCTGGATGTCCATAATCGACTCAAAATGGTTTCCTTTGACCACCGATTTTGTTTTTGGAAACAAAAAAAGTCACGGGGTGACATGTCGGACGAATAAGGCGGCTGGGGCAACACGGCGATTCCTTTAGAGGCCAAATACTGGGACACGCCGAGGGCGGTGTGGCACGGCGCGTTATCGTGATGAAGGATGCAGTTACGAGTTTTCGCAATCTTTCGAGTACTTGGCAATAGCAGACTTGATTCACAGTTTTCCCCAGTGGAACGAATTCTTTGTGGATGATTCCACGGCTATCAAAAAAGGCAATAATCGTCGTTTTCACCTTCGACTTGCTCATGCGAGCTTTTTTCGAGCCGGGGGCGTGCGCAGACAACCATTGGGAGCTTGGACACGACTAAGAGCGCTATCACCATACACTCTTACAATTTTAGCGTACGTTTCCGAAGCTGTTTCGCCCAATCTGGCTCAAAATTTTATCGCGACGCGTTGCTCTTGATTTTGTTTTGCCATTTGCCACGTCTACTCAACTTGACGCAGCAGGCGAACTAAAAAAGCTAGAGCGATGGTACATATATCAATAGAGCGGGGAGAGATGCCGAAAAAAGAGAAAAGGAATTTCAAGGTCACAGGTTTACCACAAGCGCGGCAATAAAATCAGTCTCATTACTTAATTGTCAAACCTCGTATAACGCAAACGCAAATGAAGAAAAGAAACTGTAATTTGGTATAGCGAATCGCAGTTTGGAGGGGCGACTTTGGTCCGAAATATTTTAAAAGTGGACGTAACTCCACCCTTACTATATTTAGTGTGTATATCTTATAAATGTCTAAAGCTATTTCAACAAAAAATTCCCGGTACCTTTTCAAACAGTGTGAGGAGAGGTAATATCACAGGATAACTCCGCGACTCTCCATATAATGGTTAAAACTAAAATTTTAAAAATACAATAATTCACTAAACAAATATGTTAGAGTTCATTTTATAATATCATTATCATCGTCATTCACAGCCCAAATGGTATGAGAAATATGCTCCAGGTTTTGATTTTTGAAAAGTTCAAGAGTGGTTACACCCAAGCTTGACCCTTTCCTACTTGTTATTAATACAGATGGTCAAGCATCTATCTCTGTTTTCCAGTGTAAGATAACTGATTTCCTCTGCCAAGGAGTTGAGAATTTTTTTTTATTTATATAGATTAGATTATTTTACACAGGTCTTTCAGATACAATTCTTAAAGATTCGCACGAAGGATTTTGTTCGATTACGGCTATTTGAAAAAAGTGAAATTTTCACGGAAATTTTGATTTTTTTTTTTGTAAAAATGTCTGTCAATAATTCAATTTTCAGTTTTTTTTCGTTCAAGTTCTAAGTTAAGGTTTTAATGGCCGAGTTTGAAATATTTTTTTACAAAAATTTCAGAATTTCTTTGTTAATAGTGTATGTTTTTAACACTAACTATTCTAATAAAATATCTAAGGAGGTATTCTGGTTTAAAAATTCGAAAAAAATCGATTTTTTGCATATTTTTATAACCCTTCAAGAAAATGCCCCTAATAGGATTTTTCGAAATTCAAATTATTTTTCGAGTTACAACTCATTTTGTGACGCTCGGACAAAACCGTTTCGCAGCCTTTCTCAAACTTTAAACTAGTTTTTCTCGTAACTACTTTTCTAGAAACGGTGTGCCTGATATCTCAAGTTCTACTCAACCGATTCACATGAAATTTTACACAGAGCTTTCTTATACATAATAATATCGCACTACAAAGAGCTTTCGAAAGATTTTTTTTTTAATTCCGAACCACAAAAAAAAAAAAAACAGGGAAAAAACAAACTTTTTTTCAAACTTCCAATATTTTAAAAAATCTTTTCAAAAACGTATTGTAGTGCGATAACTACTCTCTTACTTTTCACGGATTTCGCATAAATTTTCATTTTAGGTCCCGGAAAGGATTATACACCAGGCCAAGCCATTGTTTCAACAGTCTCTACTTCGCCGACCTGCAGTTTTTTTTTAACTAATTTTTTTCTTATATTATTTATGTTTTATATTCTTAGAAGATCAATAAAAAGCATGTAAAAAATTTTATAATCAAAATAATGTTTGCTTTTTTTTATTGCGACAAAAACACTACCTAAAATTCGGGCTTCTATACCAAAATACCCCCTCAATTTTTTTTATGAAAAAAATTTTTGAAAGAAGCTTATAGAATTTTCTATGCACACTAATCAAGGTCATAGGTGCTAAACTTGTACGAGTACAAATAATAAAAGTGCTGGCTTAGGTCATTTCAAAACAAGCGCGCACTACCATGACTGGAATGCCAAGAGTGACGAACACCTCTGCGCAATGTTGTTATTTACAACAAAGGTAGAATTCATTCATGTCGCTTGCCGCTGAAGTGGTGTTGATGTCCCTATGCGATTCCCACTGGATCTTTCAGCTGTCGGCCGACTACTTATGCTTGTAATTGCAATGAATAAAAAAGGAATGAATAAGGCGAAGTTCCTTAAGAAAGATAACGAGTAGGCGCATTCTTTGCGGCGAAGAATTTGTGTGTACTTGAGTCGATGGAGCGCATATAAAAGGAGCCACAACCTTGGTGAACAGCATCAGAACACAAGCAAGCGTGTACTGGTAAACATCTATTAGTGGCGCTACTAAACTATCGACCAGCTAGACTGCCCTCATTGCCATGAAGTACTCTTACGTAGTCTTTATTTCAACCTTCATACTGGCCGCATTTTCGTATGTAAGAGCTAGCGATAATGCTGTAGCTTACGTAGCCACACCACTGCTACGCACGTATCCGTACGTTTATAGCGCGCATAGTTCTTCCCTCGTCACACCCACTCAACAGCAATATCACACCCAGGATGACTTGGGACAGTACGCGTATGGCTATGCAGAGCCTCATTCTACGAAGCAGGAGGTGCGCTCACTGGACGGCATCACACGCGGCTCATATAGCTATCGCGACGCTACGGGAAAATTACAAACTGTAGACTATACCGCAGATGACAATGGTTTTCGTGTTGCCGCCACAAATCTGCCTACTGCCGTCGCTGATGACCAGTCACTTCAGCAGCCCTTTCGTGGGAGGGCCACGTCAGGCGCAGTTGCCATTACCGCCGGCGTTGGAGCAGCCAGTGACGTTCACCTTGCAGGTCATAAGGAGGCTTTATTGCGCCTGGCAGCGGGGGACATCATTAGCGGCGAATCCTTTTCAACCGGGTCAGATACTCGGTCTGTACAATTGTCTCAGCCCGTGGATGATACAGTTACCGTGGCCGCTGCAGAGACGTCTGAACTAAGCTCACATAATCCTGAGAAACAACTGCAGGAAATTATACAACAAAGACGTGTTCTTATACCGACGATTTTCCCTGGCCAAGCTGCTATTCGAACATCTGTCATTCCAAGTGTTTACAATTATGGTTATCCGTGGAGATACTTTTATTATTAGAAATATTCATTTATCGAAATGTCTCATATACCAACAATATGCATATACACGATCCTTTAAAAAATATAAAGAATTTTCATAATTTTTTGTAATAATTAACTTTTATTTAATTATCTAATTTGTGTTGTAAAAATTATCCCAATTATCCACGCTCGAATGGGGAAGTTATTCAGTGCTCAATATTGGTACGCTTTACCGACCACTCCTTCGTCCAAGTCCTTAAAAATTGTTTCTCAAAGACCTGTGTATAATTTCATGAAGATGGGTTGAGTAGTTCTCGAGAAATCTTGCCAACCGACTTCAAAAACATAGTTTCAAGGAAAGCGCGTTGAAGGACGGCGCTCTTAGCTTAGCTAGCCTCGAGTGCACAAGTTCTCAATATATAACCTGAACATGACATATTAAGTGGTTACATGGGTTTTCTAGGGTAAAAAACTGTTTTTTTTCAAATTTGCTTTCATATAAAAAATGAAATGTTTTATTATAAACAAAAAAGATCATCATCATCTGAAGTGAAAAATACGTGTTAGATTTAACCTTAACTTAGAACTTGAACGAAGGAAAAAAATCTGAAAATTGGATTTTTGGCAGAAATTTCTATAAAAAAAAATAAAATTTCAGTGAAAATTTCACTTTTTTTTTTCAAATAGTTGTAATCCAAAAAAATCCTTCGTGCAAGTCTTTAAGAATTGTATCTCAAAGATCTACGTAAAATTCTATTATCATTGTAACAAACAACGTGAGAGCGCAATTAGGTGGGGAATTAGCCAAGTCATGAAAGGCAAAAGATTATTAAGCGTCGAGAAAGTAAACTGCTCAGCTACAGAAACATAAATCTCAACAGCTAAGATTTAAAATTGCGTTAAAATAAATTGTCAGATTGCCTCAAAAGGCATGGCGGAGTTTAAAATTTTGCTTTAGGCTGAAGGAAAGAGCTGAAAATTATTCCATTCCATTCAAGACTTTCACTAAGAATATTATGCAAAGCATTTCCCTACGCCTAGTATGACGGCGCCATCGCATCAATCAATGAATTTATTGAGAGAAAACTTCGGTGAACAGACTATTTCACCTTTTGGACCGGTCGATTGGCCATCAAGCTGGTGCGATATCATACCTTTAGACTTTTTCCTGTGGCGATGTGTAAAGTCTAAAGTCAATGCGAACAATGCCGCTTCTATTCAAGCCTTGTAGCAAAATATCACGTGTGCCATTCGCCAGTTACCAGTCGAAATGCTCGGACGAGTCGTCGAAAATTGAACTCAACGGATGGACCATCTGGGACTTAACCGCGGCCAACATTTGAAAGATATAATCTCCAAAAAATAATTGCCAAAGAAGGTTCTTTTGAATGATAATAAACATCCCCAATTAAATTTGAAGTTTTTGTGTTTTTCTTTAAAAAAAAGTAGGGAACCTCGAAATGGATCACCCTTTATTTGTTTGGTTCTGAAAAACACAAACATTTTCTATTTTTTTCATCATATAGGTATATCCAACCCTTCCTTAAAAAAAATAAATAACTGTTTTCTGCCCTGGTAAAAATTGTTTTTGAACAGACTCTAACTTGTCTGAATGATTTTAGTAACTAGAGTTTCTTACCACGGTGCCTTTTTCCAATATAGGCCTAAACAAAGCTCTTATGTATTCTAGAAATGTGTCTCTTCGCTGCTAATTGCCCTTATTTTACAGAAGATGGAAAATAAACTATTTCATAAACATATTCGTATTGCATTTGTCTTTTATTGATCAACGAAAATAAACAAAAATATATCAAACCAAAGTATTACTTTTTGAAGGAGCTCAATTTCGCAATAGGCAAGTACTCGCGACTATTTGATGGCACAATAATATCATAACGGAAAGCACCACTTGGAATTATAGACGGCCTGTAGTTCCTCAAAGGAACCGTTACAGTCAACGGTTGCGACTTGACCAATGCATAACCAGCATTCTGCTGCTTCTGGCGCAATCGATTATTGCGTTGCTTCACCTCCTCGTAACGCTTAAAGAACTCCACCTTAGCAGCGGCCACCTCAGGTGTATCTTCTACTTGCTGAGGAAGTAAGACGGAACGATCAATAGCTTTTACATTGTCATCATTAGATTCCTTAACGAATAATGAATTCGAGGCGATAGGCGTGGAAATGCCGTACAAACGCAATTTGGCCTGCTGATGCGCTGCCAAGTGTTGTAAACGCGCCGCTGCAACTTCTGGTGTTTCCTGCACAGATTGTGGTGCCACGAATGTAGTGCTACCATCCGACGATGAGCGCTGTTTTGGCAAATTGGTGCCTGCTACATGAAAGCCATCGGCATCGGCGGTATATGTGACTGTCTGCAATTTACCTTCGGCATCTAAATAAGTGTAGTGACCACGTGTAATTCCATCCTGAGTGCGTACTTCTTGTTTTGTGGAAAATGGTTCGCCATAGCCATAAGAATATTGACCAAAATCATCCTGGGTGTGATATTGATACTGCTGGGCAGACGCTAACCTATTCCAATGCGGAACGGTGTGAGTGCCGGGAGTCTCATAGTAGTAACCGTCGGCAGCGACCACCGCCAAAACGCACGACAAATACAAGAAGAACTGCATTGTAATTATGTAATATGGAATTTCGAATATAAAGACAAATTGTTTAAATTGTTTAACTTGAAGAGCGCTGCTAGTGATGCGTTGTTGCAATGTACCAGTACTCGCTCTACGACGATTCTGTTATCAGTTCAACTAAATGTTCTGCTATTTATACAAAACGCTGCTAAGCGTAGTTGCCTTTGCCAGTTTGGTCCATTGAAGGATTTTCGTTCTCCTTTATTTCTTAAGTTCAGTTATTCTGTCATATTCACATACATACTTACATATTTCTTATTCGGTAGCGAGCTTATGCTCTTCTAGATTGATGATATGTATGTACCAATGTGCATATATGTATAAACATTCGCGCATATACGCGGTCATCCCACTGTCAATGGCATGTTCCATAAATCGCACTCGTCCTCAAGAAGGTCGCCCAGTTTGCTTTTCGTCGCATGGCATGGCAAAACATGACGCACAGCACGTTTTTCGCGAACTCTGCACATGCGGCAGCGCCTCCTGACATCACATGTAGTACTTATGCTTGACTTGTGCGAAAGTATAAGCAACACGTGAGCGCCACGCATGTACAGCTGCGAGCAATGATATAGTAGTGGATCACTCTAAAACGTTTTCAATTGAGGGCTTAGCGCTCCAAACACATTTCTTTATATAAGCCGAAAAGTTATTAAATGGGATTGAGATCAGGAGATCGAGTTGGCTACTTCATAACCTCAATTCTAATGATTATTCCTGTGCTAGTCTACTGTTGTATTTTAAGACATTGTCCTGGTGGAAGATCCATTTTGGTGACGTCATCTTTCGAAAATAGTAGCAAAACATTTTGCAGTACCATGCGCCTCTAAAATTCGATGGATCGGACCAACGTCTCTGTACGAGAAACAATCGTCCGGGTCAGGTGTTTCATTGCAAGTTTTAGGCTTAGTGCTATGTTTTTATTAATAAAGGAGCCGTTCGTTAGCTCCGAGCATACAAATTATGACCTCGTAACCTTCTTCTCACAGTATGAACACCGCATCCTTATTTTAATTCGCCCCAGGTTTCTATAGCAGACATTGTTGCTATACGTTGACACATTGTGGATAATTGTTGCTGAACACCCGAACAATTATTCCACTTTTTTTATGAAGATTTTACCATTCTGCATAAGGGTTTCAATCAATTTTCGCTTTTCCTCACTGCAATGTTTCTCGCGTCCCATAAGGATCACAATTTATTCAACGTATGTTTACTACTGTTTCATTGCTCGCAGCTGTATGTACCGACATGCATACGAGTCTTTCGACGCATACTCGTAAGAGCACCGTTAAAATTAAGTTACGCGAGACAGCTTTTGCACGCATGCGGCGAAATGTCAGTTGTACTGACTAAAAGAACTTAATTCACTTGAGTTGCTCAGACGTATGGATATGTACATGTGTATGAACAAATGTGCTGACAGGAAACAATTTGTGGCGTAGAGTGCCTACAACCGTCTTGCCCAGCTACTAACAGAAGTTTCTGCACGGAATAACAACTTCTCATTAATTTTTCTGATCTGCAAATTGTCCTTGCCGCGTTATTGTGCAGTTTCGTTTAATTTCATTTATTGGCGTTTAGGAATTATCATCGATGTTGTTCTCTCGTTGGTAAATTTATGGGGTCAATAGTTCGCTGCAAAAATTTAAATCGATCTGTTAGTTTATATGTTGAAGGAGTGGATGTACATACGTGCAACATTCAATATCACTTTCAGAGTTGTTGCCTTGAAATATTGGCAGTTGAACATATGTACATATAAATACAACTAGGAACACATACATACATATGTATGTCCATATAAATTACATATTTACAAAAAATCGCTGTTGTGCTATAGAATAAAACCGTAAAATATTTTAAAACATTTTTGGTACGAGTATTGAAATTCATACTAAGTGTAACATAGAAGATCTGGCAAGCAGATTAAAAAGCTACAGTGTTGATTGATATCTACGAGTATGATAAGCTTCTCTTGTGACACCAAACTGTTGTTGTAATAAAAGTTGATCCATTTTAAAGAAAAAACACGGCAATTTTAAATTGAGTGGGGAATGTTTACTTGTATTATCATAAGAAAGAAAATTCTTTGGCATATATTTTTTGGAGATTATCGCTTTCAAAAGTCCATTTGTTGGGTTCAACTTTCGATGACTCGTTCGAGCATTTCGACTCGTAATTGGCGAATGACACGCGTTATGTTTTGCTCCAAGGCCGGAATCGAAGTGGAATTGTCCACATAGGCTGTAGACTTTACACATCTCAACAGGAAAAAATCTAACGGTATGATATCACACGATCTTGGTTGACAATCGAACGACCTAAAACGTGAAATTATCTGCACACCAAAGTGTTCTCTCAATAAATCACTTGATTGATGTGATGTGTGGAGAGTGGCGCCGTCTTGTTGAAATCAAATGTCGCTGAGCTCACAAGCTTCAATTCCGGGAGTCAAATAGTCGGTTATCATGGCGCGATAACGATCGCCTTTGACGGTTACATTCTCACCGGCATAATTTTTAAGGAAATTTGAATCCACCGGACCACAAACCACACTAAACCGTTGTCTGTACTGGATGAAATGGCAGGTCTTGAATTTCTTCAGGTTGTTCTTCGTCCCAAATGCGACAATTTTGCTTGTTTACATACCCATTAAGGCAAAAATTATCGCTAAACAAATTTTTGCTCGAAAACCTATGATCTCTTTGGAGCTTTTCAAAAACCCATAGAGTGCAGCGATGAAGACTTGAAAAGTTAGTTCTGATTTTGAAAACTTTTAATCTTGTAATGGCATATCTTTTGTTTGACAAAGACTTCTAATCAAAATTTCCCAAAAGTTGTTTAAGCTGCACTACTCCTAAAATTTGAAAGCTAAACTACCATGGCGAAAACGTAGGAGAGGTGGAATAGGGCCTAACCGGGCCGGCAACTGTGATCAATATCCCAAGATATGGATACAAATCACTGTTCCTGGGTAGCAGTGGAATGCGCTGTCTTAAGGAAAAAAGTATTTCTCAACAAAGTAGACACATATACGATATAGCAACGCTCGGACAAGTTGTGAGTAATAGGTAACAGATTGATGTGATTGTCAACCTAAGTTTTTTACAAAAGTTTTATTATTTTTTATTATTACTAACTAAAAAGTGTCAATATTGCAATAGGCTTAAAAAAAATTATCGTCCAAATAAAAGCTTTTGAAATTCTGTTTGATATTGTGTACGAGTATGTGGCAGTTACCACTAATACTCGTGCTCGTGCTTGTGTATGACAAGCTAAGTTCGGGTGCAATCGAACATTGTATACTCTTGCAATTCACAAGAATCAAAGTCTGGGGAAATACCTTGAGTTAAATAGATGATCGGAATCCAAGTAATTTTATATATAAATATACTATATATAAGTTATCATATTCGAAATAAGGTTAGTTAGAAAAACGAAAATCTTTATATCGTCAGCTAAAATGCAAAATAATGTACATATGATCAAAAAATTCGAAATTGTGTGATTTATTGCTTACGATTCACTACTTCATTTTGAATACATGTACATGAGTACATATGTCTAATATTTTAAGGTTCTACTATTAGATATAATCCAGTTTGGAATAATATTAAAATTTTGTTTCAATCACGTTCCATTTTATAACGTGCTTCATTCTTTCCCCTCTGAATTTTCGAAAATGTTGTTACGATATTTTGCATTTTAGGTGACAATATGAAGTATACGAGAATTGTCGATCCGATTTTATCTATTTTTACCAAAACATATTACAGACTATTAATATGCCACATACTAATAAAATGTTACTTGAGATTCATCCAGCTATCTCACATACCATCAGCAATCATATGGTGTACATGGTATATACACACCATGTGAAGTCACCCGAATGTTATCTGGGGGCCAGGTCACGTTTTCGTCCAATTTTATCAATTTTAGGTTAGAAGTTCCACTGTTATGAGTAAAATACGCTCTCTTATTTTCATTGAGGTAACTCACATATTGGCTGATATATGCGGTATAAAATCACCTGGAGGTTCGAAAATCATTGAATGAGGTATATGTGAGGTAGGGGAAGTATTAAACCGATTAAATCCATTTCTGACATACAAACCTTCCATTGTTAGGGAAGTATTATCCCTGAATTTTAACTATATGTATATCTCACCGACATACATATGTTGGAAAAATGTTACGTACCGAATTTGGTTGAAATCGGTTCAGCAAGCCCTGAGATATGTGATTTTACATAAAAGGGAAGGTGGCACGCCCATCGTATAATTTTGATCCCGGCTTAATTTATTATAATTTTTAACAGTACCATCCGATTTCATTCATTTTCACACTGTCGATAGGAACTCTTATAATATTAGCGCTAGATGAATTTGGTTATTGTAGCTTCAGTGATTTAGGAGATATGTACGTTAAGTTCTATAGTTTATATTTTCAAAAATATCCTGTGAAATCTACAAGGTCGTATCTTGAATAGTTTTTGAATGGCAGTGTTCTAAAGAGCGACTGCTCGCAGATATAAATCAGATAGTTGAAACTTCAAACGCGATTTTCTCGAAACGACATTTTTCAAAATTGCCGACATCATGACTCAACGATCGACTTCAAATTGAAACTGGGTATTCTTGGATATATTTATTACACTATGACTTACGATCTTTTTGATTGGTTGAAATTTGTCAATTTGGTCTTAAAAAAACAGTAATTTTTTTATCTAAAAAAAAAACGAAATTTTTTCAGAACTACGCCATTTTAGTTAATTTTTTATATTTTTCAAAACTCGTAGGTTATTGTATAGAAAATACCTTTAATTTAAATAACATTTTTGAATTTGCTTGTTTCAGCTACTCATTGGGCTGGAATCATGTCAGCAGTTGGAGAATTATGTTGTTGGCACCTCCGAAGAAGGCACATAACGCCGTTATTTTCAATATTTTTATTAAAAAAAAATCTTAAAATATTGCTGAAAATATACCTTATTGTGAACAAAGAACTTTGAATTATTTCTTAAAAAAAAATTCAGCAAAATCGCCTAAAATTTCATGGATTACATTGGTGTAGCCTCTTAATGTTATTTCGGGGCAGGGTCACGCCCACTTTTTCAAAATTTCTTGCCCACATGTAAAGGCCCAATTACTCTTAACCACGAACTCCGTCTTACTTTTTTTTGCTAAGGATCATGTATACCAAGTTTCGTCAATATATTTTAATTTTTACAAATGTCAACACTAGTAAACACCAAAAATTAATAAGTATTTAAAATAGTTTAAATTATACACAGTTTTCGTGACACATTTTATGAAATCTTTTGCATTTATCAGAGATAATTTGAACGAAAACGATTTCCAAAATAGTATCCCTTCCTGGTCATTGAAAAGTTCTCTTGTCCGCTTATAGGAATTGCTTTTGTATGAAAATAATAATGAAAGCACTGGGTTCATGAAATTTGTCCAGTTATGAGAGATGTCTGGCTATGAGCCCTGTCGGAAATGAAGAATTTCACGGTGGTCCCAATTTCATTAAGATACAAGGTGCGTTCCAAAGTAAACAGGACTGTCCAGTGAGAATTTCGTGACATTTCATTGATTGGAAGTGAAGTTATTGAGGTTTAAATATCATTATGTTTGTGTTATCGCTGCAAAAATGAGTTTCGAACAAGGAGCCAAATCACAAAATAAATTTTGTTTTAAAATTGATAAAACCTTTACCGAAACGTTGCAATTGATGCAACAAGTTTATGGCAATGATTGGCTATCCTGTAGCAAAGTGCACGAGTGGTTTCAACGATTTCACAGTGGTCGGGGGGACATAAATGACGATCAACATGTGGGCCAATCAAAATCAGTGATCACCGGAAATTCCATCGAAACTGTGCGTGAATTCATCGAAAATCGGCTGAAATCATCATTGAAATTCATGCTCACGGTGAACGGTTCGTTCCCCACAAATTGACTGACGACCAAAAATTGCTCTGAATTCAACATTCGATCGACGCTTGTGACCGATTATTTGACGAAAAATCACATTTTAACCATTAACCACTCCCCGTATTCACCTGATATGGCACCGTGCGACCTTTTCGGAAAAATGCATTTGCCCATGAAAGGAAAGCGTTATGCAGACGTAGAGGCCATTCAAAAGGCTCGCAGCGGCGAAACATTCGTTCGACATGCTTTTGGACCGTACAAAGAGCTGTATTGAAGCAGAAGTAGGCTATTTTGAATAAAATAAATTGATTTTGCCGAAAAAACCATTTGTTCAATTTTTTTTAAGCCTTGTTTACCTTGGAACGTACCTTGTATATTGTAGATTTCAATCAAGAAACAGTTGAAAGAAAATTAATTGAGTATTTGAAAAATAACTTTTGGGTATTTTGCATTTCGCTATTATTTTTGGTTGCTCAGTACTCGAGTAGATCTATGTATATCAGACATATGCAACCCTGAATACGAGTAAACATATTATAATAAATACTGTACAAAGTTTATGTCGAAATTCATTTATTTCTCGTGCAGAATATGTAAGTATATAAAACATTTTGTAAATTGGCAATAAAGCAAATAAAGATCCTTTAAGACCAAACTGGTTTCTTACTCTGAACCCTATCATATAATAGGTTTTAAGTGTATTAAATAGTATATATACATTGTTTGCTTTGCAAAATTGTGTAAATATTTTAAAACTAAATCCATCCACATACACACGTGTGTATATACGTACATATGTATATATGCGTACTCGCGCAATGAAGCTAATCTTTTTATGTACATGCAGTATAAACAATTAAAAATATTAATAATAAATGTGAAATATGATAGGAATACATGTAATGCAACATTCGAATGTATGTAACAAGAAATTCGTGCTACGAATATATGGAAATGTTAACTCTAGTCAAAAAATGATTCAAAAGTTGGTCCTTACGTCCGCGCTGATAAATCTTTTTTATATGTGCGTCTTACCGTCATTCCTACTTCGATCTAAGACGGTGTGACAGGAAAGAACTGCTCAGAGAAATCGGCAGACTTTGACCGCGTTTCAGTGCCTCTTCTCGCGGAACCAATTGATGTGTTGTGGGCGTGATGACAGTGTATTTGGTGGTGGGCGCCAAAACTGTATAGTACGAGTGCACTGGCACGCGCACAGTTTCAATGGTCGTAAGCTTTTGCTGTCGTAAAGCTAAGTCCGATTTATCTTGTAATTGCGTGAGTCCTTGACCATCGCCCTCAAATGTGTACAATGCACGCGAGTTAAGTTGTTCGATTGGACTTAACAAATCGCTGAGTTTATAAGTCGTCATTTGTCGATTTGCATTCGACAATTCAGCGGCCTCATTTCCGCCATCGCCATTTTCAATAGCAATATTGTCGCCACTACTGCCGTTTCTTTCGTCCTCACCACCTTCACTATCGTCTTGTGTGCTTTGTACGTTGTCCAAGGTTATTAGTCCATTATCATCATTACCATCTGTATTTTCGGTATCTTCTTCTTGATCCTGAGCTGTACCACCAACAGCAATTTCAGCTGTCGCTTCAACATTCAAATTATTATTATCGGCATTCGCACTTTCCGATAATATTGCTAAAATTTTACTTCTGGTACTTTCTAATATATTCGCCACCTCTTGTTGCGGCCGTTCAGACTTTTGTTGCCCGTCCAAGCTAAGTTCACCCAGTTGTACAGCTTCATTTTGTGACGCTAATGCCGCTCTCAATTCCGCCTCCCGGTACGCTTCGAAGTGCGCCTTCTTGGCTTCCTGTACTTCAGGCGTATCTCTTACCGGTAACGGTGCAAACCTATTGGGATTCTTAGGCGCTTTTGGTAAGTTGGTAGCGGCAGCCTTAAAACCTTGATTCCGCCCGGCCTCATACTTCACTGTCTGCAACTTTCCATCTGCATCAACATATGAATAAAATCCGCGTGATGAACCGTCCAGCGAGAGGTACTCAGCCTTAGCTGATTGATCAGCACTGTAACCGTAAGAGTAAAAACCATTTGAATCCTGCTCGTGATATTGCGTGTTAGCCGGTGCGGTGTCCTTTTTGTCTAGCGTTGTACTCTCTAATTTGGTAAGCAATATCTCGTTGGGCGTATAATGTATGGTGGACGCTGTGGTGAGGGTCACCCAAATCAAAGCAAGCATTAACCGCATTTTGAAACAGAAGTTTGAAAGGATGCTTATGTAGTTCGGCTGAAATATCCAAATAAACTGCAATATGCGTTGAGACTGTGTCCACCTTTCAAAGCTGCGAAACCACTAACTTAAAGTAATTGTGAACCGTTTCATTTATATTGTATAACACCCCTTCGAAGAATCTGTTGCACGCGCCAGCCAAGCGCTCGCTATATTTTTGCAACAATTTGTTGCAGTTTGTGGAGTAGACGGTGCGTGGTACTTGTAGTATCTTTTACGAAAAAGTGCGATTGTCACAAGTGGTGACCTCGAAATGCAGCCAATAGACAAGTACTGGCAGCCACCAGTAAACAACAACCACCAACCTGAGATATCAGTTGGCACAGCACTTTGGCGCTCAAGAAGCCCAGCTTGGCGGATTATTTTACAGACCAAATGACATACTGGCATCATGATATTATTTACCCAACCAATCTCTGGTTTGTGTTGAAGCGCACATTCGCCTTATTGTTTATACAATTCGTACCGTTGTCTTAATGGTTGTATGTAGACAGTTCGATCGCTTCCGATGTTGTAATAACGAACTTCTTATGTTCCTACCAATAAGTTTATTAACGCTTGAAGACCTATTAAATATCAAATTTGCTAAACAAAAAAATGTATTGTAAGATGTAATATTCAGAGTGTCAGCTTTCACTGCGGCATAGTAACTTCCAAAGTCTGAAAGCTGTTATACTAGTTGAAATGTTGCAAAGCCGACGTAATATTTTTGCAAATGCAAATCATTAATTACTATGCACAGTGGGTTTGGTGAGGAAACTAGCTAATCAAAACTAAGCTATACTTTGGGGTAAAAAAATATCCGGAAATTGTAAATAAAATATTTAACATCAATATTTGTATTGTCGCCTTCAAAAATTGCCAAAAATTTTTCCATTCCTCGAAACACTTTTCAAAGGCACTTTTGGGATGGTCTTCAGCTCTTTCAGCGAATTTTGTTTGATCTCTTTGATTGAGTGAAAAAAGGTTCCATTCCAAAGATTATTACTTGTTTGCGCGTCAAACATGTCTCATCGGCAGTTACAATGCGACTCTCGCGAGAGATGTCGAGCTCTCTCGTCATCTCTCTAACACCTGCCTGACGACTTTCATGCACCATATCCTTCACTTTGTTAATATCACTAGTTGAAGAGATCGAAGGTCGCCCAGAATGACGCATGTCGTCAACGATCTATAGTCTGGGGTTCAACTTTGTACCACTCGTAGGCTTGTGTCTTTAATAAAACTGAATTACCGTGAGGTTTTTTCCAACATCCATAACGATTCCACACACGAAATTTGATTAGAAGTACAAAACTTGCGACAAATTATTTGTTCAATATGTTTATCCATTGTAAACATTGCAATGCACGACTCAGGTATTCCGACTTAAGAAGCTATTGTAAACAAACACATTGATTTCATTAGAATTTCTATATGTTTTTTTGTTACAATGTACTTGTATGTATGTAGTATTATTTAAATAACTATTGTTCGTCACTAATATGCAGATATACAGAGGGCAAAAGTAATCCTCCTATCAGAAGATGCTATACATTTTGCAATTGACCTCTAATGTCAGGTCTGTTTTAATATTTATGTAGTAAACACATGCGAAATACACGAAAATAAACAATGGTACGCTATACTGCTCCAGAACGCGGGATAGTGGTGACTATTTATTTGATCAATAATCGGCCGGTAACTTTGGCACAACGTGAATTTCGTCGCAGATTTCCTGGCCGTCCGACGCCTACTGGTGAAATACTGAGACGTTTAGCCGCACGCCTCGAGGAGACTGGCACAACACGAGATGGTGCCAGGCGTGGCAGACCCCGGAGTAGCCGTTCTGCAGAGAATTTTGCTGCTGTTGCCGAGGATGTCATGGAAGCGCCGTCAACAACGACGCAAATGGGTATCAGTCGACGGTGTTTACAGCGGAAGTCCAGACGTTGCATCAGTTGTTAGCTGCTGATCGCCAATCGCGTCTAACGTACGCTCGAGCCATCCTTAATCCCCACCAAGAGGAAGATGATTTTTCATCAAAAATAATCATGAGTGATGAGGCCCATTTCCATCTTAATCAAAATTTACGCTTCTGGGGCGCTGAAAATCCGCGTCTAGCTCACAAAGAGCCATTACACCCGCTCAAAGTCACTGTATGGTGGCTGTTTTCGCTGGAGGAGTCATCGGACCTTTTTTCTTCGAAGACGTCGCGGGCTAAACGGTTACTGTGAGTGGTGAGCGCTACAGAACAATGATCAACAAGTTCGTTTTGCCGCAACTTGATGAATTGAGGTTAGAAAACATGTGGTTCCAATAGAACGGTGCACCGGCACACACTGCACGTGCCACAACCGATATGCTGAAGGATGTATTTCCCGGGCGGCTAATCTCCCGTTTTGGCGATTTGTACTGGCCAGCAAGATTGACTATTTGACCGCCTTCCAGACTTCTTTTTGTGGGGTGTTTTGAAGTCGCGGGTTTATGTCAACAAGCCTCAGACACTTGCAGCTCTTAAAGGCAATATCCGTCAAGAATGTGAGGACCTGTCGCCGGAAGTTCTGGCCAAATTGAATGGAAAATGCCATAAAAAGGGTTTAGATGACAATCATATTCTCGACTTGATGTAAAAAATTTAAAATACCAAATAAAAATAATCCACAAGCAGAATCAAAATTTTTCATTTTTTAAAAAAATTATTGCCAAAAAATATCGGAACGCTATTTTTGCACTACCTTGTACTTATACAGCCATTAACATATATCAAAATGGTACATGGAGTTTAATTGGGCTCATTATTCTGGAGCCCAATTTAACTCCATATACCAGTTTGTCCGCAGTAGCGAGGTTCATCTCTATAACTACCAACTACTGAAGCCTAACCAACTAAACTCGCTGGACATAGTTTCTCTTTCCTTGAGAAAAACTTCAATGGTATAAGTGGTAAGAATAACCGGTCTTCGGATGCGGATAGGTTCTACTAGATTATATTGAACCCGTTAAAACATGTTCTTACGACAACTGCCAAGGCATATTCGGTGTTTTGGTAGCACACATTTAGTTGTTCAGTGTTTCGCTGAGACATAAATTGATATTTTCTTAAACTCAGTTTATAGCAAATGCCTTTGTAGAGAACGAAGAACAGTGCTTCTCAAATGAAGTTTCCTTATTTTATGCAGGTATTCGAAAATATTCCCAGCAATTAAAAATAATTAAAAATATCGTTCATAGTGTTTTCCACTTCATTCGATTTAGACTTGGACATGAATGAAAGTTCTGTGCTTTCGGCAACAGTTACCAGAATAATTATACAAGATATTCATTCATGTACTACCTTTAAATTTTGTCAAGAAATATCTCAACGGTATCGTTATGCCAAACTACAGTCTGTAGAGGAGTGTGGAAAGAATATGATTAAAGTAATTGAAACTGGTAAGACCGGTGGTGTCTACTTGCCAGATTTAGGCAATATTGAGGAAATTCCAGATGAAAGGCAGTGGGTAGTTACTTATGAGACACCCTAAGATATTGTAAACAATAAATAATAAAAAAGTATAATTTCGATTGATGTAATTTTGATTTGACTTTTTTTTGAAAAATTCATTGAATAAAAAAGTTTGGTAAGCCATTGAAGTCATTTGGTCACTGGCAACTACAAAGATGATGAGCTAGCCAGAGGGGACACCGTTGCCCCGCTCACATCGGCATGGACCTGCTCCTTTACGACTGTGAGGTCTATCTGGTCAGAGTAGAACGAAAGAAATCTTGCCATCCAAAAGGCATTCATTGCCAAAAGTAGTCATAGTTGCCAAAGTGGGAAGTGAGGTGGAAACATTGAGGCAATTTCCCCTTAATTGTCCAGCCTTTGCAATACTGAGGCGGAAACGTCTTTGTAACCTTACCTTCGGTGAACAACAAGACATAGCCGAAACTAATATTAGCAGTATCAACCAAAATTATGACAAGCCCAAAGCGCTACCCAAGTGAGATCGGTCTCAGTTTGACCTAACCTAACCTAACTTGATATATGTAAATTCCTGCTCTATATTCTAAACTCTTCCAAATACGAATTGGAGCACAATAGCACAAGTTACTATAATTGGGATGTGCGATAAGAAAATAAAAAACCACCAATTGCCAGTCTCGAAATGTAAAGTTCAAAACGCCGACAAATTAAAACGCGTGTGTGCGGTTCCACGGTTTAAATTAAAGAGAGAGTTTTGTTTTGTTTTGTGGAATCGCTTAGTCTAAATCTTAAACTAACGGCTTAATCTAGTGATAATAACTTATTTACTTAATGTTACAAACGGGGTAAGTAAATATCATTTGTAAAACATTGTACTAGCTTATGTTAAGATAAGTATTAAGGTAAGTAATAGATTAATATTATGAATTCACCATTAAGGTAAGTATTTTAGGTAATAGAGTTTCATAATTTAATTTTAATAATTCAATATTCAGTATTTTACAATTCATTTGATTATTCTTGTTTTAGGTATAAATCTGTCGCTTGACGAAACACAGGGAATCAACAGTTTTTCAAATTAATTAAGAACTGAAGGAAGAAAATAACGACACAAAGAAGTAAGATCAATAACGGACTACCCTACTACAACAATAGTAATAAAGTCAACAGAATCAGCACGACATTGTCCACCCACATAAAAGTTATATACATATGTATATTTATTAATATTTATTTAAGTAAAATTTATTATGGTTAGAATTAATTACTTAGACAAAGATGCTCACGCTTTAGTACAATACTAACACCACCAAAATTTTATATTCATGTATAGGGTCTAAAGGTTTTTATTTCATTTCCGGATTTCGGCACCATTCCGCCCCATCTTTATTCTGAAAATTTTATGTGGACAAAACATTTGGGTCTTGCTCATCCGACGTAGCCATACTCGTTTGTCATACGCGGACTAGTTTCGCAGTTTATGAGATATGGTTCTAAAACTGTGAAAACATCTTTGTCTTCCGAAGAAGCTGTTGATTTTTCGGAAACGCCGATATCGACTTATATAGCATATAGTTGCCATACAAACTGAGCGGTTGGAATCAAATGCTTGCATGGAAAACTTTCTTATTTGAGAAAGATGTTCTTACAAAATTTGACTCGGATTATTCTCCAAGGCACCAGCATTTGACAAATCAGGTTGTTGTAAGCAAACTTTAACCTGTGAAGGGTATTATTTTTTCGTTTTAACGTAAGTTATCGTTCTTACATGTTTTGTTTGTTCAATATATGATATTTAAATAGCAAAAATTGCAAGGCGTTCTTTTATAACTCACCGACAGTTGACAAGTAGATCGCATAAACGCAACCAAATGCTTTTAACTTAAGCAATGAATACTCTACATTTAATTTTCATTGTATTAAAATTGTTCTGTTGAAAATGGATCTTAAAGACAAAAATGTGATATATTCGGGTGGATTTGGAGGCATCGGCCTAGCCGGCGTCAGAGAGTTCCTAAAAAGTGGTGCGAAGGTAAAATTAAGAGCAGAATATACTAAAAAATAAACGATATACTTATCTTCATATGCATGTGTTTCGAAAAGATTAAGAAAAACTAAAAATTTTACAATTCTTCAATTACAAATCCTGTGTAAATACCAATCAAATAACGAATGTAGGGAGAGTAACTTACGTTTCTTCCAAAAAGAAAAGTGTGCAAAATATTTACAGAACTGAGTTACAACTGATTGAAATCATATTGACATTACGGAGTACTATATTTGTAAATGAAAGAAATGCAAAAAGTTGAGATGAGCGACAGCATATTTATGGGCAAAATGGAAAGTTGTCCCCACCGTAAGGAAGTTGTCCATGACCTCTATTTAAAATTAAAACTAATAGTTAATATCACTGAGCAGAACGAAAAAGAAACCTTGGAGCGTTATAAAATGTATATGTAAATTATTAGCATGACGAGTTGAGTCCATTTAGCCATGACCGTCTGTCTGTATATAACATTGATTTGGCTCTTTACCTTGGCTTCTAAAATTATTTTTTCCATAGCTTTTAACATCCACAACAATGTCAGCCTCGAAATCCAACGCAAAAAAACTTTTGCCATTAGGTGCAACTTCGGACAGAATAGGCAATTTAGAAGTAAAGTCCTATCTCCACGAACAAAGACCAAACTCTACAACTCACTCATCATTTCCATTCTGTTATATGAGTGGACGATGACAATATCTGATCAATCAACATTACGAGTTATCGAGAGAAAGGTTCTGCGGAAGATTTATGGTTTTTTCATATTGGCAACGGTGTAAACCCCAGTCGATTGAAGGATGAGCTGTACGACGACACTCCAACTCTGAGAGTACTCAACGCATTCTTATTTTTGGAAAGTGTAGCACCAAAAGAAATTCACGAACGAATGTTAAAAGTGTATAATTATTGATCACCTACAAACAGAGCAGTAAAAAGATGAGTTTTAAACGTGGTCGTACAAACCTAGAAGACGATCCACGTGAAAGACGTCCAAAAAGCGCATCAACACCAAAAATCATTGTCAAAATATAGGATATGGTTCTGGAAGAACGTCGATTGACTGAGAGAAATTTAGTAGTGGAACAAAAACACATTCGAATGTAACTTTTTCAGCAACATTTGTAGCATTTTAAAAAGGATAAAGTGGATTTTGTGCGTCGATTCATCACTATGAATGAGACTTGGGTCTATCTACATGATCCTCAAACAAAACAAGAGGCTAAAAAATGGTGTGAAACTGGTTGTTCAGCTTCGAAATGAGTTCGTGTCCGGAAAACGGCCAAAAAGGTTATGGCATCAGTTTTTTGGGATGCGAAATGTTGTTTGTTTGTGGATTACTTGCAAACAGTTGAAACAATTAATTCTGAATGTTATAGCAACCAATTCAAGCAAAAAATTCGCTAAAACAAGACCCGGTTTGTAGAAGAAAAAAAATTATTTTTCATCAGGACAATGCATCGTGTCACGAGAGCATTTTGACAATGGCTTAAAGTCATGAATAAAAGTTCGAATTGTTGGAGCATCCACGGTATTCACCAGATTTGGCCCCCAGCGACTTTCATTTGTTTCCAGTGCTCAAAAAATGTATGCGTAGCTCTGGCGTTTTTCTTCAAATGAAAAGGTCATAACGGCTGTTGAAACGTAGTTTGCAGACCTTCCGGAATCTCACTTCAAGAATGGGATCCAAAGATTGCAGGATCGTTGGAGCAAGTGTACTAATGTTCAGGAAGATTATACTGAATAAAAAAGTATATTTTGAATCATAAAATTTTGTTTTTCTTATCAAACGACAAAACTTATTGAACAACCTGGTTATATACAAATCTATATGCTTTTATTTTAGCACGTTACAATACTTGACCTCAATGAGAACAAGGAAGCATTGCTTGAGTTAAAAACATCTCACCCTGGTGCCAAAATTGATTATATACCTGTGGATTTGATGAAAAAGGAGAGTATCACAGCAGCCTTTAAATCAGCTGTGGAGAAAATGGGTCATTTTGATGTTCTGGTCAATGGTTGTGGTATATGTATGGATAGTGAAGTTGACCTAACAATCCAAATTAACTTGGTAAAACATGCTGTTATAAAATTATTTGCAGTATTGTGGGAGTTAAATTTGTTTTCAATTTCCTATTTCTAGTTGGGGTTAATACATAGCTCCTTAACGGCGCTGCCTTACATGGATAAATCCAGTGGTGGACGTGGAGGTACTATATTGAATATCTCATCCGTCAGTGGCTTTGAGATAACTCCTTTATTTGCAATTTATGCGGCTTCCAAACATGGTGTTACAGCTTTCACCCGTTGCATGGGGGTTTGTATTGAAAATGAAATGTATATTTTAACCAAATATTGTACTAATTAATTCTCTCAATTTACTAAAGGACCAAATTTATTTCGACCGTTTCGGAGTTAGGTTCCTAGCTATATGTCCGGGACTTACCAAAACCAGCCTTATAAAGGATAATCATTTAAGTACTACCTTTAAGTTTTGTCAAGAAATAGGTAAACGGTATCGCTATGCCAAAGTACAGTCTGCGGAGGAGTGTGGAAAGAATATGATTAAAGTAATTGAAACTGGTAAGAACGGTGGTGTCTACTTGCTAGATTTAGGTACTATCGAGGAAATTCCATATAAAAGGCGGTGGGTAGTTACTTATGAGACACACTGAATGATTGCAAAAAAATTATAAAATAAATTTATTTTCAATTGATGTTATCTTGATTTGACTTTCTTTGAAAATTTTGTTCAATAAAGAAGTTTGGTAAACCATTGAAGTCATTTCAAAAAGCCAACTATTCTCAGCTATCTAGCATCCACATGTATGTACATATGTATATACCACTACTAATTATTTCAATATAACTGATCTGGAAAATTTTTTCAGCTGAGTGAAACTGGCTATATGAAGGGGTCCAACCAAGCGCTTACCGAGGTTCTTTCCTCCTTCAATTGCTTTACTGAAGACTTGGATCACTGCGTCGCAGAGGCCAGTGGTGGCTGTTTTTTCTCTGTTCACATACATCACTGGAGAAGAGGTGCAGTGGCCTTTTTCACGGATGGGCAGGGGTAGGGTCGAAGCTAGATGGGCAGGTAGATGGAGGTGTTTTTTTGTAAAAAGCTCTTCGTCAATCTTAGCTTTAAGCTATCGGATACTGTATTATTTTTCTGGCAGAAGTGTCTGCTATGATGGTGGTAGACGTACTGCTATGAAGTGCATCCTCTTTCAGGGAGGTGAATATACACTCCGATATCAGAGCGACAATAAGCTCGCTAACAGCGCTTTCAAAACTAGTCGAGCAGTGTCTATACTCACTAGAAGTACCATCATAGCTATTTCATCATTAGGCTCGCTGAAGAAACATCTGTGTAACCTTGCCTTCGGCGAACCACATACATAGCCGAAACTAATATTAGCCGGTTCAACAAATTTGTGAAACTTTGTGGATCTGTAAGGGTCTTATGATCAAGTATTTAGGATTTCGTATATATCACAACAAACCGGCGTTTTAAGCTGCTAAAGTGAGATCGTTCTTAGAATCGAACTTTTGACTTAACCTAACCTTCGGAACTCGTCCTAATACGAATTGGAGCACAGCAAGACCATAAAGGGGATCAACAGGTTTTCAAAATAATTCAGATATTAAGGAAGAATAGAACGACAAAACATAGGAAGATCAATAGCGCACTACCCTACAGAATCATCACGACAATGTGGGGGACACATAAAAGTTATATATGTATATTTATAGATATTTATTTAAGTAAAATTTATTATGGTTATTATTATTTACTTAGATAAAGATGCTCACACTTTAGTACAATACTAACACCAACAAATTATATATTCACGTATACTCTAACTTGTGTTAATATTATCATTTGTACCAGCGATATACAAGTATCACTGTTGACAGTCATAACCCGTAGATAATTACGTATATCTTTTAACCAGTATCAACACTACCAACAATGTCAGCCTGGAAATCCAACGCAGAATAACTGCTGCCAACAGGTGCTACATCGGACTGAGTAGGCAATTGAGAAGTAAAGTCCTCTCTTGACGAACAAAAACCAAACTCTATAAGTCACTCATTATTCCCGTCCTGCTATATGCTGCAAGGGCATGGACGATGACATCTGATGAGTCGACTTTACGAGTATTCGAGAGAAAGGTTCTGCGAAATTATATCGCATTCGATGGAACGATGAGCTGTATGAGATATATGACGACATTGACATAGTTCAGCGAATGAAAAGACAGCAGCTACGCTGGCTAGGCATGTTGTTCGAATGGAGGAAAACACTCCAGCTCTGAAAGTATTCGACGCAGTACCCACCGGCGGAAGCAGAGGAAGAAGAAGACCGCGTTTCGGCACCAAGCCCGCCCATCTTTATTTCGTAGAATGCAATTTTGGTTGATAACTATTAATCTCATAGTACATATATTTTAGAGGGAAGCATCGAAAGCCGTAATGCGGAACATTAACAGGTTAAACCTAACTTACTCCAGGCTCAAGACTCTCCCAAAGAACCACCGACTTAGTATTACTTCGTGAGAGTGATTGTATTTGTATGTAAATGTTGAAGGTAGAGTTTTTTGACAAAAGATTCAAGAGTCAAAATACTAGACCACTATATTATTTTTCAGCTAAGTGCAATACTGGTTCGTAACCACGGGTTCACGGTTACAGGGGGGGTCTGAGCACACTAACAATAGCATCAAGTTACTTCGATATCGGACAGGTTGGTGTTTTATTATAGCGGAATCGCAGGAAACTGCAAGGCTGATAAGCTTTCAACATAGGGCTCTCAGCGCTACCTTTGTCGTATGCAATAACTTGAAATACACCAAACTCTTTTTTTACACGGTTTGTTTTTATACGGACTTGAAGTTACACTGTTGAAAAAAAAAAACCTTTTTGTAAAAAATTTTTAATCTAGTACGGTTTCAAAATCACTGTCTTGTAATTAAGTTTGTTTTTACCACACTTAACACCTTTGCTGAAATGAACATACATAGTAGTAACTGGGAAACCCCCTTATTCAATAACTCTTACCTACACATTTTGTTCGCATGATTTTTACATTGCTGAAAGGGATATCTCCAGCGATGAGACCGACTTTAGTTCAGTACTTCGCAAACAATTGCGCTTGTTATCAAGTAGCGACGAATAATTATGTAGTTATGTGAATATTTTTTTCTTTATTTCTATTCTAATTTTTCTGTTCTTAATTCTGGATCAGCAGATTTCTTTTGTTTTTTGCTTCATCTACCAATTTTTCTCATGTATGAATTATGTATTTTAAGTTTTAATGCTCAATAAAATGCCATACGAATATACAATTTGTATGCATATCTCAAATTTTATAGTTTTCAACATTTTTTACACGGTTTTCGAAGTAAATAAAGAACTATATTTCATCTTACACGGTTTTCAGAAGACATGGAACGTATCCCCATTATACTATAGGAAATGCCTCTTTTTTTACATGGTTTTTTTTACACGGTTTTCTTAGGAACGTATCTACCGTGTAAAAAAAGGGTTGGGTGAATTCATCTCGGCTAAAAAATGTAATTAAATCGTTACCGTACCGCACCGTACCCCAATCTTATCAGATTGTTGATTGGAATCAACACCTGTTCGACAGTGATATTTTTCTCTTACGTACCACAGAGTTCTATTGAATTACTTACTCTTACCATCTTATTGCAATGGTAGGAGTACTCACTGGATACACAATACATCATCCACTGTCCAACTTTGGTTAGATTAAGACTGAAGTATCTCAGTAGTATACCATTTACGAACCAGGCACAGCGGCTGGAATTGAAATAAGGTTAGGTTAGGTTATAGTGGTCGACTGTCACGCTATACGCAGACCTACTGGTTCTTAGTAATGAAGGATAGAGATTTAGTTTAATTTGATCTTGACGAATTTATCATACAGGATGTCAACACTTTTTGCGAGAGGCGAATTCTAGATAATGCTCGACAGACGCATATTTTTTCAGCGTCTCTCTCTTGACTACCTCTCCGCACATTCTACATGTGTCGGCGTTATCGCTTGTGGTACTAGTGGGACGGATGGTACTTTTTCCAATCTTATTCTCTATTTCGTTTGTTAGAATTTTCTGTAGCCTGCAACCTAATATACCCATACATATACATACATATAGAATTGATATTAGGTGCCTCAAACAAATGTTGGCAGCCACAAGGTGCCTTGTTGATATGCGACGATCTTTTAATCACAACGTGCCTGCCTTTGTAGCTGTCCATGTAGGATCGTTCGTAATTTTACATATATCATTCTGATTACCTAACCTAATTTAACCTATGAAATTGTATTGATAAAGAAAGCTTTATAAATTTGTTCATATTTCGGCATAATTCTGCTACTCACAAAAAAAAAAAAACACACAAAAATATTTAGAGGTGACAATTCTACTCTATTTTCTGGGAAATATTTACGATTTCGTTAAAGGATTTTATAAGGAGACAAAATACAAATTGAAACGTTTTGGAAACCACTTGCAACTGCGATACTTAAGTAATAATCTGGCATGCCTGTTATCAACACAACCAACCATTTATACCAAATTGTTCCAAGAAGTGCCTCTTAGATTTTGTTATATCATTGCCATGCATTTCTAAATCAATGCACTACCAATACAAACTCATCTCTCAAGGCTCAGGCAAATATAAAAAAAGTCCACAAAATGTATCTGAAGCCCATTTTGAGGACCTGGGACGTAGATGGCGCTACTAAAATTAAATCCATATAATTTTTAATTAACCCTAATCATCGAAAAGCGTGTATATAAATTTGATAGATTAGCTTGATGACGAGTTTTCGAACACTTTTCCAAGAAAACCGACCATCAAGAATTGTTATGCTAAGTTTTGACGTGGTGAAATGAGAACCGAAGACGTTGAAGGCAGTGGACTTCCAAAAGAAGTTATAACCGACGATGATATCAAAAAAGGAAGTTGTTCCAGTAAAGTGTAGTTGTTCGAGATAGCAGGCACTCTATAGATATGACGTATACATCATATAAATCACGAATATTTGGGAATGAGAAAGTTCTGTGAAGTGTGGATGCCGCACGAGCTCACTTTTGGCCAATCACAACGATGAGTTGACAATTCGAAGCAGTGTTTGGAGATGTTCAAGCGTAATAAACGAAAGTTTTTGCGTCAATATATGACAATGATTGCAACATGGCTCCTTCGTTCCACTGTGAAGTCCAATCGGCAGTCATTCGAGTGGAGTAATTAACCCGCTCCGAAGTGTAAAACAATGCAACAGTTGGCTAGCGAGGTTATGACATACATATACATTTTGGGATGCGCATGGAATAATATTTATTGACTACCTTGAAAAAGGAAGCACCATTAACAGCGAGTACAACGTAGTTTTATTGGATCAAAATCACCGAAAACCGGCAGCATTTGAAGAAGAATAAGTGCTGTTTCACCAAGCCAATGTACCGTGTCACAAGTTATTGAAAACGATGGCAAAAATCCATGAACTGGAAGCTTCGTTGCTTCCCCATTCATCGTATCCATATCTGGCCCCCAGCTACTATCATATCTGTTCTCAGATCTCAAACGATTGCATCGAATGAAGAGGTAATCACCAAAACTGAGGCCTATTTGGAAACAAAGGGCAAATCGTACCACAATAGCGGTATCCAAAAGTTGGAGGGTCGCTATAATCAGGGAAAGGGAATTATGTTGATTAAAAAACGGAATTTTTCGAAAAAAATGTTTTTTACTATGGTAGGCCGAGAACTTTTCAATTGACTCGTTGTGTATATAGGTAGTATCAGTTGATTTGCAGAACAAATAAAAAATTTCATTCGATTTCTGGATTATGACCGACTATATACTACCATACATATAATGATTTTCGTTATTAATATAATTTTGTAGAACTATCTTCCAACATTTTGGTAGATTTTGTTAGAAGAATTTCAGGAATATTTTGAACAAAATTTGCATAAATTTAATAATTAATTGTTCAGTCTTAACATCTTATTATAGCGTGAATTTTATTAAACAATAATTGTTGACTTTGAGAAATGGAATTACAAACCCGTTTTTAAGGTATTCATTCGAATAATAGCAGAGCTGTTCTTGAAACACAATTTGCGTCCAGATTATACAAATGAAGCAAAAATTAATGCAATATCGTTCATTTCATTTGAGGCGCGAGACATAAAGATGACCGTCGAAGGGCCAAACATCATAAGATCTACCGATATCCTCTCGTTCCCAGATGCAGTGCAACATGTTGAGACTTAATCCTTTAAATCTGTATGTAAGTGTTTGATAGGTATAATTAAATTTGGTGTTTTGTGTGAAAAACCGTTTTTTTCCAAGTTTTTGTGCTTTTTAAAACTTAAAAATTGGCACCCTAGTGAGGTTTGTATTATAGGTGAGGAAACCGAAATATTTCTTCACCCACAAATTGTCGTTAAGTGAAAACCTTTGAAGATATATTTATAACCAAGCCACAAATTAAAAAAAGAAAAATCTGTAATTTGGTACAGGTGGTCAAGAAGAGAAGGTGAAAAGCATGGAATTCGCAGTCCACATGGTACTTAATTAATTCCTGGGTCTAAAAATTGGACAAAAACTTTGTCATATCCATTGAGATCCATCTATTCGCTATCTCTAAGGAGCTGAAAGATTATGGTCCGAATTCGGGAAATTTTGGATGTAATATGACACTCCTTAAGTACATGCTGTGTATAAAGTTTTATTTCGGTAACTGTATGGCTCTCGATTTATATACTGTGAAGTGAAAGAATCAGATGAATATTGATATATTAGAGTTAGGCGTGGTTGTAGTTCGACATCTTTTTTACAATGTAATATATGAATGTTGAGATAACGTTAAGAATCCAATTTGGTTGATTTTGATCGAGTAGTGCCTGAGATAGCAAATTTATCTGAAAGTGGGCGATGTCACTCACTTGAACGACCCAATTTTTATAATGAATCTTACAAGGTGCGTTCCAAAGTAAACAGAACTTTTTGAATCTAGCGCCCCCTGGTGGTGCCATCTATATGTCGACTGATGCGAATCTGCTATCCTTATCGACTGTCTGGTGAGAATTTCATGACATTTCATAGATTGGAAGTGAAGTTATTGCGTTTTAAATGTCAGTATGTTTGTGTTACCGGTGCCAAAATGAGCTTCAAACAAAGAGCCAACATTTAATTTTGTTTTAAAATTGGTAAAACTTTTACCGAAACGTTTCAATTGATGAGAGAAGTTTATGGCGATGATTACTTATCCCGTAGCAGAGTGCACGAGTGGTTTCAACATTTCCAAAGTGGTCATGAGGATATAAATGATGATCAACATGTGGGCCAATCAAAATCCGTCATCACCGGAAATTCTTTCGAAACTGTTCGTGAATTCATCAAAAATCAGCCGAAATCATCATTGAACTTCATGGAAATGGAATTGAACATCTCCAAAACTTGGATTTATCGCATTTTGACCGAACATTTGGGCTTGCGAAAGTTGTGTGCACGATTTGCTCCGCACAAATTTACTGACGACCAAAAATTGCTCAAAATTAAACATTCGATGGACGCTTGTGACCAATTATTTTAACAAAAATCACATTTTAACCATTAACCACTCCCCGTAAGAGAGGCCCTATCTTCCACCTAGGAACTACGGAAAAGAAATATATACATACATATATACTCCCCGTATTCACCTGGTATGACACCGTGCGGCTTGCACCGGCAAACTGTCAGCCTTACCAGCCAACGAACTAAAACACTCATTCGACATGCTTTTGGACCGTTGAAGCAGAAGGAGACTATTTTGAATAAAATCAATTGATTTTGCCGACCTAACCATTTGTTTTGATATTTTTCTAAAGTCCTGTTTACTTTGAAACGCACCTTGTATACATTTCTTCTCTGTTGGTGTTAGTCTGGAGTGATATACAATGTTCCAACTAATATCCGTTGTTCATATCACCTAAAACTAATCGAAATAGATATGGAGTCGGAAAGCATGGTTTCATGCATTTACTTTTCTTAGGCCGAAATGTTCTTTCGAAATGATTTTTACTGTTTCTTTCGATATTCTAACGGTGACAGTAAGATCCTCTGGCTGTTAATCGTCAATTCTCAAGCATCTTTTCCCTTATTTTATTGACGTGTTGACCATCAGTTGATGTTGATGACCGTCCTGGACTTGGTTCGTCGTCAAACGTTCTCTATAATTTGTACCATTCAAAACACTTACTTGCGACAAGCATTTACCACCTAAGCCTTTTCCAATAATCTGATCGTTTCGGCAACAGAAATTTAATTCAAGTAAGGAAGGGCTAAGTTCGGGTGTCACCGAACATTTTATACTCTCACATGATAAAGTGATAATAGAGATTTCATTATCCGTCATTTACATATTTTTTATTTTGCTGTAAAATTAATTAGATTAGATCAATTTGTGTACTTTGAGTATTGAATTGTATTTTCATTTATTTTAACTGCATTGAGGACTACGTAAAAAAACAAAAACAATCGATTTTCAAAGTTAATGCAAATTTTATTTCTTAAATGAATAAGATTATACAGATTTAACTTAGAAGTAATAAGTATTATATATTTTAATAATTAAATGTTATATTTTTAAATTCTAAAGATATGTTTTTACAAATAGCAAAATGTATCCTACCAGAGTAGGTATAAAAATGATGCCCTCTGAATTACATGAAAATATCTGAGAGATTTACCGATATTTTCGGTGAAAAATTAGGTTAGGTTAGGTTAGGCACTGAGTACTTCGTGTTCGATATTAGGGACTTTGAAAAGTTATAGTCCGATCACGAAAATTTTTCCACAAGGGATACCTCAGCTCGAATACCGTATTTGTGTAAAGTTTTATTCCGTTATCATCATTGGTTCCTAATGTATATATTATACAGAGAAGGCATCAGAAGGAATTCAAAATAGCGTTATATTGGAAGAAGGCGTGGTTGTTAACCGATTTCACCCCTATTTCGTACATGTCATCAGGGTGTTAAGAAAATATTATATACCGAATTTCATTGAAATCGGTCGAGTAGTTCCTGAAATATAGTTTTGGTCCATAAGTGGGCGACGCCACGCACATTTTCAATTTAAAAAAAAGCCTAAGTGCAGCTTCCTTCTGCCATTTCTTCCGTAAAATTTAGTGTTTCTGATTTTTTTTGTTAGTCGGTTAACGCACTTTTAGTGATTTTCAACATAACCTTTGTATGGGAGGTGGGCGTTATTACCCGATTTCTTCCATTTTTGAACTGTATATGAAAATGCCTAAAGGAAACCACTATATAGAGTTTGGTTGACATAGCTATAATAGTTTCCGAGATATGTACAAAAGCTTAGTAGGGGGCGGGGCCACGCCCACTTTTCCAAAGAAATTACGTCCAAATATGCCACTCCCTAATGCGATCCTTTGTGCCAAATTTCATTTTAATATCTTTATTTATGGCTTAGTTATGACATTTAATAGGTTTTCGGTTTTCGCCATTTTGTGGACGTGTCTGCCTATCTTCGAACTTAACCTTCTTATGGAGCCAAGAAATACGTGTACCAAGTTTCATCATGATATCTCAATTTTTACTCAAGTTACAGCTTGCACGGACGGACGGACGGATTTCAACTCTACTCGTCACCCTGATCACTTTGGTATATATAACCCTATATCTGACTCTTTTAGTTTTAGGACTTACAAACAACCATTATGTGAACAAAACTATAATACTCTCCTTAGCAACTTTGTTGCGAGAGCATAAAAATATGCTATAGCAAAACAATGTATTTTCTATAATTACAACCTATTCGCAATAGACGCTGTCTACACTTAGGAAAACGAAAACGTTTTTTTTTTTTTTAACATACTGTTAAACTCGTATCTTTACAATTTATTAATGCCTTTCAAAAGACAATAAATTATAAATATACATACATATGTTTATTTATATGATAATAACAAAAGAAACAAGGAACATGTCTTATCAATTCGATGATAAGCGAACGGAATTACTTTCTCCTTTAGTTACCATAGGCTTCAGTTTTTAGTTTAGGGTAAACAGAACCAATAGCAGACTTTATATGCGAAATGGTAATCTATTAAGAACATTTAAGAGAGGAACATTTTGTTAGAATGTGTAGTGCTAGAGCAGCCGTCGCACTAAATAGACATTCAGTATTAATCGTGCAACGCAAGCAAGCAGACGGAAATATTTTGACTTCGTTCAGTATTCAGAAGTTCAGTTGATTTAGTTAACCAAATATGGATTTGAAAGGTAAAAATGTGATTTATGAAGGTGGCTTTGGAGGCATTGGACAGCGTTGTTTGAGAGAATTTCTCGCCAAAGGTGTAAAGGTAAATTTGCAAAGTAAAAAATTAGTTTCCCTAAAAGAATCTTCATATACAAATATTTTTATAATTTTTTTTTTAAAGAACCTGGTAATTTTCGATTTGCAAGAAAATGCAGAGATTTTGCAAGACTTAAGAACCTCGTATCCCGAGGCGAATATCTTTTTCTTTACCTTCGACATCACTGATAAGAATAGCATTACAGCGGCCTTCGAGAAAGCGGTTGAGAAAATCGGACACTTTGATGTGCTGGTCAATGGTTGTGGTTTGATGGATGATACCAAAGTGGAGCTGATGATTGAAATTAATTTGGTAGGTTGTTAAGCTTGAAAATATTTTTGAGTATTGATTCAGTAATATTCACTGCATACAATATTTCTTAGATGGGTTTAATTCATAGTACCTTGACGGCTCTGCCATATATGAATAAATCCAATGGTGGACGCGGTGGTATTATCATCAACATATCTTCTGTGGCCGGCTTGGAGCCAACGGCTGTCGTAGCTGTTTATTCGGCGGCAAAACACGGTGTCACAGCATTCACACGAGCCATGGCGGTGAGTACATAGGTATATTGAGTGGACAAATATGAGAAAAAAAGTGGTTTAGGTTAAATTTTATGATTTTTTTTTTTAATTTTTTAAATCAATATTTTTTCAAAACTTTTTTTTTTAATTTTTTTCCAAATTGTGTATTTTGTAGTATATGTTGGAATGCATTTTGACATGGCTTTTTGGGGTATTGAAATGTATATATATATATATATATACATATATTCTTATTTGTGTTGGCTGTACACCCAAACATACCAAGTTATTAACCAGTTGCAATTTTATTTGCGCCTATTTTTTTTTTTTTGTTTTTTTTTTGGTAATTAAATGCAGACAATAAAATCTCGGAGGGTTGAGAATAATTTTATTTGTATAACCTAAATTTAATTGCGACAGAGTTTTGAATACCAGACTGTACATGACACTTTGCAACAATTTACAAAGCCAAAAAAAAAAAACATTCCTGATAACAACCGTTAAGTCATAAATACTAAAATTTATACATTTCTTGCTCGAATTATTTCTTTTATTAAATATAATAACTGCACTAACTTGACTCTTATAACATTGTAATTTTTTCAGCATCCCCACTACTATGAGCATTTCGGCGTGAGCTTTATCACCATTTGTCCAGGCATTACAGAAACAAACCTTGTGGCGAATATTCCCGAGAAAGTAAATTTTAAATTCGCTGAAGCTTTAGGCGCACGTTTGGTTACAGCCAAGCGCCAAAGCCCCGAAATTTGCGCACAGAACTTGGTGAAAATTGCAGAGACTGGCAAAAATGGTGGTGTCTATATGCTTGATTTGGGCGAAATTAAAGAAATAACATTCCCTACCATGTGGACGCCGGTTTTCAACTCTTAAAATTCGTATTGGAATTAACTGTTAATTTTAAATCCCGAATTTATTAATGTTTATAGATTGTTCTACTGACTACTAGTTTATAGTATGTACATATGTTATCAACTCGTTAGAGTTATAATTTTTTAGACACCTGGTTTGCTAGAAGAAATAAAATGCACATGATTAAATATTGTGAACAATAACTTAGCTTTATCATAAAGATAAGGGTTTATTGTTTTAAAAATCATTTCATGCAAATGAAGGTCGCGGCTGGCTCGAAAAATTTCTAGACGAGAGGCCCTATTTTTAAACGCTTTTTGTAGGAATCGCGCCCGTATTTGTATTCTCTTCTAAGGCGTCGATTGCCTCGCACTTATCTGCGTAGCCTAATGACTTCATAAAATCCACCGGAGTTTAATCGCACGATCTTGAAGGCGACACCACAGGCTCAAGACGCGAGATAATGCGCTCAACAAAAGTTCCCTTCAAAAAATTTTTTATTTTAGTGAATAATGAGGATGGCAAAACGATTTATGTATTAATAGTGTTATCTCTTATGGCTTATACACAAACTAAGAACCATTTTGCTGTGCTTAAGTGCCAAGTGTTGATCCGTGATGGTTTGAGAAAGCAACTCTTATCGGTTTTTTGTTACTGCTGCTTATCTCATACCACAGATGGTGTTATGTTCACAGTTAATGCAATCTTATGGAATAATATTTGAGCACGATAATTATACTTATATACATATATATATATATATATATGTATATACTACTGTGTCCACAAAATAAGGTTAGGCTTAGGTTGGTGGTACTGTCAGTCACATTTATGTCAAATTTCATGTCAAAATATTTACAAGTGGTATAGTGAGTTCCAAGCCGGCCGTGAACGTGTCGAAGCCGAAGAGCGTCCAGGGCGACCATCAACCTCAACCGACGAGGCTCACGTTCAACAAATCAAAGATTTGGTGTTAAAAAAACGGCGCTTAACAATTAGAGACCTTTCTGATGAAATTGGCATATCAAAAGGCTCAGCAATACCATTTTGAAGGATGTTTTGAGCCTCAAGCGCGTCACATCTCGACTGGTACCGAAAACATTGAATTTTTTGGAAGTTGAAGTGTGAAACGATGCTTTCCGACTACCATGGTGTCACGACCCCGAAACAACCGATCAATCGAGCGAATATCGTGCCAAAAGAGAGCCGAGACCAAAAAAATCGCGCCAAAGTCGCTCAAAAGTCAAGGTCATGTTGACTGTTTTCTTCGATTATCATGGTATTGTGCATTATGAATTTCTTCCAACCGGTCAAACAGTCAACAAGGAATATTATTTGAACGTTATGCGTCGTTTGCATAACGCTATCCGCCTAAAAAGGCCGGAATTGTGGAAAGACAATTCTTGGTTTTTACACCACGATAATGCATCATCCCATACTGCCCTCGTAATTCGTGATCTGACGCCGTGCGACTTCTGGCTGTTCACCAAGCTCAAAAGACCGCACCGCGGACACCGTTTTTATACGATAGAGGAGATTCAAGCCGCAGCGAATACGGAACTGAAGGCCATCCCGGAAGGTGGCTGCAACCAGTGTTTCGAAGATTGGAAAATCCGTTGGCATAATTGCATTACATCGGGAGGGGATTACTTTGTAAAGGGGATGAAATTGATTTGGAAGAATAAATAAAGAATTTTCAATATAAATACAATATCACCTTATTTTTTGGGCATAGTAGTATATCTCCGATTCTATATTGAAAAACAATTTTTCATCTTGATAGCAAACTTGATAGAAAGTATTCACAGAGATAGGGTGTCTAATCACATCTCAAAATAACATTTTCGTTTTCCAAACAATGATAAATAGTTAGAGATTATCATTATAAAAACTTAGTGAGTTTTTGAAATTTATTTTCGAGGTTGATTTATTTTCACCATTATAAGCAAGATGATTTGATATTTTGTGATGACTGGGAAATATTACACCTTGGTGCAACCGTGAATAAAATCATCATTAAATATGTACTACGATTAAGATCATTATGGATAATCTAAACGAATAAAAAAAAATTCATAATTTATAGTTGTATCTCCATAAATGTAGGTCATTGTAAAGAAACTTTCACAATTGAGTGTATAGTTCGCACCAACAGAACTCAAAGTCTAAGCCCCACTTAATCGTTGTATATACATAAATCCTATGTTACACAATTTTTCGCATGTAAAATTTAAAGCTAGTCGATTTTGTACTTTTTTTTTTGTATACAATGTGCAAAGTCAAGTTGTGTCGTAACAGTTAAAAGTTTTCGTTTTTATATCGTTTTAAGCGACGACTGCGTTCTTAAACCGCAGAAAACGACAGCTAACCGCACTGTTAAATTTGAGCAGAAAAGCTTTCCTCATATTTCCACCGTAAACCGGTCAAAAAAGCACCGGAACACGATTGAAAACAAACTTGAGAATCAGTCATATCAAAGTTACGAAATATACGCAATGTTATGATTTACACTTAAAAAAATTGGAGGGGATCAATTTCAGCGTACGCAGAGCTTCTATAGGAGTTAGTTGTCTTTTGAGCAACTATATAGTCACGCCTTGAACTTACCAGCCTCGCTGCTTTCACATGAATACAGCAGATTCTTCAGATGTACAATCCGTAAGTGGGCAAAATGTTGTAATTATACTAGTAAATCCTTTGTTTTGTTATATTCAATATTTACTCCAATTTTCCGCGTAGTCTAATATAAGCTGGTATCTTTAATGGCAAATTGGAACTAAATTTTTCACATATTTCACCGGAAGCTACCTTCAGATATTTTGGAGTGTCCGAATGAAATTTTTTTGTTCTCGTTAACTGTTTTCTTGATGTTTGGGCATTCACTAAAGTCCAAACATACTGTCTCTTTCTTATCCCAACACGTCTAAGTTATGTAGATATCACGTTGCCCCAATTATGATGCCAGTTCTCTGAAGTCTTCCTCTTATTGTATTTAGAGATACATACGACCGTGAGAAAAAGAAGTTCCATTAAATTTTGTGTGTAGAACCGAATTTCTGGTGACGAAAAGTTCAGAATGTTAGAAAAGGCCTTCAGTGATAATTGTTTGTCGCCAACAAGTATTTTGGATTGGTACGAATTATTCAAAGAGGGTCGAGAACGAGTCGTCCACGTCCAGTACTGCCATCAACATCAACTGACGATCAACATGCCAAAAAAATAAAGAAGATATTGCTTGAGAATCGACGATTAACAGTAAGAGATCTTATTGTCACCGTTGGAATATCGAAAGGACCAGTGAAAACCATTTGAAAGTCCATTTGGGTGTAAGAAAAGAGAAAGCACGATTGGTTCCAAAATCACTCCATTTTTCGAAAAACAGCGACGCGTGAAACAATACTTTCCGAAGGTCAGGATGTCATGAAACGTATTTTTACTGGCGATTAGCCTTGGATCTATGCTAACGACAAGGAAACAGACCACGTCAAAGCAGGGCAAAAATCAGGGTTATATGACAGATTTCTTTTGGATTATCGAGGTGTAGTGCACTAAGAGTTCCTTCCGACCGGCCAAACTGTCAACAAGGAATAATATTTGAGTGCTTTGTAACACAATCGCGAGGCTATTTCTAGAAAGAGGTACCAAGATAATGCACCGTCGCTTGCTGCATTGATTTTTCGTGAGTTTTTCGCCAAATTTTCAACCAATATCGCGCCGGAACCACGGCAATCGCCTGATTTAGCCCGTGTATACTGCTATTCAGCCGGGGAAACCGGTTTGAGTCAATTGTAGATATTAAGCGTGAATCGCTGCCCGCATTGAAGACTATTCCGGAAATTGACTTTAAGAACTGTTTCCAGAATCGGACAAAACGTTGTCACAAGTGTATGAGACAACTTCTCTTATACACTGTACTGCAAATTAGTTTCTATTTGAAAAAAGAACAATACCTTTGTCCTCACTTTTAGATACCACAGAATTCCTTTCTCTTAGTGCTTGACATCTACGTTTCCAGTTACTCCATAATTGTCAGACCTCTTCACAAATGTACATTTCGCACTACACAGTTTTTTAATAGGTCTTTTTTCGGAAAATGTTCCGTGCTATGGATACTAAGTCATGTCAAATTTCGTTAAGATATCTCTTCAAATCAAAAAAGTCTCCAAACAAGGACTGGGTTTTGATCAAACAGCTTGTATGGCAGCCATATAGTGGTCCGATATCGGTGGTTCCGACAAATGAGCAGCTTCTTGGGGAGAAAAGGACGTGAGAAAATTTCAGATCGATATCTGCAAGACTGTGCGACTTGTGTATCTACAGACAGACGGACGCCTAAATCGACTTAATTCATCCTTAATTCATTACTTATGTAAATTTTAAGTGGAAAATGATTTGATTGTAAGTATCATTGATAGAATAACAATACTGAATGAAAAATCAGATTTAATTATTTTGTTTTGTATATTTTTAATCCCATATTCAACAGCGCAACACACTGTAGCACATATACTCTGGCGTAAAGCGCTCATATCAACAGAGCGCTTACCGGCAAAATATTTGTGCTTTCATTTTTGTTTGCGAATGTGTCGCACAAAAGCAAAAGCTGATAAATTATAACAATGAAAATAACCAATAAACACAAGGCAATGAGAAATTAAAAATAAATTATTGCACAATAATAGCTGATGAGTGCAGAGGAGTAACAGCGGCAGGTAATTTAATGTTTCAAATAAAATTATTATTTGTTTTAAAAATTATAAAGATTTTTAATTCATTTATAAAAACAATGAAATGTAATAATATGTTTATTTCTAAGAAAAATGAAAAATGTGCCTTTTTCAGCAGTACATACGTTTAGAGTAGCACGCACACCCAGCATGGCACATAAAATTACGAAAATAAGTGGAGTGACAGACCGGCAAGTGGAGTTGCGATCAGTAATTAAACACGCGATCGCAGTTCGGCCGAAATTATCAGCCACCACAAAAATATGGATTTAAAAAATAAAAATGTTATTTATGTGGGTGGATTTGGTGGCATCGGTTTCTGTTGTTGCAAAAGCCTCTTAGAACAAGGGGTGGCCGTAAGTACTAAGCACATACCAACAGCTAGTAAATTCAATGGAGCCGCATTTAACTGCAATCAATTGTATATTCCAATTAGAATATAGCGATTATGGATGTGGTTGAGGATGCTGAAATGCTTGAGACACTACAAGCTATCAATAAAGCTGCTAATGTATTCTATATCAAAATGGACCTAACAGATGTGGAGAATATAGAGGGTGCCTTCACAGAAGCACATGACACTATGGGACGCTTCGATATTGTGGTGAACGGTAGTGGCATAATGAATGAGCATGAAATCGAACGAACAATACAAATCAATTTGGTGAGTTGAAAAAAATAGCAGAAGCGAGTATCAGCTAACCGTTGTGTTTTGTTTTCATTTAAATCAATGCGATTAGACTTTTTCGCATTCGAAATTACCCTGAGGTGAAATTAACAAGGCATGAACTACTTCACAAGTGGTATAAAACGAACTAGTCGGACTGTGGAACTTTTTATGCTTTCAAGAAATTGTTAAATTTTGGGCAGAACTAAATTTTTTGTGAATCTTTGAAGTGAAAGAAGACAAGCAAAACATTAATTTTAGTAGCAGCGAAGCTAGAATACTCTTCACAAATAAAAAAGTTGCCATAAAAGAATTTGATTCTGATCGATCGGTTTGTATGGCAGCTAAATACTATAGTGGTTCGATTGGATTAAATTTTTTGAAGATGAGAGCGTTTTTCTTGATAACAATCTGTGCCAAATTTCGTGAAGATATCTTGCCAAATAAAAAAGTTTTCCTTATAAGGACTTCTTCTTTATGATTTAATTTGTGGGCAGCTATATGCTATAGTGGTTCGATCGGAAAATTTTTTGGGAAAATTATAGCGTTACTTTGATAACAATCTGCACCAAATTTCGTGAAGATACCTATGCCAAACATAAAAGTTTCTTATAAGGACTTGTTCATTCCTGACAATGAGCGGCTTCTTAGGGAGAAAAAGAAGTGTATAAAGTTATATATCGATCTCAGAAACTGAGAATACATAAATCTGAATTTTATTTATACTAACACTATTGTGACTAGTTAGAAGTTTCACTTCAGAGTATTTCGTTAGCGTATAAATACATATCTACTTGCGAGATTTTATGTATGAATTTAACCTATGTATGTGCGTATGTATTCCAGTTAGGTGTCATTTACAGCACTTTTGCGGCTTTGCGTCTAATGGACAAATCGAAAGGTGGGAATGGCGGTCTAATTGTAAACATTTCCTCCGTCGTCAGTTTGGATGCTTATGGTGCATATGCTGTGTATACCGCTTCAAAATATGGTGTTAATGGATTCACAAGAGCACTTTCGGTTTGTCAACATATTACTAATTAATTTTGCTTAAATATGATTGATGATATACATTGATTTTACAGGATCCATATTATTATAGTCAAACAAAAGTCGGTTTCATCACGATCTGCCCGAGCACAACGGAGACACAAATGGTTTCATCGCTACGCATGGATGCATTGACAACTTTCGATCGTATGCCACCACTGCCCAAGACGTTGTGCAACAATCAAAGCCCGGAAAATTGTGCCTATAATTTAGTAACAGCCATTAAGACTGCCAAAAACGGTTCAGTGTGGATTTTAAGTGCCGGCATTCTAAGGGAATATCACTATCCCGATATCTAAATGAAAAAGAAAAGTTTTGAAAGCAAAACAGCCATTGAAAGGGAAACATAACATAATAGATTTGAAAAGGTGAAAAGGTAAAAGTGTCAAATATGTTATTTAATTTGTTTTCTACGGCTATTGACACAGAATTACTTCGAAATATAATTTAATATCGCCTGCTAAAAAATAAGTTTGATAAAAAATGCCTTTTAAAAATATGTTTATATAAAAGTATTAACTTTTAATAATAATTTAAGCCCAAATGAATCTATTTGAATTAATGCTTGCTCTTAAAAACTTTGTGTCATTGCCTATGAAAAGTTTTATATCAATTAATTTTATATTTTTTATCTAATAGTTAACTAAAAACTTCACTACTACTTATGCGTGCATATGCTGTAACTGCCAGCAAAGTTTTTTAATTGCAGTCGATCTCATGGAAAACGGTTTTTGAAATTTCATTACACCTATGTATGTAAATTAATTAAACTCGAATAGAAGCCATGCAACTAGACATTTAAATTTATTCTTACATAACTCTAGTGATAGTCAGTAAAATATATAAGATTATGTGAACAAATGAAAATATATGTATTCCTAACCTAACAATTAACCTTAATTAGAAATCGAAAATTCTATTCAATATCGGAAAGCGCATACAATTTAATATACTGCTGTGTTTAGATACTTATTAAGTAAATTTAAGTCTAGGACAAAATAAAATCTTTAAACAAGATCTTTAAAAATTACGTGTCACGTTTTGTCCGGGGTAAATTCCCAAACTACTGAACCTATTTTAGTAAAATTTAGCACACCCTATTCAGTTTGACCCAACTTAGAAGATAGGATAGTTTATATCTCAATGATGTTAAAAATCAAAACAATTCATAAATAAAAATATATATATTTCAAACCATAACCGTGTCTGTTGGTTAAAAAACAGCCTTTTTCAACATTTTTTTTTTCTTATATAAAAAATTAAATATTTTTTTATAATTTTTTATTGTTACATACACAATTAACAAAGAAATTCTGAAATTTTTGGAAAAAAATATTTTAAACTCAGCCATTGCGATGATCGTAAGTGAAAAAATACATGTTTTCGTTAAAACTTTAACGTAGAGCTTGGACGAAAGAAATTAAACTGAAAATTGGATATTTGGCAGACATTTTTACAATAAAATCATTGAAAATTTCGAGACTTTTTTTCAAATAGTTGTAGTCGTAAAAAAATCCGTCTTCCCAGTATCTAAAAATTGTATCTCAAAGACCTGTAGGTTGAGTAGTTCCGGAAAAATCTTACCCACCAACTTCAAAACACAGTTTCGAGAAAAACGAGTTTAAAGACGGCAAACTTAAGCTAGCTAACCTCGAGTGCACAAGTTCTCAAGACTGTTTCTCGGAAACTGTTACTCGGATCAACGTGAAAATTTAGGACAATATTCTAGAAGTCTTGTGGAATTTAATAAGGTAATAAAAGCCAATCAATCAAACATCAATTTTTGAAACCCATAAACCCACAGAACCCGTTTTACACCATAAAAAAACGACAACTTCGGTTGCTCCGAGGCCACGTAGATTGCCTTATATTTCGGAATTTGGTAACCTTAGTTTAGCAATTTGGCAACTCACAACTTTATCCTAAGGTTTGACATAATAATACTGCTTTTCTTTCGCTTATAGTAACTTAATATATTCATCTCAGCAAAAAAATGGAATTAAATCGCGATCATTTTCGAGCGATTATTTTTTACAATTTTCGACGTTGATTAACTCAGCTACAGCATATCGATAAACTGGATTAAATTTCTGGCGATGAAGCTGCATCAAGGTCTAGTGTTTATCGATGGTATGGTGAATTCAATCGAGGTCGTAGTTCACTCCAAGACGAATTTCGTGAAGGTCGACCTAAATCAGTTATTCTTCCGGATGCTATGCGCAAAGTAATATTGCCAGATCGTTATTCGATCTATCGTGAGACAGAGCAACTGTAGGAATTATTAGTACTAGCATACATTCAATATTGCATAAGCATTTAATAAAAAAAATATTCACGGTTGGTTGAGCGAAATGTTAAAACATACAATATTTGGGCTTCAAAACTCGTCTAAGAAATCATGAGAGATATTGAAATGTGAATTTATCGTATGCACCCGAAAGTTAAGAACAGTCGGCTTCATGGATGTTTCAAGATAAGCCGGGTGTAACAAAAGTTGTTCGCGGACAAAGCACTTCCTGGCTTGGTTGCCTGTTTTTTGGAACAACTGGACATATCGCAACCATACCAATAGAACAATGCTAAACAATAAATTCGGAATTACACAAAACTATATATTTGTCAGTTGTCTTTCAAGAAATCAGGAAAAGCAAGCACAGAAGACGGAACACTCTTCGCCACGACAATATGAAACAACTGCATTTTTAATTACTTAAAACATCCATTTGATGAGTAATCTACCGTAAAGTCTTGACTTGCCACCGAATAACTTCCTTTATTTTCCAGCCCAACGTTTTTCGACACTTTTGGTTCAAACGCAACAAAAATATATAGATCTTAATAGAGAACATTTTGAAAAACAATAAAGCGATTTTCGATGATTGAAATTTTTTTTCCCTAAGCCCGAAATATAAAAGGCAACCTACGTATAATTCACTATAACAAAAAATAGTATAAAAAGATCTTAGGCAGCTCTACTGATCCGATCTGAACAATTTCTACTGAGATTGTACCGTAGCCTTGAACAATAATCCATGCAAAATTTCTTGGAAATATCAAATGAAAAAGCTTTCAAGGCACGTACATTCTAAACAATTTATTTAAGATCATACCGTTGCCTTGGACAATAATTTGTGTCGTATTTAGTGAAGACACTTTGTCAAATAAAAAGTTATCCACATAAGGAAATGTATTTCATCATTCCATTTGTATGACAGCTATATACGAGTATAATATTATATAGTATAGTGGTCCGAGTCGACAGTTCTGACAATTAAGTAACTTTTTGGAGATGAAAGGACATATGTACGATTGATATCTCAAAAACTGTGAGGCTAGTTTGCGTATATACGACTCAGCTCATCATGCTGATTATTTATGGTTTATAGATATAAGTACTTACATATGTTTTACAGGGTCTCCAACATTTCTTCGTGGTATAACAACCATTAATTTGAGTAAAGTGCCAAAAGGAAAGTTCATTATTTTTTCCTATGCAAAATATTTGTTGTGTTAATGGAGTCAGGGTTAAAACTAGACGATGAGCATTTCGCCGCCGAGGTGAAAACACTTGTCTCCAGACCGGCCCGACCGATATATGACATTCTACTGACATACTAGGAAAACTAGGGAAATTGGACTACAACCACGCCTATAAAATTTTATATTCCATTTGATTTTTTAACTTTCCTCTGTACAAATCCAGAAGCTATTAATATAACGGGAAAAAACTTTACACATATAATGCCTCTGAAGTATGCCATCTTATGATCAAAAGTTGTATGAATGAAACCAGAACTGTTCAAGACACCGGGTAGCGAATATGTGGACCCCAGAGTCTATAGTTAACTTTTTACCGAAAATATCGGTCAATATGTGAGATATATAATTAAAGATTTGAGAGAATCTTTTCCTGTTGATGGTATCTCTGTGTACCAAAAATGGTTTGAATCGGGTCAGTACTACCCTTAGCCCCGATATACCTAATATAAAGATTTTCGAAGCTCCTTCCTTTATACCGCATATATCAGCCAATATGTGAAATTAAATCGGATATAGAATGAATAAAATCAGATGAAAACTCGCCCTAGACCCCATAAAACTAACTAGCTTTACGTAACCGAGAATATTACAGCGGCTTTAATCTTTGCAATTTGCAAGAGTATGAAATGTTCGGTTATGGCCGTCCTTAGTCCCGCCTTACTTGTTTGTTATTAAATTCAAAATTGCTTAGCATGAAAAAAATAAAATAATAAAAAATATCCATACAAGAACTTGATTTTGATGGCTCGAAAGTGATCGGATATCATGGAGCAGCTCCTTGAGAAGAAAAGGGCGTTTGCACAATTTCAAATTGGTATCTCGAAAACTTAGGGACTACTTCGCGTATATTCAGACAAACAAACCGACATGTCTTAATCGGCTCAACTCGTCACGCTGATCATTTATGTATATATTTTGTGGTAGGGTATGCCTCTGGGTGTTACAAACATGGTGGCAAACTTTATATTACGCTTTTCAGAGCAAAAAAAAAATTTGCTGTTAAATATACTGTTATTTTACGCAATGAAAGCTTTTTAGTGCTGTTTTCAAAATTTATTGCTTGCCTTTAGAAAATCTCTTACTTTTTTTTAATTTTTTTCGAGAATTCTAATTGTTCTGCCGTATCAAGGGTATCGGCGAATTTACATATGCCAGTAGTTGGTTGGCATCACTTCCTTTAATTGACCCATGTTGCACAAATAGACAGCACCATTTTTCATCATCTCCATCGCTTTGACCATATTCATCGCACACTCGTCAGGTGATTGCTGTTTGGCTTTGTCCATCGCTTCGACCAACTCGCCAACATATGATTGCTGACCCATCATCGACTTCTCGCGTAAATTCATCATCGCTTCACTGGTAGTGAGACCAGGGCATACAACAATGAAAGCCACACCAGTGTGTTGGTAATGACGCTTGTCCTGAAGAAAAGAAAATATTTGTGTTATGGATATACATATTTGTATATTTTCAAAATATCCATAGAGAAAGAACTTACCGCCATTGAGCGTGTAAAACCAATGACGCCGTGCTTGGCAGCGGCATATACGGGGAAGGCAGGTGCTGGTTCCAAACCGTAAACGGAGGCAATATTCATCACAATACCGCCTTGACCCATTTGCGTTTTATCCATGTACGGCATACTCAACCAAACCATATTCATCATGCCCATCTGGAAATACATAGATAAGTTATCCAAATGAGTATAAATTGAATTTCCGCTACAAAGGGGAGTTCGCTTTTACCAAGTTCACACCCATTGTGGTATCCATGTCCTTGTCGGCCAACACGCCTGCACCATTGATCAGTACATCGATGTGCTTTATGACGCCCATCACTTGCTTAACAGCCTGTTCCATGTTGACGCGATCCATCAGGTTCATGTGAACGAACATCACATTTACTGAGCTATTTTCGGCTTGTAGCTTCTGCATCATCTCCATATTCTCCATGCGACCCATCACAATCAGGTGCTATACACAATAGATACAGATATATATACATATTGTTTTTAATTACCATATTTCTGATTTCGACTTACACTTATCTGCTTCTTCATCAGCATATGGCAAACTTGGTAGCCAATACCGCTGAAGCCTCCAACATAGACGACATTTTTACCGCTCAAATCGAACATTTTGTACTTAATAAATATTAAAATTGAAAAATCTTCACAGAAATACTTTGCTTAATTTGCAATACGCTGCTTAGCGTTAAACTATGAGTTCCTTCGTCGCAGCATCGTCTTTTATAGCCGCCCATTGTTCCAGTCGTTTGTAGTCGAGCGATACTGCAATCAAACGTCCAGTGTTTTGGTGTCTGAAGAGACCAATTTTATTGATAAGCCAGGTGTGCTCAATGAGTTCGCGGTGATGATTGACCCCGGTGGGTGACAACACAAAAGCATCCTCTTCTTGTCAATATTCTTATGCTTGTCATGTACATATATAGTATATGTATGTATGTCTTGTGTACGCGCATATGCCTAAAAATGCGATAATTTATGCCTCTAATCGCATTTTAAAAGTGTATAATTATTGCCGTATGTCTCCGCCTAATTGTATTTATCGCCTTATTCTATGAGAAGTGCAATAAACTGATAGAAGGTTAGGGTCAAATGCACAAACATTTAGTAGAGCCGAAATAGGTTTAGTATTGCAGTAATAGACCTCGGTTAACATGAATTTAACTACTGCTCAAGATAACCCACCTACAACAAATAAGTAATGGCTCTATTAAGATAGAGAAATTCAAATTTGGTCTCTAATATACAGGTTCATGAGCCGCTCTATCCCGAGGACTTAACAGATTTGAATTAGTTTAGCGCACTTCTTGAAGGTCTGAAAAGGCTGTACAGCTTTCCCGAAATTTTAAGATAGTTATCTATTCGGTAAATTGTTTTGTAGAAAGAAGACCCAAAAGGAATTTCAGCTTTCAGACCACCTTTCCATAAGTTCGAGTAGCACACTTACAACACACCCAACATGCTACTCTTCAAAAAATCGCTGCAGACTGAAGATGGATACGTCAATCGACGTTTCGCCAACAATGCTCTTCACGTCCAAGAGTGACAAGTACACTTCCATGACCGTTCGCGTTGTAATACCTTTCTCATGCGTCGTTTCTGAGAACTACATTTTCGAAGGTCGCTTTTGCGTCGTTGTGAGGACCGTTGAACTCCTTTTGTAGAAGTATCCGCGATTGGCGATATAATTCATCGTTCTGTCGAGCCTGGTCTTCATCCAGTCTTGAGTTGATTCTCTCTATTTCATCAGGGGTGAAGAGTTCGGCTGGAAGCCACAGGCAAGTGCGAGGGCACAGTTATGAATCCGCAGCAAACATTATTTAAAAGCATTTAGTTCTAAAAACAACTCTGTGTTAGTTGGTGTTAAAAAGTTTCAATGAACTTAAGTTATCACAAATGTTATTTGGAGAGAAGTTTCAAACACGTCGGAGACCCTAAAAAAATGTGAGCAAAAAAAAGTAAGATCATTCGCTGAAATATTTTTTTCTCTAGGTTGGTATGGCTGTTAGTGACATCTTGTTTTTCTGAAGTGCATCAAATTCATTGTGATGGGTGAAATTATTCTACAGTTGCAATCAATTTTGTGTGCGGAATCAAATTTCTGGTGCCGTACAGAATTGTCGCGACCAATAAACTAAAGGAGTTGGTTCCTGGGAATCTGCGACATACAATAAGAAATCTTACTGATATCCTTGAAATAGCAGAAGGATCAGTGAAAACCATTTTGAAAAATCATTTGGGCCTAAGAAAAGTGAAAGCACGATTGGTTCCAAAATCACTCAATTTTTTCGAAAAATCGCGTGGCGTTAACGTTGTGGAAAGAGGCCAAAGTTATGGGTTTTTGCATCACGATAATGGACCGTCGCCAACTACATTGATTCTTCGTTAGTTTTTCGACAAATTTTCAATCAAAATCGTGCCAGCTCCCTGTGACTTATGGCTATACAACAAACTCAAACGACCGCTCCGGGGAAAGCGGACATTAAACATGAAACGCTACGCGCAATGAAGGCTATTCCGGAAATTGACTTTAACAAATGTTTCAAGGATTGAAAAACAAAACGTTGGCACAAGTGTATTGGCCTCAATGGGGATTCCTTAGAGGCGGAGGAAATAGATTTTGAAGAATAAATGAAAAACTTTAATATCATTGTTCATAATTTTTGCTCATAGTAGAAGAAAGGATCAGCGCGACGAGCTGAGTCGAATTAGCCTTGTTCGTCTTTCTGTCTGTATATATATCTTGAACAAGACCCTCAGTTTTTGAGAAGTCGATCCGTAAACTATTGAATAACTACCAAACAAAACGATCAAAATAAATTTCTTACATGGAAAGCTTTTTATTTTTTTATTATTTTTTTTCTAGTACACACCTACTATTTAATAACCAAACCTAACGAATTTTTTCGACAATCATAAATATTAATATGTAATATATGTATATGAAAATTTCCCCAAATCGATGTTCCAATAAAAAGCGAACATACAAGCAGATCTTTTGAAACATTTTGTTTTGAATCTCCCTTATCCTATATACATATATATAGTATATTTATATAGCTACATATAATATATTGCTATCATTGAATCCGAAGTTCATAAACATATACTATAATATATGTACATTAATTAAAATCTTAAGAGAGAGAGAATCAAAATTTCAAAGAAATGATTATAAGATGTAAATATATTCAACCAATTGAATTTCTTTTTATAATAATCATCAGTTCTGCTTTCCAGCTATTGAAAAATATTTTTTTATTTTAATATACTAAAATTGGTACGACGATTTAAGTTGCAAAACAGCTCATAATTGGTTAATGCTAAATCTAATTCTACCAAGAAAAAAATCATTCCCACGTTAATCACGTATCCCATGATATGAAAACGTTTTTCGAAAATCGGCCGATACAACTGCAATTTCACGTTCGATATTAATACGAAGTTCATCAATCGTCCCTGGCTTGTTGGCATACACCATAGACTTGACATAGCCTCACAGGAAATAGTCTAACGGCGACAACTCGCATCATCAAGGCGACGGACTGAGCCATTTCGTGAGACTAACACGTTCACCAAGCTTGGTTTTCAATAAATCTATTGTGACCTGTGGCGCCGTTCTGTTCGAACCACAAATTCTCCATGTCCATATTCAGGCCAAAATTATTCGTTTATCATTGAAAGATCCCATTCACAGTAACGCGCCGGTCTTGATCATCACCAAGAAGTAGGGCACAATACACCGCCGGCCCATAAACCACACCAAACCGTAATTTTTTTCGGGATGCATGGATACCATGGAGTACTATTTACTTTCAAGGAATAACATTGATATCGCAAACACTTTTTGTTTTATTAAACAAAAAAACTTTTGGTTCGCTCTTATTGAAAACCCCCTCTTAAAGTTAAGGCCACTGACTCCGACTTTAGGTAGTAAATTTTAATAATTTCGACTCGTTGTTACTCAACCGGAGTAATATGATAAATATCGGATGATTCTAATTGAGCCGATTTCTCAGACTTTAACTCATTATTCATTAATGCCAGTGATAAGAAATATTAGTTGCGTTCGCTTATTATTACTCTACGAGTGCCTACCCATACATCGGACCACTACTTATGATCGCTATGCTTTTTGTAGACAGCCATTCAAAGGTTGGTGCCTGATGTGTTCCAAGTATACTGTGTTTGGCCTTGTGCTAGAGCTGAACATTTATGGAGAAAGTGAAAATTTCTTCCCTATTTCCTTTCTAGCGTGCAGCTGCTGCAAATATTGTAATAGAGCTTACCCATTAACTTGCAGTTGGCTATTGATTTCTCTCTTTTGATCGTCAACGGGCCTGGTATTAACTCCGCCTCAGATTCATCTTAAAAGACTCAAAGTTTGGCCAACTCGTCTGCTTTTTCGTTTCCAAGTTAAGGATAGGTGGAGATGGCCCGCCAGTGAGCTTAAAGCCTTCCTGCAATTGTTAACTACGCTGGATTTTATTAGCGGCGTCGCAAAGGCAGCAGCGCTGCCTACCTATGTATATTGCTTTCTATAACCTTCGGTAGCTATTCAATAGAGCACCACAGGCCATCTCTATACCTAATACTTTGGCTTGGAAGAAGCTAGATGAGTTCGGCAGTCGCAGTCGGATAGATATAGAGTTTTCGAGGTCAGTCGTAGGCCATTTTGAACCCGTCGTTATAGATAGAGATTGCATCTTCCGCTCGTACCAAACCTCTTATCCATTCACATCTAGAAGGTATCCATGCCTGCTAAGTATTCTGTTGCAAGAGTAGTAGGCCATATACGCTTTATTTGATATATTTTCAACCCCAAATATTTAGTTGTGGTTGTTATACCACCAACTGAGGGAAGATTAAATTGAGGTATTTTGGTTTTATTTCAGCAGTTCCGTTTGAGTAGTGCTTTACTGCTTTAAAACATTCTCCATTGAGTTGAAGTAGTAATCTATACAGCGTCACCACCCATAAAATCGGGAAAAGAATCGGATCAGATCGGTCTACCGTATTTGTAGGTATGTCAGTTTGTATCTCCACAGCAGTTAAGTGACTACCAGAGAAGTGTGTTTCCAGGAGTTCCTCTAGAAATTCTTCCGCAGAGGAAGTAGGGAAGATTTCTCGCTTATGCTGTAGAGTATCTAGAATTGATCTGCAATACATGGCTCTTTTATGTTTCTTGATGGAACTTGGTATGCGGGTTCCTAGTACAAAAAAAAATAGTTTTTGAATAGTACTGTTAAAAACCACCTGTAAGAGAGCTTTATACGAGCCAGTGTAAAAGTTGTACGATGGCCGTGGCACCGCCCACTATGCGGTAAAATCACATATCTCAAGACCTGCCTGACCGATTAGAATCAAATTCGGCGCGTAACATTCTTATGTGACAGTGCGAAAATGGGCGACTGCTACGAAACAGTTGTACAGGGTTTGTCCGGACAGTAATAAGACTGAGTCGAAAATTTATTGAAGAAATCATTACAATTCTTTAAAAACTTTCGAATTAGACTCTTTCTGCGTCGATGTAGCGCTGCCAGCGCGATTTCCAAACTTTGAAAGCCTTGCGGAAGGCATTCTCCGGAAAAGCCTTGAGAGCCGAGGTGCATGCTGCTTGATTCGCCTCTGTCGTCTTGCCTTTCATCGGCCTTAGGTAAGGATGCAAAAAAAGTCCGGGGGGCCTAATTTGGGTTGTGCTGCGGCTGCGGAAGCGTTAGGATGCCGGCTTTGGTTAGGTAGCTGTTCACAAGAAAGGCAGTGTGAGCCGGCGAGTTGTCGTGATGCAACTTCCAATCGGCTGCGATGTCTTTGCGGACCCGATTGATCTTTCTTTGGAGTCTTTTGAGGACTTCCACGTAAAACTTGGCGTTGACGGTTTGTCTAGGTGGAACGAACAAATCCATGCTAGACGTTGTCTTTGATGTCAAAAAATATAATGAACATCCTTTTTACTTTGGATTTGCTCATTCATCAGCGACCTCTTCGGTGACAAGTGTAGGTAAAAAATCGCCCGGCAGATGTCAAAGATAAATTGCTTTGAAAGCATGAAAAACCAGTGCCTGATTGTTTTTTTATAAACAATTAATTTTTGGTTTATTTTCGAAAGTCTGAAAAAATGTTCCTGAGACCTCCAATTTGTTAATTAAAAAAAAAAAATTAATTAAATAATTAATTAGTGACGATAATCGCAAGGAGCTTGGGTTGGAACTGCACATTATAATTTATTTTGTCGCTTTCGAAGTAATCCGCAGTAGATGCCAACGTGTTTTGCAGTCCTCGAAACTTTTTATAAGCACTTTTTGGAATGTCCATCAGTTCCTTCACCGAATTTTGTTTTATCTCTTCGATCCACTGAAAACGGGTTCCACGGAGCGGCAATTTCAGTTTGGGAAAATCACACGGAGCCAAATGGTGAATAACCAGCGATCGATTGTATTCATTGCGCATCTTGGCTTTAAATTCGATCACAATCGTACTCTTTTTGAAAAATTCAAAGAACGCGTTTCATACCTAAAATATCCACCAAAATCATTCGAACGGACTCTCTTATCATCTCTTTATAACAATTGCCTGACGATTTTCAACCACCATTGGATTCAGATTTTTAATATTGCCCAAGTTGAAAAGCAAAGCCTTCCATCCTCTCCATACAACCACTTAAAAAATTAAAAACTGCTTTTTAGTGGCAAAACATACATTTTCTCGAATGAATTGCCACGTAACGTCAACCCACAAGCCTATTCGAATAAAGCTAACACCTATCAGTAATTGGAAAGCAAAATAAAAGATAATAAATGCCATTGCTTATTACTGACTTAAACTTTTAATAATATTTTTCCTTTTTTATTAGTATCTTTTATTATCAAATTTTTTATTTTAATTTTTTTTATTATTTATTTATTTGCAGTGGTTTATCTTGATCTGTTTTGTTTTTTTTTCGAATTTATGCTACATTTAATTCAAATACATATTTGTGTATATTTTGTATTTGTAGTGATTCCCGCTCGTACAATCCCCGACAACGGGTTTCTGCCACTTTGAATGCTATACTCTTTAATTGTATTTATATATAGTGTGTATATATATATATATACTGAGAGTGAGCACATTTACATAATATATTTATAATTTTTACTGTAGTATAATATAGAATTATCCCCTTACATTTGCACGCTATTTTCAGTAAATATAATCTACATTTGTTATGTTTGTGTATGTGTATACTTGTGTGCATGTGAATTCGATGGTGGTTTTGTAATGAATGGATGGATGGCTGCACTCAGCTAGAGCAACTGGTTAAAATGCCCTAAAAGCTACACTAACGTTTATATAAAAAGATAACCGCTTCGTTTATGCAAAATGTTGCTGTCCTGTATATTTTCAACGCAATCAATACGTAAAAATTCGCTTATATTTAAAGTGTAATTCTAGTAAATACGCCACATAAGGATATCACACTCGGGAACAGGCTGTGCAATATTTTTAGTTGTGTTAAAACGTTTCAAAAGCCATTAGCAAGAGTTGCGAATGCCTGGCGCACTGAATTTATGCGTTTTGTTAAATCAATTGCGCAAAACTAAATTGAAAACCGCTTTGGTTTAAGCATGCATGCGTTGTGTATGAAAAAACTCTTTAAAATTCTTTATTCAAACTATCTCGAAGAAAACTTTATTTTTGCACTTTGCTTTTTTTTTTTAAGTTAATCATATACATACATGATGATATGAGATGAGTGTACGACGTAATTACATGCCTTTGCAAAGGAAAACTGTTAATTAACAAATCGAACTAACCTGTTAAAGCAAAACAAATGTTAAACATGTCATTGGCACCAATCTGCACGCGCAATCGTTCAGTTACGTTTCTTAATGGATATGTGCAATTATTGACAAACATTTTTGCTTTAGCGCTTAGCCAATCAATTTAATTGTAAATTTTTTAAAATATTTTAACTCTTAAAATTAAAATAGTAATAATTATAATAGTAGTAGTTGTTGTAGTTGTAGTATTAAAGTTGAGAAAACGTAGGTTGTTGATTCCTAATATAAAATTCTTAGAATTTTACTTTCCCCTCCAACTATAACATATGCTCGCGCCTCGCTTACTGCTGTGTTGCCCAAAATTCAGTTCCTTCAGTTAACTTAACACAGGTGATAATGTCGCCACCGCTAAGTTGACGCCACTTGCTATACATATATATTATGTGCGTTTTAGAGATAACATTCTTTTTTACTACTCCCAAGTTGCATTGCATATCGTAGGCCAGCTTTGTGTGTGTTTGTGTGATTGTGTGCATGAGTAGTTTGTAAGTATGGGCGTATCGACATTTCTCTTGTTGTATTAACCTGCTAATATATTTATTTATATGTTTCCTTTTATACTTGAATTTAATTTATGCTGATTTTATTTGGCTCACTCTCATCCTCTGCAAACTTTTAAAAATTGTTTTTTTTTTTTTTATTATAGGTAATTGTAATTTATAAATTGAATTTCCTGTTTAATTAAGGATTCAGCATAAAAGTCGTATTTTATTTCTAATTTTATTTTCTCTGGTTTTAATGTTTTGTAAATGCTTTCGTATGTGTATGCTTCGAAGTTGAAGACATACCACCACCATTTCTACAATGTAATTCTGCCTTTACAGTAGTAGCTTTACCCTTTCTTTTAATTAATTACATCCAACTTGCTCACTGATGAGTGATCTTCTTAAGTTCCGACAGAACATTCATATTTTCATTCAATTTAATTCTCTCTTTTTGCTTCTTAAAATTCATTTTCATTTCATTTTTATAACATACAAATTCTTTAGTTTTTTTCGCTGCTTTTTGTTTTAATTCTTTCGTTTGGACTTGTATTGTTTGTATCAGATTTAATAAAACTATTTTACTAACATCTTTGAATGATTCCACGTTGTATTTATTCTTCTTCTTTTCTGTATATTCTTAATCATCATTATTAATATTATTCGCATTGCTGACGTCTTATTGAACTCTGTTTTAACGCTCAAATACATGTTGATGTTGTAAAAGTAGACTTATTGTTATGCATCGCAGTTGGTGGAAGAAATATTTGGTAAAACACATTTAATTAATATTTCTACTCTACACAAAGAGCGAAGAACATCCGTATATAAATATATTTTTCTTCCGTACGTTCCAGTTTCCGTTAGATTTTCCATTTATGATGCATAGATATTTTCCGTTTTTCCTTTTATGATGTTCTCATTTATGTACTGTACTTGATATATTTGATATTTGTTGATTTCTTGTGGCTTCTTTTGCTATTAATGTAGTATTTGATGCCTTTTTATTTGGTTCTGAGGATTGTTATCATTATTGGCCTGAAAAAAAAAATAAGTTAAGATTTAGTATGTATGTAGTAAAACTAAGGATTCCTTAAAATTGTATACAGCAAATAAATTATTTAAGTGCGACAGGGAGACGATTGGGAACAAGTTTGACAGATGAAATCATATGTTTTTTGACAGAGTTGCTTTTTAGCATTAAAAATCTTAAATTATTTATTATAAAAAGCTGTAAACTAGTCAGGTGGTTGTAAGCAAGTAATAATTAATTTGTTTCAAAATAGATTTGAATTTGAAAAACTTTTTTCAGGCTTCAAAAATATTTTAATTTACAATAAAATTTTTTGCAAAGAAACACTTTCTGGGTTGGTAAATTTTATATTAAAAAAGGTTGAGTATGAGTTCAACATTTTTTACAATATTCTACTTCGGGTCCTTTATAATTATACAAACAACTGTTAGATGTACAAAACTGGCAATAGAGTATGCCGCATATTGCGAGGTATATTGCTACCGAATTTTTGATAAAGCTTATAAATGACGGCATTCGTATAAGTGAAAAAAAAGTTACTCTGGCTATTTTTAAGGCAATAATTTGTATACTTCAACTATCATTTGCGAAATTATGGAGACTTACCAACTCCGCCAGCTGCAATTGGTTGCGGTGTGTTGCTATTTTCCACAGTTGCTAATTTCGTGGCATTTGGAGTTGAACCAGACGCTGAGACCGATGTTTGTGGTGTTTGCACTTGAGTTTTCAGTGCTACAGCCGTGTTGGCACCATTGTTATTATTAGACGTACCGGAGTTTCCAGTATTAGTATTAGAAGCACCGCCGTTTGCGTTGTTTGCAGCAGCATTCGGGTTTCTGCTACGATTACGATAATTACTGCCTCCGCGATAGTTGCGATTGTAACCACCGCCATAAGAACCCATATTACGGTTGTAATAGTTACCGCGACCGCGATATCTAAACGATTATGTAGAAATCAGTGATACTCAATATTTGTTTCTTCTTTAATTTAAATGTGTTTTTAAACACAACTTACCCGCCACGTCTTGTAGATGAAAATCCAAATGTTTCACTGTTTAGCTTGCGCTCCTGACGCCAGTCGTTTTTCTTATTCTTACTACGATCCTGTGCTGCTTCGCACGAAATATTATCAAAGAAGGACTTCGTCTTATCGTATCCAACAGTAATTTCTTCTTCTTCCGGTTCATGCTCGCCAGCGCCGGTCTCATTACCAGAGTCTTCCTTTTTGTCAGTTTCACCGTTTATCTATAAAAGAATATTGGAAGGATTTTAGCGAAATACAAATAAATTAAGTGAAGCGGTGGACACTACAAAAATTTATGAAACATTACAAGAAGTTATGTTGTACACTTACAATTCACGTTGTAAAGAAAAAATACAACAATAAGCAAAACAATATTAAAAGTTAAATAACATATAGGGAGGTTACAAATTTCGCAGCACAATATGAGATTCAAATCTATCGAATTCGCGATGAACTCTAATGTATTTTATTCAAGAAATTGTAAATTCTACGAATTTCGATCTCGTTTCAGTTGCGATATCATAGAAGTTCATCTTGAATTCAAGAGGATTTCATTTTATTAAATTACAGTTATAAATATGTGTTATGTGGAATTTGTTAATGATGTAATTTAAAATATAAATTATAATGTAAACAGAAATATAAATCGGAAAAATAAAACAAACAAAATAAGCAAAATAAAGCGAATGAATACCTGCTCTGTTTTGGGTTCTTCGCCCACCTTTAATTTGGACAATTGGGAACGCAGCTCCTCGAATTTAACATTGGCCTGCTCAAAATCGAAATCTTGTAAAAATTTAATAGCATTCTTCGGATTCCGGGGTTTATTTTGATTGCCGCCAGGACCGCCCATTGGTCGAAAGCCCTGAAAGCAAACAAAAAAGAGAATTTAAATAGCTGTGTCATTTTCATTTGCTAGTCTTTACGAACATAATTGGATTTTGGACTTTCGTCTATTTTTCACCCTGCATACTCACTTGATTTTGCATCCGTCCACGTCCGCCACCTCGGTTCCGTACCATCATATTGTTAGCATTATTAGGTCCACCACGGTGCATGGTCCAAGCATGATTTTGGCCGCCTCCGCCGCCACCTCCACCACGTTGATGGTTATTACGTTGATTACTATAATTATTACCACCACGAACCTCATGTTGATTATTATAATTGCCGTCGGTGTGACGTCCAGAATCACGTCGATCACGTGACTGTTGGTAAAAATCATTGTTGCGTTGATTATTGTTACCACCACGTTGTTGATGATTTTGTCGCTTGTGGCCAGCATCACGCGAGTTGCCGCCATGTCCAGTGTTCTGATTCGGATGTTGATTTTGATGCTGCTGTTGGGCGGCCAAATCGGGTGAACCGCTCTTTAGCGAAACATGGCTCATAGGTGTCGTTGAGCGCGATGCACCGGCAAGTATGTCTAAAGAAACATTATTACATTATTTAATTACTCTTTTGTTAAAAATGTATACATTATTATAGAAAATGCATGTGCTTTAAATTAAATTATCTAAAAAAATAAAGTATAAAAAAACTCGAAACAAATAAATAAAAGACTGCAAGCAGTAAATGAGAGTGAATCCCTGCCTCTTTTCTACTATTTTCAAGCTAATTTCGTGTTCTTTCAAAAGTTAAAAAAATATTGAACGTGGCTTCTCACTAGAAATCCTTTTCTTCAATTAATTAATTACAAAGTAAAGGATTCGTGCAGATCAAGTTCAAAATAAATTTAAAGAAAAAAAACCGTAAACTTATCTAATTCTCGAAACAATGAAACAACCACATGAAAAATTAATACTGACTTTAACTAGCATATGGCTTCTGAAAACTTCGCCCTATGAAGACCCTACTGTTGGAAAATAAATGACTTAAAAGTACTTATAACTAAAATATTGAGAATTCCTATTTCTATTATACAAAAAATGTAATTTTTAAATAATATGTCCGAAATGTGTATCAAGTCAGATCGTCTACATGATAAAAAATCCAGATGCCGAAACACTTTAAACCAAGGAGCAAGTAATTACTAGTCAATGCTTTATAAAATATTCAATTACGACTTTTAGAATAATTCAAATCTACCCATATTTACTAATACCAAATCAACTTAAAACAGTGATGACATTTAATTTAAAAAATATATTTGTTTAAAAAAAAATTCAAAAGTGAAAAAAAAAAAATAAAATAAAGCGCACAAATCAAACTTTCTCCAATTCAAAAAAGGCGTTACCATCACACCTTGGTCTTTGTGCTCTTTAAGTGCAGCTTGAGACATTATTTTCTTCACTTTGTTAGTTGCACCTAAAATAGTAATATTGCTACCAGAAGAAGCACCTCCACCACTACCGAGTAAACCTCCAATTAGGCTGGCGCCGCCGCTAGTTATACGGTTACTACCGATGACACCGCCACTATTACCATTACTACCAATTATACTACCAGCACCACCAATTGCTCCCAAATTTAAAGTGTTCGACGTTGGCGCTAAATTCGTTTGCGTCGATGCGTTTAAATCATTATGCTGCTGCAACTGGGTCTGATTCGTTGGTATTGTGGATGCAATTGTTTTATTATGAAGTGATAGCTGTTGTGTTTGTTCCTGTATTTGGTCTGGTTGCTGAACATGGGTCAGATTGTTGTTGTTGTTGGTAAGTAACTCACTTGGTTGTTTTTGTTGTTGCTGTGATTTCGATTGTTGCTGCTGTTGTGGCTGAGGTGGTTGAGTTGATTGTGGTTGATTACCACCACCTAATATATATGGTCCCGGTGCTCCAGATCCAGGTGCTAATGAAGGTGCAGCACCACCAGCCCCTCCAATACCTAGTCCTCCCATTCCAAAGGGATTGCCATAACCTCCGACTGCGTTCATCGGCGGTGCATGGGGAGGATTCATATTGGGCATGGGGAAATGTGGCATCATATGCTGCCCATTTTGTAGCTGCACTTGCATTATAGCCGGGTCGTTTGGATGCGGAAGGCTGTTATTAACAACCCGAATGTCTTTGATATCAGAACCTCTAAAAAGTATATAATCATATATTTGGCTCTGCGGAGCAATTTGAAACTGTGTCTCCCGGTCCTCTGTTCCGAACGATCGAACTGAAATAAAGGTAAATATGAAACAGTTTAGTTTAGTAACTTCCTTAAAATGTTAAGTTTGAAAAATATGTCAATGATTATACATATCCGATAAATATCATATCATATCTTCAAGAAGTTTGCTTTAGACTATGGAATTTAATTTTTTATGTCATAATTTACTTATTATATAAATTTTAAATTAGCTTAAGAAATTCATAAAATAAATTACATACAAAATAATTAAACACATCGTGGGGAAACACTAATAACGGTAGCAGTTATTTCCGTTAGTCGTTGTTCAGAATAACGGCTCGGACACACAAGAAAGTTAGTTGAAAATTATTATATATAAAAACAATAAATTGATGTAAAAATGTTGACTTATAAAAAATAAATATATTTACTGAAGTGAAAAAAATCAGTGCCAACATGACATATAAGAATCAGAAAACCACAAATCAACAAAAAAAAATTTCAATAACATGAATACACCAACAAACAAAAGGCAATAATCAAAGGAATTAAAGAACGATGTGAAATGAAACAGCATAAATGAAAGAAACCATTTTCTTTTTTTTTACACTGCACGGTTTTCTACACTCCTTTTCGTTCAATTCGCTTTTACACTGCTTTGCTGTTACCTTCGCTATTACGTTGACGCCGACGTCAACAACGACTGCACAACAGCAAAGAAACATTTTCCCCCCAAATTTGCAAATGGTGTGATTAGCGCTCCACATAACGGTATATGCAACTAAGGTGTAGGTGTAACTTACCGTTCGAAAGAGCAATAGTGCACTCCTGGGGATCTACGGTGTATAGGCGACCCTCATACCGAATATCAGCTTTAGAGATCAAGCTGATCTTAGAGCCCAACTCGGGCATTCCGGCACTCATTTTTCAGCTATTTTTTCTCCCAATATATACCAGAAAATAGTTCAGCAGCTTAACACAAATAAAAAACTGCAACAAAGAGCTTGAAACCTCCTTTGATTTGGTGCCGATTTTTTAGCTCACAAATATGATTTCTCTTGCCAGGTGCGCCACGACAAATGGATTGGCAAAAACGCGACGTATTAAAATTTCTTCTTCCAATGGCGGCGCTACTGCGGCCAGCGCGGTGCTGCTTTGCTAACTGCGTTGCAAAGCACTGCGACAATTGCAAAACCCGCAATTTACACTTATCTTTTTAGAAAATATATTTACTAGCCACGCACCGAAAATATTAAATGATTACTAGTCCACTTATTTATCCGTTGTTGGTCGAAAAACGAATTACACAAATTCAGAAGCGATTTTCTGAAAATTTTCACCTATCTCGGTCGTGTGCTTCGGCTGAAGTGGAAAGAAATATGTTTCGTTTGTCAATCGTTGAGTGGATGCCATAACAGGGTTGCAACAATTGGAATATAGTCCACAAGTATAGAGATGTGAAATTTCCTACATAAATTTCATTTAATATATTCCCTGCAAGTCAACTATCGTTTAATTGCGCAACCAGAGACTTCTGTTAAAGTTTCTTTGAGTTGCTTAAGAACAATTGATAATTGTAAATGAATTTCTTGAATACGTGTGCTCGTTCATTTTTTTCTTATGCAAAGGCCTTATGAGTTACTGATTGTGTATATGTTAGTTACCTCTATAATTCTTTCAATATATTGGACTTCGGACTTTTCAATGCCATTGTTAATTTTACAGCCGTATTTTCCAAGTAATTAATTTAATAATTACCAAACATTTGCACCCAACGGCAGAAAAGTATTCAAGGACAGCATTGGAACAAAACATGCTACAAACCATTGTGAAGAATTCTCAGAAATTGTATGTAAATATAAATAAATTTAAACTTTTAATTAAAAAGGGGCATTTGTGAACTTTTTTCCTTTGTCTCCTCGATCCTTGCATTACGAATTCATATGGTATACAAAATGTGTAATAAGTTCAATACTGATCGCATGATCCACAATATGCGATCCGGATTTCAATATATTCAATAAAGTTGTGATATGGATCACGATTCATTAATATTGCATACTAAACGTTCAATAAATATAGGATCTTGAATCGTTGTCAATATATATTGCAATGTGTAGCAATTGCCATAGTGTACGTATACTTTATTATTTTAGAACTGATTCATAAAAGGAAACTTTTGTTACCGAAACTCGAAATTTGTCTGAGATAGGGCGACGATATATGTATGTATTTATGTAGACTTATCAAAAACATGTTGAATTCATGAAAATTTTGATTTGCTAGGTAAAAACCTTACAAATAAACAGCGGTAAGTTAGATCTGCAATTTAGCACAAATTTCTTTAAACCTCGGAGAGGATAAATAGGGTAATTATACCAGATTTTACATGTAGTTCTCAAATTTTTTATCCAATCTTGTATGCAGAAAGGAATATTTTCTTTAACATAACAATATTGCTACGGCAACGTCAATTAAAAACAAAAAATATTAGACGAATTTAAAACCCTGTACATATTTATTATTATGGTCCATTTCAAATACAAAAATAGTATCAGTTGTAACGTGTATAAGAAATCACATTCAAATAGCTAATGTGTATTTTTATTAGAATAAAAAGTAAAAAAAAAACTACATTTGTGTTAATCGATACTATCAGGATTAGAGGTGGGGATAGATTCAGCAGTAATCGCAGTTGCTATCGATGAAATCGTTTCCAATGACTCGTTTAGCTTTTGTTTGAATGCTTGTAATGAATCCAGATGATATATCTGTTGTAGTCCAGTTTCTTTTTGTATTGCGAGCATATAAACGTTTAATTTTCCGCTCTCTGTGAGTAATGTTGGCATATAGAATCTCAAATAGATGCGTTTGGAGTTTGAACAGCTATCATCGACATCTGCATCCATATCCTTCATAATGTTTGCGCTGGCCAGCTCCTTTGTATAAGATCGATGTATTCGTAATATTTGTACCGATTGAAAATGCGCAATATAGAGAAATGGTTCACGGTATATGAAACCTGTGGGAGTGTATTCCCAATTCAAGTCATACGGTCGCGAACGGCAACCGTATTCATCCACAAAAATACCACATTCCATAAAACAGAGCAGGAACTCTTGCTGCGAGATTCGTATGGCAACAACTGGCTGGCAATTATGTATATGCGAAAGTGCGTGATCGGATAAATCGACAAATTCTTCAGCGGCATAAGTTTCCAAATCAATCTCAAAAAACTTATCTGAGCTAACAATAGCTGTAAGGCGTGTAAAAAGTATTGATGAAACTGGAGTAGCGGTATCTAGCGCCCGCACAGGTGCGAATTTTTGCTGCTTTAAGTCATATTTCATAATTACAATACGAGTAGATGTTGCTGCTATAGCTACCGAGTCCAAAGCATTATCCGCTTCGTTTGATATTTTTACCATTTGCCACTTTTCATTAGTGGATCGATTACAAAATGGTAGGTCCAATACAGAAGCTTCGAGGCTGTTCTTCACATAAGGTGAAGAAGATTGACTTCGCGACAGTAGTTGACGGAAATCGCATTGAAATAGTGACTCTCCACGAGCTCCCACCAATACTGCTTTGGCAAGTGGCAAAGAAACCGCGATGCAACTGACAGAATCAATACCAGCAATATGCATCAATCGCTGTGGCTGTTGAATGTGTAAGGCGAAAAGACCAGTATTGCAGCCTAGAAGTATTATCTTTTGCTCCTCAATTTCGAATGCACAATTGATTTCCAAGGGCTCTAAATTTTCACTATTATGTTGCACATCTACACAGAATATCAAATTTCCAGCATACTCGTTTTGGACTACATCTGATGCAGATTCGGTAGCATCACCAATGTCATCCAATTTACCCTCATATGAATATTTCGAGATCGAATCTACATCGCTCTGATCCTCCGGGCTTTGAGTATCAGCAGTTTGAGAAAATAAAGCAACTTGGTCAATTTGGTTGCCACACTGTGTATGTACATCACTACGACACTTACGATGTGCAGCAATTTTGCATTCTTTACATTTCCAATAGGGCGAACCAGCAATTAATGGTTTTTTGCAAGCAATGCAGGTATTGTCGCAATTATTAGTTTCTTGTAATGCCAGCTCAAAGCGATGATGTGCTTGTTCATTTGTGACTTGCAGGTTAGAGGTAGTTGCTTTAACGTCTGCTTGATTTTCTTTTCGTGATGATTTGGGTAAGGTTCCTACAGTTTTGTTGGCATTATCCTGTGTGTTACTTTCATTTTTTATTACACTTTTCAGTGGGGATCTCATTCCGCCAGTGGAACCAACAATATTTTGCGAAACACCTGAAAAGAGAAATTTTAATCACAACTACAAACACAACTGTGTTGTTTACCATTTAATTTGTCAATTTGATCCTGAAGTGTTTTAGACCTTTGTTTTTCGCGACGTAGTTCTTCCTTCAGTGTGCGATATAATATTGATGTTTCGACGGCGGCTGGTGAAATATTCTCTTTTTTACTGGCGTTGCTATGTGCGCTACTTCCGAATAATTTTTCAGTGAAAGTAAGTTTTTTCTTATGCGACAAATCTTCCACCTTCAGCTGTAAGTAGTCTATTAGTTTTTTGTGTTGTGCCAATGTGGCTTCCGATTTTATATCACGCTGCACATAGAACGATTCCTTCTCGGCCATTATTTCCTGCAACTCATCGATTTCAGCATGAAGTTCATTGGAATTAACCAGCGCGTCTCTCAACTCTTGCTGCAAGCGTTCACAATGTTCTTTGGTATGGAACAATTCGGATAGAATACGTGCATTCTCCTCTTTTAGCAATGTCAGTTCCCGTTCGTGGTTTCCGTTAATCGTTTGCAAGTTTGCGGTTTCATTCGTGAGCACCTCGACGCGTTCTTGTGTTTGATACAATTGGTTAGATTGTTCTATCAGTTGTTGCTGTTGAGCTATTAATTTCTTCTGCGTTTGTGCCAAATTCTCAGCACATTCGGTAATTTCCGTGTTAAGCGCTTGTACACGCGATTCGGAAGCACTTTTTTGTACTTGCTCATCGGATAGCTCTTTCCTGAGCTGTGCTATGAGGTCTTCCTTTTTACGCAAGGTCGCGTTTAAGTTGTCCAACTTTTCTTGATGAGTCTTATTACGGTTTTGTTCCGCTTCTAACATACTCTCCACTTCGGTGAGTTGGTTATCGGTTATTGTGCAGGCATACTTGAGACGTTCGTAGTTGTCTTTTAGATTCTTCAATTCGATTTGAATGTGAGATGATGTGTCGTTTGCCGAATTACTCCTTTCACGCTCTTCATTTAGCTCGCGTTGTAATTTTTTGTTCTCCAGCAGAAGGGCATCATTTTTCTGTTGAATCTGCTGAAGTTTTTGATTGAGGTCTGAGAGACGTTCTTCTAATTTTTGTGCATTGGATATATGCTCAATTATCTGTGAAGACATTGTGTAATATTGCAATAAAATAAAGTATTTACTATTTTTTTCTAGCATTATTCATTAAGGTTAAATGTACTGTTAAATTTGTGTTAATTTTTTTTTTGTAGAGTGACAGACGCATGCACACATGTTTACTCAGTTGCTTTTTTTTTTTGGTCCACTATCTATTTTCAAGTTTAATTAAAATTAGTACAGTAAATATTATCTCCTAGAAATGCTCAAAACAATACAGATTAATGGACTAACATTGCCTAACACTGTTTGCGATTATGAAATCTTTTATTGGTTACCTCAGATTTGCATTGCATGCGTTCCTGTTCAGCCTTCTCCCACATTCGATGTTCCTTCATTACGTCACGTTTCAATGAAGATATTTCATCTCGCAGCTCACGAATGCGTTCCTCCCGTTGTTTTGTTTCATCATGCGCAGTTTTGCATTGACGTAGGGCTTCATCTTTTTCCGACTGGATTTTCTTTATTTTATCTTCAGTTAGTTCCATTCGCCTTTGCGTCATTTTCTTCTCAGCAATAGCCTCCTCCAATTGTTTCTCCACTTTCCAAAGCGACAAATTTGCTGTGCGTGCGGCCTGTCGCTCAACAATCATTTGTTCGCGCACAGCAACGAGTCGATCTTCTAATTTCTCATTCTGTTTTTCCAGCATATCACCAACGCTACTGGGAATATGATGGGCAACCGGATGTTCATTACTTTCATTACAAGATGCGCCACCTTTCCTTGGAGATAGTGACAGCGCCTGTTCATTGAATTTATCCAACATTTCTTCAAGTTTCTCAACTATCTGTTGCAATTTGTCGGCACGGGTTTTCTGTACATTTTCGTTTTCTTTTGCTGTTTCCAAGTCGGCGCGCAACTGTTCCTCTATAACATGTAATTCGGTCAGTGAGCCTGGGGCCGTTTCATAAGGAGTAGATTGCTGGGTAGCAAGCGCTGATTGTGCTAAATTCTTTCCACATTCTGCTACCTAAAGGATTGAATGAATTTTAAAATATTTATATAAATAATTAGATTATTATCAATACAAACATTCAATTCGCGTTCTAGACGGTTAATCTCATGTTGTTGGTCCTGTAATGCCTTTTGTGCGGATTCTAATTGCTGCTCCAATTGTGCATTTTGTGCATGTAAGGAATTGTTCTCCTCCAACTCTCTATTCAGTCGTTTTAAGATCTCATCATTATTCTTTTCCATGGCCAATTTCGACTCTTGTAGGGATTTAGATGTACTAACTGATTCGTCTACTTCATTTCGTACTTCGCGTAGTTCCATTGTAAGACGAGACTTTGAATCTTTTTCATTCCTCAACTTAGAACGAAGCTCTGTCAACTTTTGTTCGTATGTTTCGCTTAGTTGTAGTTTATTTCTTTCAAAAGCTTCCTTATCAGCCAGAGCTTGTTCTTTATATTGACGTAACATTTCCTTATAATTCTCCATTTTCTCCTGTAAATGCTTACATTCTTCTGCTTTGCCGTTCAATTCGCTTTCCCGTGCATCTAACTTTCGGATTATATTTGCCAACTCGTGTTTTTTTTCTGCAATTAGTTTCTCGTAACGTTGTTCTGAAGCAATTTTTGCTTCTTCGTATTTCTGGCGGTTTACCCGTAATAGTTCAGTTATTGTAGCCTCCTTCTTTTCCCACATTTCCTCTTCTACTTTTACAGAACTTTGAAGAGTTTTTATTTGCGTTTTACATGCTGCCAACTCCATAGTCTTCTCCTTAATAACATTCTTCATTTTATTAATTTCATCCTTGGCATCTTGTAATATCTTAGACTGAGTGTTTGATTGTTTGGCCGCTTGTTCTGCCCGGATTAGCTGTTGCTTCAGTTTATTAATCTCTTCCACGCGCTCTTTTAGGTTTGACTGTAAATCTTTTATTTTTATATTCAAGCGACTGAAACGGGCATCATCAGCAGCTCCTTCCGCATCAGCACTTTGCTTTGCCATATGCACAAAACTGTAACCTAAAAAGGGCAGATCTTTACCGCAGAATTCATTCGACTGAACATTTGTAGTAATTGATTTTTTAACAAATGTGTTGGTACGCCTCTTATTACGAATGACATCTTCAAAGTTAGAAGTGTCGTCGTCGCTATTTACAGTTGGAATGATGGGTGGTACTTGGGATCGCAGTGTTTCCCATTTTACAGATTCGAAAAATGGATGCCGTTTAATTTTTTCATATGGCAGACGATTAGTTGGGTTCGTGACCAGTGAACCAATGAGGTTTTTGTAACTTTCGGACACATTTATATCCGAAGGAAATGTTATAATCTCTTTTAAATGACTGTCTTCACAATGGCTCAAAATCTTTGAATATGTCTCATGGACATTCTCTTCGTGGAATGGTGTTATTTCACAGATAAGTTCATAACCAATAATTCCCATTGACCAAAAATCACAGCTTACCTGAAATAATAATAATGATAATAACAAAAAGAATGTAACTTCAGAATCTCTTAGCTAAGAGTTAAATGGTTTAAAAGGACAAACCACATTTCGAAATAGTTAGAAGGGTAAGAGTGATAGTACTCACATCATGCATTGACTTCGTTAGTTTATATGTGGATATTGTCTGCAACAATTCAGGAGCGATGTAATCTGGAGTACCAACCGGAGACAGACTGAATACATGCCCATCACGATCTAGAGCAGCTGCATTACCAAAGTCTGCAAGTTTAATGTGTCCAAAGCGATCGATCAAAATATTTTCTGGTTTGATATCGCGGTGTACATAGCCTATTTCATGAAGCGAATGTATAGCCAACGTAAGTTCAGAGAGATAAAATCTTGCAAGTTCTTCGTCAAAGGGTCCTTGCCGTGACATTAAACTTAGTAAATCACCGCCAGGAAGAAATTCCATTATTAAATACAGATTGTCAGTATCCTAACAAATAAAATACAATATTAATAAATTTCAATGTGAAAGTGTTTCTTTTGTTTTTAGATTAGTCTTGACACATACTTGAAATGCGTATTGAAGATTTGTTATCCATTCAGAACTTCGACGTGCCATTATATCACGTTCTTCTTTTACTTGTGATGTGGTAACCACCGATTTTTTTATCTTCTTCATGGCATAGACATCATTCGTCTGGCGTTCAACAACTAAGTGAACATTGCCGAAATATCCCTTACCAATGAGTGTCTTTACTGTAAAATCGTCAGCATTCGCACGTAGCGATTGGGCCTCCTCCACTATTGGGCGATCTAAACAAAATAAAATATATAGCATCATATCCAAAGACTTATTAATTATTTTCACTTACACTTTTGAACAAATTCCGCAATATTACGATCGCGTTTCTTTAATGAATCTTTACTGCACTCATTGTATAATAAACATAAAGCATCTAGAAGACTTTCGCGAGTAAGGGCTTCCGACAAAGCAGGACTCACGGTGGCAGCGCCATAGGTGCTCCGACGGCCTGCCGCTATTGACTTTCTTTGTATGGCGCCATTTCCAAAGCCCGTGAAACAGCTTCTATTGAGAATTAAATTGTTTAGGCGAGTTGTACGCACACTAATTGGTTCACGCTGTGGAGCCATATTTACAAAGCACTCGGTTTATATATTTTACAAACAACTCTTTACTACACTAGGACAAAGTAATATACAATTCACATTGCTTAAATTTGCAATTTTCAATATTTTAATGAACGCAGCAGCTGCATAAACTATGCAAACAAGCAAACAAAAAGGACATGAGCGTTGGAACTTTTGAAATCAAACAAACGCGGCGAATTCCAAAATAACCTTGCCACATGGCAAGTAATATTTTATAGAACATAACGATATCGATAACTAATATATGCTATCTAGACAACTTTATTGCTACCAATAAAACAATGGCCCAAGTTGTGCACAAGTATTGGATTTAACTAGCTAATAACTATTTTTTGCTGGGATACAGTCAGTTTTCTATTCCAGATTTGCACACTAGTTTTCAGCTTCATGAAGCAAGATTTCATAATTTATTCGCTATTGATATCAAATTTCTGAAAATATTGCCAAATTCAGACAATAATTCCTGAAATTGGACCACCTAGAACGATTGCCGAGATGTCATTACATATAAATGAAATTGGATCTAAACAATTAAATGTCATGAACGCGGAATCTCAACTGCTTTCAAACTGAAAGAACCATGAGATTATAAGAAATTTTTATTTGACCAGCTATCTCCACAATTTTTTCATTAAAAAAGCCTATATCAAGCTTTTAAAATATCTACCCGTTTTTACCAAAACAACGTATACATTTTCAGAACGTATGATCCTCATTAATGTACTACAAAAGGGGAAAATTCTCAAGTATAGACATTACGGGTTTGTGTTTTGCCGGCTGGGAGATAGTTGGAAAAACAGCTGATTTGAAAGTTAAATTTTTATATTTAGTCAGCTTTTCAACATTTCGTTAAACTATTTTTGCTAAATTTGTATTTAAGTGAAAATGGCTACAGATATATTATCGGTTTTGTCTGGTTCGCCAAACCCACTTATGTCATTAAATAACAAACGATGGAATAGTTTGCGTCATATATTAGAACGACCGGGTCCGTTTTGCAAATCTGACTTCACCGCATCTGCCGAAAATTTAGAAGCTTTACAGACTGTGCTTAAGATTCTAGTCATCGGTAAATATGAACTTATGTGTATATACATATGTATATATTTTTTTAAGCAACATAAATCTTTGCATAAATTTGTAGGTGCCGGTGGCCTTGGGTGTGAATTATTAAAGGATCTTGCTATGATGGGTTTTGGCAATTTACATGTCATTGATATGGACACAATTGAATTATCTAATTTGAATCGCCAATTCCTTTTCAGACGCAAAGACCTAGGATTATCGAAAGCAGAATGTGCTGCACGTTTTATAAATGAGCGTGTACCCACTTGTCATGTAACTTCACATTTTGCTAAAATTCAAGACTTTGATGAAAGTTTTTATTCACAATTTCACATTATTGTATGTGGATTAGATTCCATTGTTGCACGTCGTTGGATAAACGGTATGCTAATATCTATGCTAGACTACAATGAAGATGGTAGTGTTGATCCATCTACGATAATACCATTGATTGATGGTGGCACTGAAGGCTTCAAAGGAAATGCGCGTGTAATTTTACCTGGACTCACGGCATGTATTGAGTGTACCCTAGATTTGTTTCCCCCACAAGTGACATATCCCTTGTGCACAATTGCTAATACACCGCGTTTGCCAGAGCACTGCATAGAATATGTTAAAATAATTCAATGGGAGAAAGAGAATCCGTTTAGCGCGCAACTCGATGGTGATGATCCGCAACATGTGGCATGGGTGTACGAACGTTCACTAGAGCGTGCCAATCAATATAATATTTCGGGAATTACCTATAGGTAAGTGAACGTCTTTATGAAAGTAGTGCCAAGCATTTCTATCTGTATTTTTTTTCCTTATGAAAATATTGCTGACACTGAAAGATTGGTGCAGGGCGTTATTAAAAACATCATTCCAGCTGTTGCAAGCACCAACGCTGTTATTGCGGCTGCTTGTGCCACAGAGGTAAAAATCATAAAAAAAATCATTTCTTTACACATGAATTATTAAAATTTATGTATTTATATATATTATAGGTTTTTAAACTGGGCACGAGCTGCTATGATAATATGAACAACTACATGAATTTTAATGACATTGAAGGCATTTACACTTACACTTACCCACCGGAAAAAAGTGATACATGTCTGGCTTGCAGCAACACACCACAGGACTTAAATGTCGATGATCCAAACACAACTACGCTCGATGATTTAATTAAAATACTCTGCGAAAGTCAGCGTTTTCAATTGAAGAGTCCAGGTTTGTGTTTAATATAGTATACATAAAATTTCCGATCTTAACGAAATGTTTTTTTTACTTCTAGGCTTAACCACAATTATAGATGGTAAAAACAAAACGCTGTACATGTCAGCAGTTAAAAGCATAGAGCAACAAACACGCGCTAATCTCACGATGTCTCTGGCTGAGTTGGGGCTTTATGATGGAGCAAGCATTATGGTCAGTGATATCAATATGCCCACCACAATAACATTAATATTAAAATATCATCCCAATGAAGTGGAAATGAAATGAGTAATTTGTTTCTTATATGGAAATACATGATTTTATATTATCGTCTTTTCGAAACTACAATTCCAATAATTTATAAAGCAATGGAACTATTTCAATAACTTAAAACTATGATTTATTGTAAAGTGGAACTGTATAATTATTCACTTATCTCATCTATAACTGGTACATTTTGAAGCTCAGAACATTTACGCTTCCACATTAGCAATTGCTCCTTGAGCACCTTTTCCTTAGCTGCGGCACGTGTGAGTAGAACTTTAGCTTTTTGTAAAAGTTGTGTTTTTTTGCTAAGTTGCTCCTTTATGAAAACCAGTTCGTCATTAGCCTGCGCCATATTCTGCGCCTTGCTACAAATTTTGCATTTCGCCTTCCTATTAACTCGTCTTGCAAACCTGCTACTTTATCAAGCGATTCCGAGTACAATTTTTGTAATCGACTCAAGTCGGCATTGGCAGCTTCGTTTGTATTCTGAAAAGGAAGGAAATGACAAATCGTATAGGCTCGACTAGGCAAAAAAAATTATTGAATTAATATTTGAAGCAAATAAATAATTTTTTTTTTGCAATACCGAAATAGAGAGTACCACTGGCCTTTCCACACTCTCCTCCACCTTGAGTTTCCACATCAGGAGTGCAAGTCGAGTAGAAAACCGTTAAGCTATTCCACAATAGCCGGTTCTACACACCGGAAATGAACCCGGGTTTTATCCGGCCAAGGGCTGTTATTTCGGATATCTAACCTTTTGAGATCGGTAAGTCTTACTTTAAGCTTGTCGTCATTGGAGTAACGCTTTGCAGCAGGGTTGCTCCGTATCCTGCGGTCTCGTGCTGGCATTGAGTCCAACCCGGGCCGGAGGAATTTTTCTGCGGCATTTGCGCCAAAAGGCTCCATCCAAACTCCACCTCGGTCAGTTGTAATACATGCAAGGGTTTTAGCCATTTTAAGGACCAATGGATCACATTCTGCGATCATATTTACAAACTGGACGAAGGAGTACAGACTTGACCTTAATATTGCATTCGATGGCGTCCAGGTTCCGACTGTCAATAATCCTAAAATTTTAGGTGCGACTTTGACAGTCTTTACTCATTCACTTCTCATACGACGGCGATTATCGCCGAAGTCGCTAGCCGGCAGCACATGCGAAAAGAGCAAAGAGACGTTGTTGACAACTTTCAGGTAGCCGGCCGGTCGGTCCTAGAATACGCCGCACCAATATGGTGGCCTGGATGCATTCAAATGCAGACGAGGAAGCTCCAGACCTGTCGGAATACGACACTCCGGACTACGACAGAATGCCTCTTGATATCTCCTATTAAACATCTCCCAGTTAAGGAGCATAATGAACTTCCTACCAAGCAGTTCCTGCTGGTGTGCTTTCGCAGAAATCATCCTTTCAGTCACCTGCTTGGAGCGGAACTACCTTTTAGGAACACAAGATACCACTCTTCAACTAAGTCGACGACATCAGACAATACGCCGACCATACTTGGGTTGCAACTCACTTCCGACAAGCACTGACCGCCATTTACAGTGGAGCCATCAACACCTTCATCGTCATTGCAGACGAAGAGTTCGAGTTGCCGCGAGAAACGAGAGTGACCCTTGCGCAGCTATCCAGAACAGACCCCGAGGTATCCAATATATGTCCTGTGTGCATTTAGTCTCCGCTTGACACTGGCCACCTCTTTGAATGCACTGAACCCCACTCATACTCGTATGACATTCCTCTCATTTTAGTCGAAACTGCACGTTTCTAGGGCCTTCCGTTAGATGACATCGACGAAAACATAGCTAACCATTGCCATCCTAACGGGGATTAGACATCCGTTAAAACAACCTATCCGCCCTGTGGGAAAGCCTGTGTATCAAAAATGAGTGGAATCACATCAACACTTCTCCTAGCCCCCATCTACACAATATAAAGCTTTTCGAATTTCCGAGTGACCTTTACCACCTATATTGGCTAATATGTATGTGAGCTATCTCAATGTAAATGAGAGATCCTGTTCTACTAATAAGAGATGTTGTTGTTGTAGTGGCAAATATGCCTGGAGTAATTTAGAGGAATGGTGTCAGGTTGACAGCCCTATGTCGTCTATTATCCCGGGTCAGTTTCAGCTACTAAGACCCGACTGTCATGAGAACGGTACTAACCGACTCATATTGATTTACTAAATTTACTTTATACTCACTCTTGATTCGCACGATCGTCGTCCATCTTTCAAGAATTTATTTTCGGCGCGTAGTTTCTCCACAATACCGCGTAATGAAAGGATGGTTTGCTCCGCTGATTGACCCAACTGTGTATTCACTTTGATACCCGAACACTTGCATAATTCTCGTCGTGCCTCAGATTGCGCCATTTCCTCTTTTAAAGCAATTATATAACTGTGAAAGATTAACAAGTAAACCGGATTTCTCTAAGTTACACATGAATAAAGCACACTTACTCTTCCAGGTATTTGATGCGTTTTTGCAAACGCTCTGTGCCATCGCCTTGTCGTAAGAGATCGTTGTCCAATTGCAATTGCAGGTTTTTCGCCTCCAAACGTATATTCTGCGCTTCTATCTCTGACAATTTTTCCTGTAACTTCTCCATTTCGGTTGTCAACGCGTTGCTGCCTTTGCCCTCCAGCTCCATAGCCAGAATTTTGCGCTGTTGCAGTTCGATTCGGGCCTTAAGTGCCTCCATCAGCTCCGCATGCGGTTGATTTTTATCCGTCGAAGTGTATGCGTTAACATCACGGCTGGCGGAAGCATAGAAATGCGCGTCAATATGCTTATGGCGGTTGAGCGCGCTATGCACAGGAGAACTGCATTCGCTGCTTGCGCCAGTGTATGTTTCCGGACTCTCTGACGGTGTGTACTTGCAGCCACCATGTTGCAGGTTCGGACAAGAGGGTGTGCGACAGCATTTCATAGCTTGCATGCTCGCACTTTGATTTGCTCTGCCGTGTCTCATGTCGTGTGTTTGCTTCTCCTTCTCCAAGCGGGCGATCATATTGCGTGCCGACTGCAATAGCGCACGTGTTTTCTCCAAAGCGGTTTCTGTCTCCTCGTATTTAGCTTTGAATTTCTCAGCATTCTGCTGCCAGCGTTTCTGTTTCTCCCACAAACCTACTTCGGAGGCACTTTTCGCACGTTTTGCCTCGAGTACGATTTGTTGGCGTTGTATTTGTGCGCGTGCATCTTCCAGATCCAGTTCGAGTGTTTGTATCCTTTTCTGTAGGTTTTCTGTTTTAACACGTGCATTTAGTTCGGTTTTAATTGAGACCACCGGACGTTTTATGAGCTGGTTCCGTAGCGACTGATTCTGTTCTCGTGCTTGCTTCTCCCTCTGTGTCAGGTTGGTGATTTGTCGTCGCAGTGCTTCGACTTGCGTATGGTAAATTTTGTTTGTTGCTTCGGTGCGCGTAAGATCGGCATGCAGTTTTGCTATCTGGTCAGCCGAATAGCTGGAGGAATCTTTAATAAAGCGTTTTTGATCATCCTGTGGGGGAAGACGGCATTGTTCAATAGTGAAATTTATATAATTAAGTTGAATAGAGATTACATGAAAATTATTAAGTGTCTCCGTCAGATCATTGATGTGCTTGTCCTTTTCCTCCAGTAGCGTTCGCATTTGCTCCAGTTCTGGATTCACAGAACACTCTAATGATTTTTCACGCTCTTCATAAAGGCTCACTCTACAATAAATACTTTTCTGTATTAAAATCATAGCATATCTATAAACATTTGTTGAACTTACTTCTCTTTCAGTAGTGTTAGCTCATCATCCTTAACTAAAAGCGCTTTCTCCCAATAACTGGCTTTCTCTTTCAGTTCTTTTATTTGCTTGAGCAATGTTGTTGTCTCTTTTAGTGACTCTGTGTCTTGCTTCTCCAACAGCTCGGTATTCCCTGCTGTTGTGGCTTTAGGTTCCCGTTCATTTTGTGCTGCCGCCGCTACCGCTACAGGCTCTTGTTGGAACATTTCTTCAATTTTCTCATCGGTCAACTCGTTTAAACTGTTATCAGCGCTATCGTCGCCACCACCACCGGCTGCGCCTGTAGCCACATCCAATTTCTCAGCAGAATTTCTTCGTACGCTCGCTACTTCCAGCTTTGTCTTCAATTCGAGTATTTCGGTGTCTTTCGTCTTGATGTTGAAGTTCAAATTCGCGATCGTGTTCTTGAGTTCGTCAATGTCATTGTTGAGTTTCGCGGTGGTAATTTGTACTTGTTCACGTTCAGTTTGTAAGAGCTCTTGATATTTGCTAATGGCTTTGTCTTTTTCACCAAGCAACGTATGGAATGAGAATATGGTTTTCTGTAAATTGAATTTCAAATTAATACACAAATTATAATGTAAGGACCGTACATGTAAAATTAATATTCTCACTTCAATGATATCACTCTTAGAGTCGACGGCTGTTTCGACAGTTGCTTTGTGTTCGGTTTCGTGCGGCTTTGAAGAATTACAAGTGTCCAGCTTACCTTGAAGTTCTTCAATGTGTTTATTGGCTATCGAGAGTCTGGAAATGGAAAATGGAAAAAAAATAAAATGTCATAACTTTGCCTGCAATCTAAGCACTCTGCGGATTTATTTGTGATGGAAATCACTTAGCGGTAGGTCCAGTAAACGGGCTATTTCGACGGCTTCGGACAAAAGCGAGAGGGTTGTGAAGTTAGAGGTTAGCGCTTGGGTCTATTCTGATTTAACCTGCTATATTATCCAGAACAATTCCCAAAACAGCCAGTTCTACGTTATCGAAATTGGTCCGGTTTTTATTCCGCCACGGACTCTTATATTGAGGATGATTAAATCATTGACTGCCTTCGAATTCTCTTTAGTCAGTGCTAGTCCTTTAAGGTGTTTTATTTCTTCAATCTTTCTTTTTAATATTTGATAATCAGAAAGTACGTTAGTCTGGATCTAACGCCATCTGGATCGGTAAGTTAAAAGCTATGACTATATCACTGACTGCCTTTGAGCTCCCTTTAGTCCTAGTTCTAGTTCTCTAATGAGTTTAAAATTTCCCCAATCTTTCTTTTTACTATTTGATAATCAGAATATAAACAGTCTGGATCAAAAGTGTGGGTGCAGCTCTTGTTTAAAGTGGTTACCGTAAGTAGATTATATGAAACTTTCGGAAAAAATTTCAAATGCATTTCGGACTTATGGCATATCTTATTAAATATTTCATCTGTTCGAATTCGAAGGTACCACAAATGGGATAACTGAGGATTTTTTTAGTAAACGACCCAGCGAAAACAACTGACAAACAAGCAGTTAATTGGCTTTCAAAGCTTCTTGATTTGCATTTGTCTTTCAAACGAAAATCCACAATCATCTGGAGTTATGTCTTTTAGGAATTAAATATAAATGTTGAGGAAAGCCTTATGAACTAGAAACTTACGCATTTTTGCACTCATTAAGATCAACATCTCGCCTGTTCATTTGTTCTTGCATTTCCACAATTCGTTTTTGAAGCTCCTTGCTTGAGCTTTCATCCTGAGGTTTTATTGGTTCAACGGCCATTGAAGTTTCAGTTTGCACACTTTGACATTCCATCTTTCCAAAAGGCGTTTGTACTATGGCGTCGCTGGTTTCTTTACTCGCCACATTGGTAACTGGTTTGATTTCTTTATTTTTATCCTCGATAGCGATCTCTTGAGGTACTGGCTCACTCGTACTAGCTATAACATTACTGTCTTTTCTTTCTCTGGATATAATTTTTTCCGACGTTTCATGGTCTTTCGCACTAGTTTCAACCGCACTTGCTGGCGGGTTTACCACAGAGGTTTGCGTTGTGGCATCTACCCTTTGTATGCGTCTTATAGGTGAGCCGATTGGTGAAAGATTTTTATCTAACATTACTGTGGTTGATTTCCTCCTGACGGCATTTGGAGTTGTGCTAGTCGATATTTTACGTTCAGCTGGTACTGGGACTTCAGTATTGGTGGCTACATTTTTCTGCGTCGAAATTTTATCGTCAACTTCCTTGATTTCGTCAACAGCAGGGACTATTGCACTGGCGTCCTTTCCATCTATGCGGAAAAGCGCTGTAATTGTCTGCCAGTGCTCCGTTTCTCTTGCTGACCTTAAGCGTTGCTCCAGCAGCTCCTCTTGCAGCGATTCGTACCTCTTTTGCAGATCGCTCAGGCTTCCTTCCAGGATCTTGCACTGTGTTTCTGCCTTAATGATCTGAAGATTTTTTATTTCATTTATTAAATATATCTATATATTATTTTCTTTTCATATCATACCTTAATTAAATTCTGTGACTCATCTGCGACTCCACTCTCGGTTTTTAACTTACTAATAACCGCATTTTTAACATACTCGATTAGCTCACTGTCTTTACTATGTTCTGTCTTTCGAAGAGACATCTTTACAAATTTGGTATATGCAAATATATAGTTAGTCAGGAAGATGAGTGGTGTAAATTTGGCATATTTCTCCCGCAGAGCATAAAGTGACTTCTGAAGAAATCTAGTAAATTGTTAACTATATTAAAACTGCTTCTAAAGCTTACTTGGAAAATCTTACCTAATTTTAACTTCCTTGTTATGGCTTTCCATTTGAAAGCGTTCGGTTAGTTCGACAGACTTTTGCTCCTTTGCGATGTTCTCACGCTCTAATAGAGCGGACCTTTGTTTAAGCTGGTCAAAGTCAAAGTGCAAATTCGATAATTCCTGTTTGGCTTTAAGAGAAAAATAATAAGAAGAGATAAATTTTTTATATAAACTTAGTTTTGAGTCAAAACTTAACATAAATACGATAATCTGCATGAACACAGATGAGACCCGAAAATTCGATCGAAGCCTAAGACCTAGATATTTTCAGAGCAGAGAAGAGATCGTCTCATGTTACGAGTTTCTCCATTGGGAATGTTGAATTTATAGAGTTTGCAAAAATTGAGGCGTAGTAAAAATGGAATTTAAGTGTGCTCTGCATAGTCCATAAAAAAGTAGGCGCCAACTATCGTGGGATAAGCCTGCTCAACATCGCATATAAGGTTCTATCGAGCGTATTGTGTGAAAAATTAAAGCCCACTGTCAACAAATTGATTGTACTTTATCAGCGTGGCTTTAGGCCTAGAAAATCAGCAATTGACCAGATCTTTGTATCCCCCCAAAACTAATGCGGCTATGTAAACTGACGTTGAACAATACCAAAAGCTCCGTCAGGATCGAGAAAGACCTCTCCGAGCTGTTTGACACTAAACGAGGTTTCAGACAAGGCGACTCCTTATCGTGCGACTTCTTCAATCGCCTGCTGGAGAAGATAATACGACCTGAGGAGCTTAATAGAGAAGGCACGATCTTCTATAAGAGTGTACAGCTGCTGGCGTACGACAATGATATCGCTATCATTGACCTCAACATCCGCACCGTTAGTTCTGCTCTCTCCAGACTGGATAAGAAAGCGAAATAAATGAGTGTGGTAGTGAATGAAGGCAAAATATATCTCCTGTCATTAAATAAATAGTCGTCGCTCATAACTTTGAAGTCGTAGATAATTTCGTTTATCTTGGAACCAGTATTAACGCCAACAACAATGCCAGCCTTGAAATCCAACGCAGAATAACTTTTGTCAACAGGTGTTACTTCGGACTGAGTAGGCAATGGAGAAGTAAAGTCCTCTTTCGACGAACAAAAATCAAACTTTAAGTTACTCGTTTCGAGGGAAAGGTTCTGCGGAAGATTTATGGTCCTTTACCAACGGCGAACATCACATTTGAAGGAACGATGACCTGCACGAATCATGTGACGACATTAATATAGTTCAGCGAATGAAGAGACAACGGCTGCGCTGGCTAGGACACGTTGTCCGAATGGAAGAAAACACTCCACCTCCGAAAGTATTCCACGCAGTTTGGTAACACAACCGCCGGGGGAAGCAGAAGATCTCCACTCCATTGGAAAAACCAGGTGGAGAAGGACCTGGCTAAAATTGGAATCTCAAATTGCCGCCAAACAGTGAAAATTAAGAACGAAGATGAAAAAAAAGAAATACTGAGCTCGAAGCATATGTAGCTATAAATATCCTTCTCTGGAAAGTCTGCCTATGCACTCATGTTCTTGGATATTTTAAATATCAAAATATCAAATTTGTAACCAGTGATCCAAATTAGGAAGCACTGATGACATGATTGTGAAACAACCATACTTACCTCCGTCGAGTTCTCGTTGCATTTTCGCCATAAGTAGCTTTTCTTCTGTGTTGCTCTGTAGGTCGGCGACGAGATGTCGTAAGTTAACATGGTTGTCTGTAATCTCATTCAATAACTTTTGCTGTGACTGAATCTGACACTGTGCAATCTCTAGTAAACTCTCGAGCTGTGCTGACTTTCGCAGCGATTCCTCGCGTTGCTGCTGTGCTTCTTTCAGCGACAATTGTAAACCACGATATTCCTCAATGGTTAAATAGTCCAACTGTAGGTTTTCATCAATAATACCATAATCGGAGCATATATCTGGTATTCGAAGTTCGTCACCCAATTTTCCGGCAAAAAGCTGTTCAACGATAAATGCTAGTTGTGCTCTTAGCTTCGTATTGTCCGCTTGCACTTGTAAGTAGTCTTCCTTGCTGTAGTTTCCGGCATTCAATAGTTGTGCGCGTTCTACTTCGAAAGAAGTCAATTTGTCTTTTAGCGCGTTCAGTTCCTTTTGCAAAGTTACCACCTGTTCGATATTACGCAATTCATTTTGTTTGGCTTCGCTGAGCGTGTTATCATATTCCTCACGCATGAAAGCATAAGATGATTTTTCTTTATTGAGATCTAGCTGCGCGCTGATAAGTTGTTCACTCAGTTCAGCCACACGCTGTGTCAGTTCGTTGTCACTTGCTTTCATTTGCTGTTGCAGTTCTTCGAACCTCTGGCGGTAGATTTTCAATTCGGATATTTGTACTTCGAGATCACGTGTTTCGGTAACACAAACCGTTGATTCTCCATCTATTATTGGCAGTTTTTTCTGTATGATATTCTTGTTCGGCGTAGTTGGGCGTGTGGAAGAGTCCATAAGATTGGGTAAATTGAGGGTTAAATCTTCTTCGTAGCCATTGCGTACTTCGCTACCTTCACGCATGCTTTCCACAGAGCTGAGCTCGTCACTCTCTTCGGCAGCCGGACTTTGCGTTTGCGGTTGCTCCTTTATAAGGGTACGTAAAGCCTCTTCACGTGCCTTTAAAGCTTGCAATTCATTTTGTAGTCGTTTCGGAGTATTTGGCACCGAGCTAGTGCGCAAAGCCTCGAGCAGTCGGTAGAGCATTTCCGTGTCGATGGTGATGTGGTCAGAGGAAGCTAAAAATATTAAGATTTTTGAGATATTCGTTGAAAAAGGCAATAATTATACCATCATATTCCCGAAGTTTCTCTAGAATCTCCATCATGCCCGCGCGTAATGTGTCATTTTCATCAAGTACGTCCTGGTATTTCAGCTGACTGGTGGCTATAACCTGGTTGGTTTCATCTGGTATCTATTGGATGTATATTTATATTTAAAAGTTAAACGCTAAAGTTATTTAGGGACTCACATCGAGCGACAATTTGCAGTTCGTACAGAATTTAACCAGCTCATTTTTCTCGCCATTGTTTGCATTGACACTGTCTGTAACTTCGCCGACTTCGCTTGGAATGTGCAGGCTGTCCAATGTCGCCCTATCTTCTTCGACCGTAGCTTCAGCCGGTTTTTGAAGTTGCTTTTGTAACTCCAACAACTCCTTCCTGCCGTTAAATGTGTAAATAAAAATAGCAAGTGTTTTCCAATGAACAACATATCTTACCTCAAATCACTCTTGTCTAACTTTAGCTGAAGTCGCATTTCCTCCGAGGCGCGCAGTTTTAACGTCAACCTTTCGATCATTTTTTCTTTGTTGCGCTCTTTCGCAACCAAGTTTTTCGCTGATATAATCATGTCATCGGGTATGTTTAAACGTCTACGTAATATGCCATTTTCATGCGCTATTTCATGCATCGAATTGAGCTCCATAATGAGCGCGCGTATTTGCTTGTCACGTGAGATTACCTTTTGCTCCAGTGCAGTGCACTTACGTAACGCCTTTACTAGCCCATCCTCGCCGCGTTGATAGGCGTCCAGTGCTGAAATCGCTTGCAGAGCTTGCTTGGATTTAAGCGCATTATCTTCCTCACTACGCTCCAACATTTCGGAGAGTTCGCGGCAACGTTCATTTGCCGCCTGCAGAGATTCCTCAATTGTCTTGCAACAAGCACGACTTTTATTAGGATTTCGCGCTTCCTCCTTTTCAGCGGACAGTTGGTTCATTAGTCTGGTGGAAGACATCATTTCTTGGGCCAAATACTTGATCTTGGCCTCAAGAGACTCGATGTGTTTATCGCGTGATTCAAGAGCCTGTAAGAGAACGGATTTATAGTCATAATGGACGGGGTAAGTATCGCATTGTAACGGGTATTTCAATAAGAGCGCTACAAAAGATATCTATGAAATTCTTTAATATTGTGAAAGTACATACATATGTATGCACTTCGATTTCTTTTGAATGGTCACCACGGGCACACTTGCAGAAGTCCAAACGCTGAACCCAATTTTCGACGGTTTTCGCGCATAAATCGGCCGATACTGCTTCAATTTTAAGTTCGATGTTCATACGAAGTTCAACAATCGCCGCTGGCTTGCTGTCATAGACCATAGACTTGACATAGCCCCACAGGAAATAGTCTATTGGCGTCAATTTTCACGACTGAGGCGGCCAATTGACTAAGCCATTCCGTGAGATAACACGCTGTGTGGCTTGTGGCCTGTCTTGTTGTAACTACATATTGTCCAAGTCCATATCATCCAATTCGGGCCAAAAATGTTCGGTTATCATTGAGCGGTAGCGATTTCCATTCACAGTAACGTTCCGGTGTGGATCGTCACGGAAGAAGTACCGCCGGCTCATAAACCGCACCAAAACGTAATTTTTAATAAATACGTGTGGAATAACGTATCAAATGAAGTTAAGTGTTTAAAAAGCCTTCAGCTTACAACCTAATTTTGAGAATTTGCGAAGAAGCTTTCATGTTTACATTAGATGGTTTCTATCTCCAAAAGGAACTGATAATACACCAAACCGTTATTATACTTACATGTAAAAGCTTTGTGGTCTCTTCATCATCATCGCTGTTAACGTTATTTTTTCCTAAATCCTCCTTGCCTTGATGCGTTGTATGCTCTGAGAGACTCGTTGCCTCTCCGACTTTTTCCAGACACGCACGCAACTTTTTCATTTCCTTTTCCTTTGTATCCAACATGTTCTTCCAAGATTGCGCTTTTATTTCTAATTTTTCAATGAAAGCCTTCAAATCATGTTCGCTTTTCTCACGTTCCTCCTCAAGATAAGTGATATTGCCCTCTAATCGTGTAATTTCGATATTCAGTTCGTTAACGGTTTCTTTTAACGCCTTGCGTTCGCTGTCGACGAGCGTTATATCGGCGCTAAGTTGTAGCAGCTTCGTTTTGTTCTGCTTCAATTCGGTTTCACATTCGATGATGGTTTTTGTCTGTGCGATATTTTGATTTTGAAGCGCCTGCAAGGTAGCGTTAAGAAAAACAGTTTCTATACAACTAATTCTATATTGAAACCGCCAAACCTCTATTTCGCGTAGTAAACGTTTTATGTGCTTATTCTTTGAATTGATATTTCGTAGTAGATCCTCTTGTTTGTCCAACTCTGACAGTGGATCGGAAGAGTCTTTGTCGCTAACCTCTGTGGCAGCGGTTTGAGCGGCTTCTTGTAGACGTTTTTGGAGTTGAAAAATATCCTCAGTAAGCTATTGGAAAATTTTAATCAAATTTTAAGTCTTATCTTTGCGTTTAAGTCTAATTCAATACCTCCTTAACTTTGGCTTTCAGTTCGGACTTTTCATCATCTAGTCTTTCCAACATAACTTTAAGCCTTTCGTTCTCATCCTTCAACCGTTCGGTACGGTAGTCATCTATTAAAATCATCCAAATTTCGTAGAATATTTTTAAATGCCAAATATTTATTACTATGCCTCACCGTCACTGCTCTCTTTATCTTCCAGTCGTGACCGCAACGCGTTGGCCTGATCGCCTTTGTACTGCAAGACAGCCAAAGTCACCTCCAAAGTGCGTCGCAGCGACTTCTTGGGTATCTCCTCTATGGACACAATTAACTGCAGTAAAGTTTCATATAATTCCTCTTTTTGTTTTGTATTAAATTCACGAAATTTACGTGCCGACACTAATTCGGATATTTCCATTTTCCTTTTACACTTATTATTATTAAAAAGAAAATACCCGCCGTTGGATATTCCTGCTATTTTGTTGGCGTTTAATTTTTCTGCTTGTGGCACTGACAGCGTTAATGACATCAAATATTTGGTCGCCTGGGCAACTACAGGTAAACAAAAACCCTAAACAAAAAACAAAACCGCTAGCAGGTTTTTGACCATGTTGTAACACTGTTATTAGGGGTGTTTTGGTGTTGGGGTGATTTTTTTTAATAATTTTTCGAGAGTTTATAGAATTCACTGACAAATTATATGAATAACTAAAAGTAACTAAATCGCTTGTTATATATAGCATAATTAATCGAATATTGCAGCGGATTATGTTTATCAAAACTACCAGAATAGCGATGGCCACTTGGACCCTCTGTCTGTGCAGTAAACGACTGTAGATATCTTAATGAATTTTTACACATTTGTCAATCTGAATGCTATTCTTCCAAGTAATCATACAGACCTCACAAATAATGAAAATATAACTCGGAGTTAAAGTTGTTATAATAGGAATTAGTAAGGAGTTAAGTGGATTTGAACATTTCAAAAAACCGATTTTTTTTTGTCTTCTTTCTTCCAAAATTTTAAATCGATCTGAGTAAAATTCTCAGAGATAGACCCTTAGGAAGTTCCGCCCATCAGGCCACGTCGGTGTAAGCGCATTGACTTTAAATGCGTTTTTCTCTAAACTCTATTTTTGAATTCGGTGGACACGATTTCTCGAATAGTTATGGACCTATTTAGTTCGAATTGTGTACACATCTTTAAAACAACATTATCTAGCTATTGAACGAAGGATTGTTTTTCATTACAACTTATTGTTTCAAGCCAATAAATGGCGAAAACTTACCAAAAAATGAGATTTTTTGTTCAAAGTCTGAGAAAATATGAAAATTTTAATTTTTTTCCTTCGTTCAAACACGAGGCTTATGTATATATGTACTAACAGAGTATTTTTGGTTCTTTAATTTAAGATGAACCAATAATTAGTTATACTGTCCACATCGAGAGCACTTTTTTAGTGAGACACACAGGGAGATGAGTTCTCAACGGCTGAATTTTCTAATTATTTATATCAAAGTTCAGAAGAACTGCTCAAAAATATGTACTTTTGATATGTCATATTATATTTTTAAAATATATGATTGTTTATATTAAAAAAAAAATTGAAAAAATTCAATTTTTTGTACCTCTAACACCCACCTAACCACTTAAGGTCGTAATTTTGTCCGCGATTATTTGATGTCTCGTACCTTATTATTAATATGAAAGAAATTACTTTTTTTTCTTGTTTACTACAAAATCGCATAACATCTTTATTTACTACTATCTCAAGAGCTTATTTAACTTTACAGTAGATATCTCAAGCATCACCTAAAATGTCGCAACAAAACGTATCACCTCCAAGTATGTATATTGATCCGAGAGCACGATGATGACCAAATTAAGCGCTGTTCAGCAAATCAGTGGGTTGGCTCTTTGGATTTTATTGTCTAGTTATTGCCGGCTTGCATAACCTAATGCAGTGAGACTTAGCATTGGCGATACGGATAGTCTTAATTGCCGCTTGATATCTACTAGAAGGTTTATGGACTTACCCGTTAGAGCAGAAGCCCACCTGACAATTTCAGTCGTGTCAACAATTTCCGCCTGAACGACTGAATGTTAGTCATTTAGTTTGAAGTTATCTGCTGTGTATGGATTATTACAAAAAAAGCCCACCTCTTTTCCTATTTCACCCTTTGATCCTTCGGAATATGTATATTTTGCTGTTGAAATTGTCGACCACAGAACCAATGGTCGATTCTTCTCTACTAGGGTATGAAAACGTTGTGTTTAATTCGTCATAGATTTGCTTTTCTTGCCAATGCGACAATTTAGCTCGAGTTCATTAACAAGGTCGAGGTTGATACCATGTCCATTGTGACACCGAGTCCGACTCCAGTGGTCTAAATTCATGAACCGACTGAGCATAAGTATTGTCTCAAGTATACTACTGTGATCACATTGAAAGGTGAATTTTTAACTTATACTTCGCGTGGTTTTTGAATCGGTAAATATTATTCTGTAAGTTGATAGTACTCTTAGTGATATTTATGCTAAATTTCACGTCAAAATATTCCTTAGTATTTGAGATACGCGTCGTTTCATGACTGAACTATATTAACTACATATGTCTGAATATATTAAATAAAGAAGTGCGATAATGTACCATCTCATACTGCTTTGGTTATTCGTGATCATTTCGCCACATTTTTAACTACAACAACAACCTGTTTTTTATTCGTGTAACTTCTGGCTATTCAGCAATTTCACATGACCACTCCGAGGGCATCATTTTGACTCAATTGAGGATATAAAAGATGAATCGAAGAAGGCACTGCTGGCCATCACGACGGAGGATTTTTCCAAGCCTTATGATGACTGGAAAATTCGTTGGCAAAAGTGTATTGCAGCGAGAGGGGATTACTTTGAATGAAATCCAATGGATAAAATTCACCTTTCATTTTGATCACAGTACTATGCATTGGCTCGAGAAGGCTCTCGAAGTTAGCCTTTGTTGACGTAGTTTCTATTAAATGGGCAAATTCGGATTAATAATTGTTTCCTTTCTTTAATTTTGTTTCCACTAAAATAGTGTTGAGCTTAGCGCTGCTTTCCAGGTTACAGTTCGCCCTTTCATCTCTGAATTTTGAATTCAAAAAATTTAAATGGTGTAATTTAAACCAAACTAATAATCAGGTGTTTATCTAAATACCATGTTTCTGAAGTATTTATTATTTGATTTCAGTTAAAATTTCGAGATAGCAGAAGTGGCGGAGCTTACGACTTTGGCGACACATGCTCCTTACGTACAGTGTATGTGCTATGGTACATATTATACATATGTAGGTATAAAGTATGTGAAATAAAGGCAACCAGATTGGAATAAACTGAGAAATTTATATGTTTTCAACAACTTTTCCAATTCATTTTAGCAAAACACCGTTATGTCAAATCAACTGAATATCCACTTTCCGTAAAAGTGTGTACAAAATTATGGATGCTTCGTTCTGCTCCAACTTTTAATCATCGTACTCGTTGGTTTCAAAACAATCCAGAAGATGGTCATCGAACTGTTCGATGGGGGTGTTGACAGAAGATTTAGTGAACTCTATGACTTAGCTATTAAGTTTGCGAATGCCAGTGATGCCTTCAGATGCCTTAATCTCTTCATAACGATAAAGGGTTCTGTAACTCTTTCCAAGGAAGGAAAGGTTAAAGGCTCGTTTTCGGCGTAAAAGTATTAGTGATGGATGCGTCTTGAAAAGAAAGCTTTATGATAAGTTTTAGCTTTTTACAAATTTGTATTTATTATGTCGTAGATCCTAATGTATAAAATAAGAAAAACATAACCCGTACTTTTGTAATGAGATTATCGTATTTTAAGATGTCCAAAGCAAAGTATTCGAGCATTTCCAAGGCTCTGGTAACCACAATTGCGAAAATGTAAAATAATATTGCCTTTTAGACAAAATAAACCGCCTGTTTTATTATATATATCATCAGATATGTACAAGCGGGAGTAACATGAAGTCATAAAGCATCCTGTCGGAAACGTTTCTTCAAAAAATATATCTCTATATCGTTGGTTTTCTCATTTTAATTAAGATTACTCATATATTGGCCGATATATGCAGTATAAAGTCATTCGGAAGTTCAAAAAACTTTATATTAGGTATATTCGGCTCAAGGAAGTATTTCCGATATATAACATACAGATATACGATTTAACAACGACTCGAAATTATTAAAATTTACAGTCAAAATTTCGAGTCAGTGGCCTCAACTGTAAGAGCGCTACGTCCATTTTATGGCTGTCCTAATAGTCCTGTCAGATAAACAATTGAGCGTCTAGTGGAAATTGAGAAAGACCCAAATCGGTCTCTCACACGAGGTTCTCCAGCGTTTGGCATCTCTGTGACGTCGTTGTGGCGAATTTTGCGAAAAGATCTTGGCCTACATTCTTACAAGACCAAATTGACGCATAAACTGAAACCTTTTGACCACCAAAATCGTCGTATGTTCGTGAATTGTGCTGAGCAACATCTTGAAGATGATGAAGCTCGTTTATGGTTGAATGAGCAAAAACTGCGTTATTGGTCAGGCAACAATCCATACGTACTCCATGAGTCAAGAACGCATTCCGAAAACTACGGCTTGGTGCGGTTTATGGGCCGGCGGCGTCATTTGGCCGTACTTCTTCGGTGTTGATCTAGCTACCGCTCAGTGATAACCGAATATTTTTGGCCTGAATTGGATGATATGGACTTGGACAATATGTGATGCCACCAGAATGGCGCCACAAGCCACACAGCGATTATCACAATAAATTTATTGAAATCCAAGTTTGGTGAACGTGTCATCTCACGAAATGGCCAAGTCCATTGGCGAGTTTTCCACCATTAGACTATTTCCTGTGGGGCTACGGCAAGTCTATGGTCTATGACAACAAGCTAGCGACGATTGATGAACTTCGTACGAATATCCAATCGTGAAATTGCAACAGTATCGGCCGATTTATGCTTGAAAACCGTCGAAAATTAAGTTCAGCATTTGGATTTCTGCAAGCCTGCCCGTGGTGGTCATGCAAAAGAAATCGAGTTTCATACATAAACGCATTGAACTTACTTTCACAAGAATAAACAAATTTCATTGACATTCCAAACTATTTTTGTTTATTTATTTAAACTTTTGTAGCGCTCTTATTGAAAAACCTGTTATAATCCTATATTTATCTTGAATAGTTTTGAATGATACATACGACCGTTAGATAAACAAAACTATTATACTCTGTAGTGACATTTCAAGAGCATAAAAACCACAGAAACACGAAATTCAAAGGTTGAAGATCTTCTCAGAAAAGTTTTGATTAATTGCTTTTATTTCCGACGGGGCATGAACTTGTTGACTTGTACACACTTACGGGCTAATAAATCCGCCCATATGTACCTGACTTGTTTTTGAAAAACCAAAACACACAAATTACTACATACTATAAAATATCGCCTATGCTGAGCACTTAATATTAGTCTCTCATTTTCACTTCGCAAACGCACTCGTAGTTTGGCATTAATAACAGTAAAGAATAATAATAGCAAATCGTGGCTAAAAATGCTTAGCCGAAACAAGTTGCGTGAAATTTTGTCAAAGCATCAACAGGCCTTCGAAGGAAGCAAAATTTTACCGTCAAAAAGTGCAAATGAAAAAATCAAAAATATAAGTCTAAGAAAACCGATCGAAAAAATATTTCTGGAGAATATAGAGGATAGTGATGTAATGAAACCAGTTGGAATGACCGGACGACGTACCCCAATTGAATATTTTACTTACAAAGAAGATGATTTTCATTATAAAAAGCCGAGTGAGCACACCGATTACAGCAGATTGGACATCTTTCATCGAGCTGTAAGTCCAAGTGAGTTTAAATAACAAAATTAGTACTCAATTTAAAAATTTTCCTCCAAGTCTTATTCAATAAACCTTAAAATAAATTTCATTATATTTTTGACTAACAGTATACCATCATTTAAGGCAAAATGTGATTTTTTATTATTGATACATCTTTCAATTAGAATTCCTTAATTGAGGTGTCTTTCGTCACACTCATAAAATAATCTGGATAACCATGAAATGGCGAACGAAGGCCATATTTTGAAGCAGATGTTTCCTTGCCTTAAATAAACCAAAGTTCGTATTTCTTGCCTGGCTTACTGTAATTTTATGATAGGTTCTTAATAAAGGCCTCAAATTAGAATTAATAATGCGTATTTTAAACATGTGGTTTTCAAGAAGAAATAAAACGCATATAGTTTAATGTTATTAGCAAAATTTTACCTTTATTATAAAGTTAAGGGATTGCCATTATGTTTAAAAAATGATTCCGGCAAGTATTGCATTTACAATTGACTATAACACTATTGTCGGCTTCATTTCTGAAGAAATGTGGTACCTCAACAATGGCTTTTTGATCATCATCACTTCCAATGCGACAATTTTGTTTCTTAACATACCAATTCAACAACAAGTGCGCTTCATGGCTGAATCATCTAGTGAAAATATAGATCGTCGGCCATCTGGTTTTGGGCTCCTTCACCGAATGTACGCTTGATAGTCTTTCGGCTTCAATACTTGTATGAGTTGGATTTTCTAAGTCCGCAAACCAAGATCCTTCCGCAAAAACTTCCATAAAGGGATTGGGTATAGCTACATTTCTTGCGTGGCTAATGGACTCATACGGGTCTTCTTTGGTACTCTGCTTAACAGCAGTAACGGTGATTCTGAGGATGCGCATTATTCACTAGAGGAACCATAGTGAGAAACCGCTGAACTATGTCAATGCCGCTGTATAACTCTCACAGCTCATCGCTCCATCGAATGCGATATTCGCAATTGCCATTGCACAAAGGGCCTTAAATTTTCCGCAGAACCTTTTCTCTAGAAAACTTGTAAAACCGATTCATCAGATGTTATCATCGTCCAAGCCTCTGCACTACATAGTAGGACGGGGATGATGAGTGACTTGCATAATTTGGAAAACTTTACTTTTAAATTGCTTACTCAGTCTGCACCTGTTGGGAAGAGTTATTCTGCGTTGGATTTCGAAGTTGGCGTTGTTGTTGATGTTAAAACTGGTTCCAAAATACACAAAATTATCTACGACTTTGAAGTCAACAGTGATATGGGAGCCAAGTTCCTTCCCGGAGGAGATTTTCGTATTGCTCAACGTCAGTATACACAGCCTTATTAGTTTTTCGAGGATACCAAATTCAGACATCGGCATAGAGGCAGTTCCATTTCGTGTTGTCGAAAGCAGCTTTGAAATCGACGAAGAGGTGATGTGTGTCGATTCTCCTTTCACGGGTCTTTTCCAAGATTTGGCGCATGGTGAATATCTGGTCGGTTGTTGATTTGCCAGGTCACACTAATAAGATCCAATCAGTTTTTTGACAGTGGATAGAACCTTATATGCGATGTTGAGGAGGCTTATCCCACGGCAGTTGGCGCAGATTGTGGGGTCTCCTTTTTTGTGGATTGAACAAAGCACACCTAAATTCCAATTTTCGGGCATGCTTTCGTTCGACTATATACTGCAAAGGAGCTGATGCATGCTTCTTATCAGTTCGCCGCCGTTTGTGAATAGCTTGGTCACATTGTCCTTCTCTTCTGACGGATTGTGGTTAGACGTTGATCCAACGTGGTGAATGCCGGGACTCGGCGATGTAAACTCTCTCCCACGACGAATTCCACATCGGACTTGCGCTTCCTTATATAGCCACTACAGCAAATACCACAAGCACCTATTCGTCTCAGTCCTTGTCCTGTCCACTGCACTTTTTGGACGGCGGTGATGTCAGCTTTTACTCTTACGAAGACATCAACAAGTATGCCCTTAAATCGTAATCCTTAATACGTTTCCAGTGATCTTCATCAAAATGGGGTCTCTCATCCGAGGCTGTTGTGTCCTTTATATTGAAGGTGTGTTGTGGCGGGTCTAAGCCCCAACGCACAACCCAGAAGAGGGATGATTCGCCTTCAAACGGATATTTTTTTGGCTATGCCAGCGGATACTTGTTCTAAGACCGAAAGTCGTGACCTGCTTGAGCCATATGTAAAAGAATCACCTCTGACCACTCCCAAGTGAATGGCGCTCAGAGATCTTTCCTCACTTCCGTGAACTACTACATATGGCTCCGCTTGAACTCCGGCAGTTAGGTGGATCTACAAATCTTGGTACAAAAACTATATTGTTCTTCTCCTACCTCTCAACTGCCGATTTGCTATAATATCATGAAGCCAAGTCAGGCCAAAAAATGTGGACACCTCGGGCTGTCTTATGAATGGCAAAAGCCGCACTCCTATATGTATAAACAATGTTAAAATCTTTCTCTTAGTTTTAATAGCTTTGCATTTTTTATTATGCCCAAAATGATTAAGTCTTCATACAATCAAATCAGTCGTATGTATTTCTAATCTGCATAAATACTTTCGTAGTACTCATTATAGGTCAATGTTTCTCGCTAATGCCGGTTCAAGGAGTAGGCCAGCCGAATCCGCGTCACGTGCGATTTTCATTCAAGACCTTACGGGTGCTGATCACCGTGATATTTTTAGTTGCTAGCTCTGCATTAAATCTGGCGATGATGAAGCATTTGGCTAGAATTGGTGTAAACGCGAAAAATTTAGGTAAGCTTGCCAACTTTGTGGATCTTCATTGACATCAAAAGAAAGTGAAATATTTCCGATTTATTAATATTTGTTTAATTATTTGTTATTATCTTTTCACACAGTCGGCGTTGTGTTTTTTACTTGCGTACAATCATCGACGATACTGTTTCTTTCGTTGGCGCAACGTTGGCCCCGACTTATTCGCTTTTGGACCCGCACTGAAATGATCTTCATACGCAAGCCATATGAAACGCCGAAACATGATTTGTCGACACGCGTGCGACGCGCTGCGGTCACAATAATATTACTCTCAGCAGGTATTCTACTTTTAAAAACTAACGGTTTATTTCAACAAATTCATATGTTCAAATATTTTTTTTTTATGGAGTGGAACATTTGTTGTATCTGGCATCAGCTGTAGTCTCGCAATATCGCAGAGCAAATTTCTGCGCCACTCTACAAAACAGTACAGTTCATTTTACTTTCGAGGATTACACCTACAAAAATTATGGTTATGTCTACGAGCTATTCCCCAACACCACACTAGTTGGCAGTCTTATTTTGGTGAGTAGTAATTTTTTTCATTACGCTTGGTCACATTAGACACGGTCTCATATAACAGACATGGACTTCTTTCGACAGAAAGAAAAGCCACGTCTCATCTTCTTGGGTTCTCTTACCTAAACTCGGTAATACTTAGGTGCTCTCTTTTTGGATGTGATGCTGTTCTCCTCTGTTAGTAAAAAAGTAGTATTTTACTATATATTTCGTTTGATCAGGTCAAAAGTGAGTATTATCTATTAGAAATATAAAAGAAGTCAAGATCGGATCACAACCTCAGTTTGTCGTTGAATTCTACTATTCTCTTCATTATGCATAATTTAAAATATTTTTTTGATCAAAATTGTTAAATAGATGTTGGATAGATTTGTGGTTTTAATGTATACTCAAGATTTCTGCTTTCGATAATAACTTACATTGGCTACTTAATTGGCTGAATTATCGGTAGTTGAGCAGATTGCGGAATAATTGTCTAATCAATAGCGCAGATTACGTATAAACTCCAGTTGACATATAGTTTAGCAAGCGTGAAAATCTTTGTTTAAGTAAATCACCGTGGAATTTTCTCCAACCAACAACCGTCTTGACAGCGGCATTGTCAGTCCATCCGATTTGATTTTGGTTCAGTTAATTCGTGCCCTTCTTGTTCTTAGCAACTGTTTGTGAAGCACTTTTGTCCTAAATTATCTAAGAAATATCTTCCCATAGTAGACAAACGGTTGGAATTCCAGCGGATTAAATCACAATCTATGATGGATTAAAAATTAATTGCGATTTCGTTTAGTGATTGGTTTTTTGGTGGTCTCTATTTAGTGTACCATCGAAAAAGTAGTAAAAAAATTCATTATTTTTCCAATAGATGGTTTTAGCAATTTAAATATACCAAGCCTTGTGTAAGTACGTTCGGATAAGATTTCAAACCAAATAAACTTCACAGAGTGGTTTGGGGATTGCTGCATGCATCAAAAATGTACACCAAGCAAGAGAAAAAGCGCCATTTATACAGTTTTACTTCGACAAAGGCGAAAACGCAAAGCAAGATCACACACTTCATTCTGACCTATGCTGTCAACAATTAGACCGTTTGATCTATGACATAAAAGCGGCTAGCTTTAGTCAATAGAAGAGCATTTGTGTGCCATCATGAAAACACCAAAACACATTCATATCAATAGAGACTCATTAGAAGGGCTGGTTTAACCCGACCTGGCATCAAGTATTCCTGTGTATGTCGAATTCTTCTTCTTATCTATTGGCGTAGAGTCACAGAGTGCAGGTCTTTATCTTCCTCTGCTTCCCTCGGTGAATAATACTTCGAATACTTTCAGAGCCGGAGCGTTTTCTTCCATTCGGACGGCATTGGCTGGCTAGGTCATGGTGGTGGCATGACCAAGGCAGCCAATGTCGTGGTATAACTTATACAAATGCGTGCACTTCTTCACACGGTTCCATCCTCTATTCCATCGAATAAATTTTTCAGTGAAAAATTCATCTCAAGAGAAGCTTGTGAAAATGATAGACTATGTAAAACTTTTAATTAAAATAATAAATTTTTTATTTTTACTATACTTTTTGTTTGACATAAACAAGTCCATATAAATTTGGGCAGGCCTCTCCATACCAACAGTTATGATATGGATGTCAATGATTTCCTCAGACCTTTCTAAAACAAAACGTTCATTAGGCGAGAGTTTAAGTATCTACGGTGTTCTTTGTTAACCGTTTCTTACATTTATGTAGGTTGTGAATTTCATATGTACTTTTGTTTGGAACTACATGGATCTCTTCATAATGATGATCGGCAAAGGTATCGCTTATCGCTTCGAGCAAATGAAAATGCGCATAAATAATTTGTTGAATAAGGTATTTACAATTCATACAATGAATGTTTATATTATAACAGTTAGCTGGATTTCAGGAAGTACCTGAGTCGATTTTCATGGAAATAAGAGACCATTATGTTAAATTGTTGGAACTACTCGAATATGTGGATGATGACTTGTCAGGCATTATTTTACTCTCCTGTGCTAATAATCTCTATTTCGTTTGCTACCAATTGCTGAACATCTTCAAGTAAGTTGAGCTTTTTGAAAAACTACAAAACAATTATAAGCACATCGAATGTGTCCGCACGAATTGCAATTTATAGCAGGACCATTTAACACCGTTCCATATTATTTATTACGCTAGTTGTTTGTTCGACTCGCCATTCTTGCATTTTTGAGTTTTGGGAATTAAAGCAACTAATAAACATAATAAGGATAGGTAAAGAACAAAATACTAATAAACATAATGAGGATGGGTAAAGAACAAAATATTTAAGTAATTATGGCAAAATGTTCAGAATGGCGAGACGAAGCGGTTCAGAGCTGTTTGATATACACTCTGTTCGCATCACGTATATATGTAACTTGGGTAAAAATTTAAATATTTTCTTTGGTTTGCATGTTTGTATGCTGAAAGGTTAAGCTACCCATGTTACACTTGTCAAACTGTTTTAATTTCCTCAGAGAAGCGACGACTTAAGCGAGGAATTAAAAGAGAATTGCGTGTTAAAGTGTCGAAATTCTCATTTCAGATTTACAGCTAATCTCTTCAGGTTCTTACCACACACTGTTATTTGGTTCTTAAAGCTAAAAGCTGTGGATTTACATTAATTACTTTTTCGCACATTTCTTTTCACTTTCTCATCGTGCTTTCCTGCGCTTTGTTCGCCTTCCTGTCTGGCTGCGTGTGTGTATGTATATATACATACATATGTACTACGTCGATGTGAATGTGCACGCCATCTGAAGTAAATTGCGTTGGCCAATTAATTACGTTTACTTTTGGTTTTCGCTACTCTTCTTAATCGGACGGACGGCTTTTGTTTTTCTAACAGCAGCATCCATCAATGACGAGGCAAAAGACGCTTTGGGTGTGCTGCGGCGTGTATCGGCGAAGACCTGGTGTGTTGAGGTGAGTAGGTTGAGGCGCTAAATCTGCATTAATTAAGCTGGTCGGTATATGTTTGTATGTTTATATGTATACAGTTATATTTTCAAGGTATTGTTATTGTCATACCAATTTCTATAATCCTTCCAAGCACCATTCTTGTTGAATAATTAGTTTAATAAATAATCCAATATGAGCTTTTACTGAGAAATTCTTCCAACACAGGTGGAACGATTAATTTTTCAAATGGCAACTACGACGGTGGCTTTATCCGGAAAGAAATTTTACTTTCTAACCAGACGTTTACTTTTTGGGGTGAGTATATGTGTCGGCTCTTGTATTGCTTTGCTGTCAGCACTGCATATTAATTCTGACACGGCTTTACCTTTCTTAGATAAATAAGACGTGATTTGAAAAGTTCATAGGCTGTTATATAGAGGGTAGTACTAAGATTAAATCCATATGATTTTTAGTGAGCCGCTACATTTAAAAGTTACGGTTTGACAGCTGTCAAACCATTAGCAACTTGTGTTAGTTAAAAAAATTAATAAAAAGGATTTTTGTGCGTTAATGAAGCATTGCTTTTGGGGGAAAATACTGCTAAAGCCAAAGTTTGAATCGACACCAAATCGTGAAAGTCGCAAAAGTCGGCTGATTAAGGTTAGGCATCAGTATTTTGGTCTAATATTCAGCGACTATCATCCAAAGGGAAACTAATTAACAGCGACTATTACATTGCGTTGTTGGGGTGTTTGAAGTACGAAATTGAGAAAATCGGACAGGTTTGAAGAAGTAGAAATTTCTGTTTCATCAAAACACTGGAACGTGATATAAATCAATGAATAGGATGTCAAAATTTCGTGGTGTGGCCTTTGAAATGCTTCCGCATCAACCGTATTCCCCAGATCTGGCCCCCATTAACTATTTCCTGTGCTCAGAAGGCCTGAAGAGAATGTTGACGGGTAAGAAATTTAGGAACAATGAATAGGTAATCGCAGAAACTGAGGCTTATTTTGAGGCTCAAGGAAAATCAAATATAAAAATGATTTTTAAAATTTTTTTCACCGTCATCTTCGCCGTATCGCCCTCGAAGATAACTATATTGAATAATAAAATCAAATTTTATCTCAAACAAAAAGGTGTGTATGTTAGCTTACGAACTTTTCAAACCACTTTTTTGTAGTCTTATAAAGAGCTATGTGGTTCTATTTAATGATCTCCTATTATTTGGTTGGCTTTTTCCTCATATAACCCTTTGTTTGAGTTTACATACTATATATCAGATATATTTAATCTGAGATCAGACACGAAGCAAAATGTAGTAATAAAACTCCTTTAGTTTAGGATCAATAGGATGGAAATCCCAATACTGGGACTAGTGGAATATCTGAACTAATTGGACTAATCTCTGCCATTACTAAATTATTCTCAAGAACATATTTCTTTACAATTTTGTGAAGAAAATTCCACTCTGACCTATATATACGGTATCGTAGAATAATACTTATATAGTAAAGGGTGATCCATTTCGAGGTTCCCTACTTTTTTAAAGAAGAAACTTCAAAAAGTGCCAAAAAAAGTGGGAAATGTGTACTATCTTTCGAAATAACATTCTTTCATATTTATTATACCCTGAACAGGGTATATTAAGTTTGTCACGATGTTTGTAACACCCAGAAGGTAGCGTCGGAGACCCTATAAAGTATATATATAAATGATCAGTATGTTGAGCTGAGTCGATTTAGCCATGTCCGTCTGTCTGTCCGTCCGTCTGTCTGTCTGTCTGTATATATACGAACTAGTCCCTCAGTTTTTAAGATATCCTTTTGAAGTTTTGCAAACGTCACTTTCTCTTCAAGAAGCTGATCATTTGTCGGAACGGCCGATATCGGACCACTATAACATATAGCTGCCATATAAACTTAACGATCGGAATCGAGTTCTTATATGGAAAACTTTCACATTTGACAATGTATCTTCACCAAATTTGGTACAGATTATTTTCTAGGGCAAAAATGTAATCTCCGAGAAGATTGTTCAGATCGGTTAACTATAGCATATAGCTACCATACAAACTGAGCGATCGGAGTCAAGGGCTTGTATGGAAAACTTTCACATTTGACAAGATATATTCACGAAATTTGGTATATATTATTTTTTAAGACAACAATGTAATCTCTAAAAAACTTGTTCAGAACGGGTTACTATAGCATATAGCTTTCATACAAACTTGACACATAGTTACTAACAGAAATGTACCTGTGAAGGGTGTTTAGCTTCGGTGCAACCGAAGTTAACATTTTTTCTTGTTTTTTGTTATCTCTTTCAAATGTTGGCCGCGTTCAGCCGTTGAGTCCAATTTTCGATGACCGCTCGGACATTTCGACTGGTAACTGGCGAATGACATGCGTGAAGTTTTGATGTATGCAATCTGTGGGAAGTTGTCTTGTTGAAACCAAATGTCTGAGATCACGAGCTTCAATTTCGGAGATCAAATATTAGATTATCATCGCGGGATAACCGCCATTGATAGTTACGTTCTCACCGGCATCATTTTTGAAGAAATATTGACTAATACCAGTCCACAAATCACACCAAACCATTGGTTTTCTAGATGATATGATAACTCTTCAATTTCTTCAGGTTGCTTTTCGTCCCAAATGTTGCAGTTCTGCGATGATGTTTAGGAAGGTCGTGCGGCTTCAGTTCTTACACAAGCTGTATTTTTACGCTTTCAATTTAAGATCTCGATGTAAAATGCGTAAAGTTGTTAATGAAGATGTGGTGTTGCGAATAGTATGCTCAGTAGGCCGATTATGTGGACCATAAGTTGAGGGAACACCGCGAAACACAATCTTTAAAAAACGTGAATTTTCGTATTAAAGTTAAACGTTTTGTAGGTGTTGTTCAGTCACAAGTTTTTCCATGGCAAATGCCAAACAATATTGAGAAAGAATAACATGACTCACGCGTAATCTGTAAAAAAAGACTATTGAAAAAAGTACCTTCTATTTCATCGTAAGGTGACATTTGAATTTAAATTGCGAGCGTCGAAGGATTTGGAGAATATTTTTTGTTTAGGTTGGTAGTACTGTCAGTCACATTTATGTCAAATTTCATGTCAAAATATTTATTGGTGTTTGAGATACGTGTCGTTTTGTGAGCTTCTCAAAGTGAGCTTTTCGCTTTTTGTGATGCCGAAATTTGTTGAGCAAAGAATTTGCATTAAATTTTATTTACGGAATCAATTTTCTGCTGCGGATACGTTAAGGATTGTGCAGAAATCCTTTGGTGATGAGGCTATGTCTAAAAAAATGTTTACAAGTGGTATAGTGAGTTCCAAGCCGGCCGAGAACGTGTCGAAGACGAAGAGCGTCCAGGGCGACCATCAACCTCAACCGACGAAACTCATGTTCAACAAATTAAAAAATTGGTGTTGAAAAACCGTCGAATAACAATTAGAGACCTTGCTGATAAAGTTATCTAAAGGCTCAGCCAATACCATTTTGAAGGATGTTTTGGGCCTCGAGCGCGTCAAATCTCGACTCGTACCGAAAACATTGGATTTTTTGGAAAAAAGGCGTCGCGTTGAAGTATGTAAAACGATGCTTTCCGACTACCAGGGTATCATGAAATGCATTATAACTGGCGATGAGACTTGGATCTATATTTACGACCCCCAAACAACCGATCAATCGAGCGAATATCGTGACAAAAGAGAGCCGAGACCAAAAAAACCGGCAACGTGCGACTTCAGGCTGTTCACTTAGCTCGAAAGACCGCTCCGGGGAAACCGTTTTTATACGATAGAGGAGATTCAAGCCGCAGCGAAGAAGGAACTGAAGGCCATTCCGGAAAGTGACTACAACTAGTGTTTCGAAGATTAGAAAATCCGTTGGTATAAGTGCATTGCATCGGGAGGGGATTACTTTGAAGGGGATGAAATTGATTTGGAAGAATAAATAAAGAATTTTCAAAATAAATACAATGTCACCTTTTTGGGCACAGTAGTACATATTTTCAAAATGAAGCTATAGGTTATCCAATATATCTTAGATGTTGATCGATATATACAATATAAAGATACCTCCAAGTTTGAAATTCTTATATAAGGTATATGGGAAATAGGGGTAATATAATATTAAGCCGATTTTATTTATTTTTAGTATTACCTCATATTTTAACAGAAAAAATTATCTCTGAGTTTACCTAAAGTACTTCACAAAACATCTCAAATTTGTGAGGATGAAAGTTAACTGGAAATCCTAATAAGAGTAATACCGGGGCTAAAACAGGTTTTTGCCGGATTTTATACGTTTCAAAGATGCACTGTTATTAGTAAACACGGTTTCTTTCCACTAAACTAACTCAAATATTAGAGGATATATGCGGTATAAAGTCAACTGGATGTAAAAAAATTGTATATTAGGTATATGGATTCAACACATTTTCGACATAATAGCAAACCGTTATCACGTAAAAATTTTGTGTAGGTTTTTAAATTTGTATACACTTGCAATATGTTGCTGATCGAGTAAGAATTTAAAAATTTAAAAACTTTCCCCGCCCTTAATGCACGACTAGTAGATCTACATATTCACATAATAATTAGAACGAATGTTGTTGTACCTTTCCTTATACAATGATAACATACATATTAACTTATTTTCTACTGTTATTATTTTCTACTCGTATGCAGATGGCAGGCACCATTGTCACCTATGAATTGGTTTTGCTGCAATTCGATGAACCGAACCGTTCCAAAGGTCTGCCACATCTATGCGCTTAGTGCCTTTAAACACTCACCGAGCGATATGACAACAACGCACGCCCATTACAAGGAAGGGCGAAGTAAACAACAAACACATACCTACGTACACACAACAATCTCCCTTCATACCACCTGTGCTTACAACCAGCTTTTCTGGTTCAAGTTTTATTGTATCCGCTTGTGGTTCCTAATGAGTAATGGTGAACTCCTGCCAAATGGCATACGTACATATGTACAAACTTATGTGTGTGTGTGTGTCTTATACATACGTGTAGTCCTCGTGCAGAGCATTGTCCCTGTTACTATAGAGGTTGCTGCTGATGATTTTGTTGTCATGTCTATCTGCGATTGTCACACGATTTAATTAGCAACATGGCAAGCAACGCCTCTCAGCAATTGCAACCGCATTCACACATGCGGACTGAATATTAATGCAAGGACAAATCTACAAGTGTAACCATGCATTTGGGTATGTCGTCATATGTATGTATGGAAATGGTATGTATATTCAACGAGTTACACCACCCACCATCGAGAGCTGTAAGCCAAACCTGCACACCCACATATTTACATATATCAAAAATCGACTGGAGAAGGAGGGGAAGCAGAAAATAACTGTATTAACAGGAGTTTACATGCAATGTCAGCTTAAGGACCATTTAAAATATTTACCTCAGTTTTGGCTTCTCATTTCCGGCAAAATGTGAAAATTTTCGAACATAAATAAAAATAAATAAATAAGTAATCTGTTTACATATGCATACACATATATACTGTATTTTTATTTGTTTGTGCAATTTTGCGCTTAGTGTAAGATTTCGCTTAAGGGTAGTGAGGCAGGCATCACATGCTAGAAATTCTCGCTGGCTTTCTGTTACTTCGGAGATTTCAGCAAATGATTTCCTTTATTTATGAAAAAATATAAATTCCAATACTTAATATTTTTTAGAAATTCAAAAGTGTCGAAATGTGATGTAATGAAATTTATTTGAGCTCTAAGATAAGAGAACTATATGGATAAGACCAGGTTTGTGAAATTGTCTCTCATAACATACTTTGACGAGCACTAATTCAGAATATGAAAGTATTCATTTCAAGTCTCTAACATGCGTTTTTTTGACAGATGTCACTTGATTTATACTCAGCTTTTCATAACTTCCAGACTTACTTCAGAACAACTTTTATAAATTCAGAAAGACAATTTTTTCAGCGATGAAGCTTCACAAGCTATTATTGAAACGTCACTAAATCCTAAAAAAAGTCACTATTTAGTGTGCTATATGAATAGAGGAAATCATAATGTTACCGTCAATGGAGAACGCTATAGAGTCATGATTAATGAACATTTTTTGTATCTAAATTGGAGAATGCTGATGTGGACGACCCTTGCTCCCCACATGCCATACAACCAACGAAACAATCAACTTATTGAAGAATTATTATATCATAATAATAATTAAACCTCAGTTTAATTTATACTGGGCACTGAAATAAAAATAAAACTGAGGGCGCAGTATTCTGCAAGAGTAAGTTTGATACCTTAGATCACAAACTAATGAACCTAATTCGAGAATAGGTTTAACTAATGTTTCAAAAACCAATTTAGCAATAAAGGGTGATGTCATATGATCTTGGTGTCCAATCGACCGGCCCAAAACGTGAAATTATCAGCTAACCCAAGTGTTCTCTCAATAAATCTATTGATCAGTGGCGCTTGTTGAAATCAAATGTAGCCAAAATCATGAGCTTTAGTTTCAGGCATTAAATAGTCGGTTAATATTGAGCGACAAAGGTCTATATTGACGGTTACATTCTCATCGGTCGCTCTTGAATCTTATCAGGTTGCTCTTCGTCCCAAATTTGGAAATTTTGGTTGTTTACATCTCCATTGACCCAGAAATGGGTCTCTTCGCTGAACAATATTTGGCTCAAAAACGTCGGATCTTCTTGGAACTTTTCCAGAGTCCACAGAGCAAGGTAATCTCGCTTGGAAAAGGTGAGCGGCTTCTGTTTTTGAGAAGCTGTAATTTGTACACTTTGAATTTAAGGTCTTGACATAAAAACCGCAAAGTCTTTCAATATGTGAGTCCGACGAAAATCGACTCTCCACGGCTGTTATATTTTCTTCACTGCGTGTTGGGCATGGTCTATTCGGTAGACTATAATCCAATTAATGCAGGGTCTCAAGATGAGTAATGGTGTTACGAGACGTACGCTCAGTAGGCCGATTGTGTGTACCATAAGTTGAGCGAGAAACGCGAAACACATTCTTTACAGAACTTAAATTTTTGTAATAAAATTGAACGAGTTGCAAACGTCTTTCAGGCGTAAGTCATTCCATGATAAAATGCCAAACAATACTGAACAAAAATAACTTAACAGCTTGACACGACTCACGCGTGACCTGTCAAAATAAGGCTATTGAAAGAAGTACCTCTACTTGGATCACCTGTTTTTATAAAGCGTTACGTTATTATCTCGACTGTCCTTCCAAAAACTACTGATGACCTTTGGTTTTATTATCTCTTACGCAAATTAATGGCTGAAACTAGGTACTTTTAATATCGACAAAATTTTGTAGCTGTTCCATGGAATGTTCCGAGCCTCTTATTCGAGGCTTTGTATTCTTTTCATTGAGGGTTTTTTTTTGTTTGCTGGGTCCCAAACTGAGCGTACAACCCTGGGTATTTATAGATAGATAGATAGATAAATGAATGAGGATTGCACCGCGACCTAGGGTCTACTGTGCCCTCTCCTATCTCACAGAGTCTCAACTAGCCCCAGCAAATTGATGAATTCCAATATACTGCTAGGTGCTAGTGAGGCGATGTGATCCCTATTTGGAAACATGGATCCAAGGGCCTTAGTCCTGCATCTACAGATTGCCGTGCAATCCATTAGTACGTGCTCTGGGGTTTCAAACTCCAGGTCGCAGAACCGGCAATTTGCACAAGAAGCTAGGCCCATGTTGGTGGGTATGTATACAGTTACATCTCAATATGAGAATAAACAAGCTGATCCTGTTTTCCAGCCGATTCCGATTTCTCTTTTCTTACAATCAGTTTCGTGCTTTGCTGTGTCTAAATTTAATTATTTGTCTGTTGTAGTTGGTGGTACGCTCAGTGAACTAATTTGTAGGATTTAGGGTTTTGGTCAGGAAATGAACATATTTTTCCTCTAAATGTTTTTATAACTACGCAATATTAATTTTTTCTTTTTATTGTAAGAACTTAGTCACATAATCTAAAACCCAACTCAACACAAAAACTTTTAAAAACATTTTACCCATGGAAGTACTAATTCTGGGATTCATTCACTTGTGTTTTAATCTGATATGCGAGTTGAAATCACTTTTTGTAACTTTTTGGAAAAAATGAATTCCCATTCGAATTCGTATAATCCTTACTTTTTGCCAACTTAACAAATTTTGTTTGCACATTGCCCTTGTCAACAAGTAGTATTGTTTACTTACATACATACATATACGAATATAAATACGTATTAAGAGTATAGCCTGGCTTGAGTAAATGGCTGTCAAATACATATTTGCGATTATGTTCTGCGATAAAAGCTCAAACTTTTGCCGGTAATTGCAGCATTTGCTTTCGTGTCTTTGGTGCGTGCGTGAGTGCCAGTAAAAGCGGGAATGTCGCAGCAGTTGGAGGATCAAACATTCCACAATTGCGTCTCCAAAGGTACGTACGATGTTACTGTTGTCGCATAAGCGCGTGCACTTTAGTGAGCTACTTTGCAAAGTGGTATATGTGGCGGTTTATATTATATTTTATGCAATTTGCAAAGCTTAAAACTAATTCGCAAAGCTTTGTCGTGAATAATTTTCGGGTTTGCACAACTTTTAAATGACTACCGAAAATATTAGCACGAACATGCAATTTGCCTAAAATGTTCATACCAGCAGCCGTTCCCAGTGAACATTTTCTGCCATATGTCAATATCAGAAAAAGAGATGTGAGAGTTGGCAATCGAAAAAAAAAACAAGAAAGTAAACTTCGCCTGCACTGGCGCTAGAATACTTTTCACAGGAACATTGCTTATAGCATAAAAGTATATAACAAAATGTTTATCTAGATCTTGATGGATCAGTTTGAATGGTAGCTGTTTGCTATAGTGGTCTGGTCTGAATAATGTACTCGGAAATTACAGTGATGTCTTGAATAATAATCTCTGCCAAATAATGTGAAGAAAAACGTTTCCTATACATGAATTGATATTGGTCGATAATTACTACAGTTTTATCTTACAGTGATTCGATATTGGCGGTTCCAAGAAATGAGTATCTCCTTTGAGAGAAGAGAACATGTGCAAACGACTGACCGATATCTCATAAACCGAGGGACTAGTTTCCATAAGTACAGACAGATAGACAGACGAACAAGATGAAATCGACTCAACACATTTTTTTATAGTAGGGGGAAGCATCGAAAGCCGGAATGTGCAACTTTAATCCATTAAACCTAACCTACTTCCAACTCAAGACTTGTCCACGGAACCATCGGATATGGTATTAGTTCGCGGGAGTGACAAGACATTTTACGTCTCCTCTATAGCATGGACTGACTGACGCCTATTCTGCTGTAACTGTCTGAAATTAGTCATGATGGAAGTTGCCGCTTCGCGACCAGCTTTCCACTTATCGGAGGACTAACAAATAAGTGTCCTCCGTACACATTCAACAATGCAGACTGACTTCATTTTGAAATTTGAATATATAGCCTCTGAAGCACCCATGATCGCTGAATAAATATTTGGGTCAGATGGAAATCCAGGTGTTCATGTTGTCTAGTTATCCTCGTATTGATATCAGGTATAAAAATATCGATAAACCGTTCCTTGGTTGAGGTTTCCTGTAATTAGCACTGAAGGCTCATATAATCTCGTGATTTCGTCACCCTGGTTGTTTATGGGCAGCCCCCTAGATACTTCAACTATGATTGTGGAGTAAACGAACGCTCTCCTATAGTGATAGTTTTTTCCTCAATTTTGCCGGTGCTTATATACTACCACTAATATCTAATACTTCTGTTTTGTGCTCAGCCAATTCCAAACTCATGGAAAGAAACCATTGGCGTAGACCATTAATGCATTCATTCCATTTATTTTCGAGGACATTAACTTTTTTAGCTACTGCTACCAGTATAAGGTCGTCTGCGTATGCGATTAGCTTAACGTTTTTTGGTTGTTGTCGTCTTAGCACCCCACATATACGAGATTCCATAAAAGTGGGCTTAATACTGAACCTGGTGGTACTCAACTTGAAATAGGGTAGCTCTTGGTGCCTTCGTTGGTGTCGTAGACCAGCCTTCTATTTTGAAAATATTTATGAGGTACTGAGGAGTGCGTATTTCATATAAGGCTTCGAATATATCTTTCTGATAATTCGTCACCTTCCCGGATTACAAACTCCAAACGGTTTCTTATTATGTCAAAGTTTTAGTTCGTTACAACTTCACAAGAAAGAATATGCGTCCAAACACACCCTAAAAAAATTACGAAATAATGTTTTGAAGGCCTCGAAGTTTCTACCGGTATGGAAATGTTAGAGCGCTGTTACAGCAAGTGCATTAATCTAGAGGATATGGTCGAAGAAAAAAAAAACATATTTTATTTTATTTTTATTTATTTATTAAATAAAAAATAATAATACAATTATTATCTTACAGAGTAAGAAGCACTAGCTGCCAGGGCTTACGGCTAAAAACATATTTTTATTAAAAAAGTTTATTTCATTGTTAAGTGATAGTATTAAGAGTCAGAGAATCAGCACATTTATTTGTGAAGTTATACTCGTATGAATGAAGGAAGATATGGCCTAAACAATGATTTTCTTCCAAAGCAGCCTTTTTAAAGTCTAATGAAAACAGAAGCTCCTATTTTTTTTGGTTATATTTGTCTCTCTAATAGCACGAGTTGTTTGAAAATAATCTACAATATGATTTAAAACCTTTTAGTTAGATTTAATTTGCCACCAATATTATTATGTAGTTAAAATTAAAAATCTATCAATATATTTATTATGTATTCTTAAATATTATACAGTTGTTTTCATATCACAATTTTTCGGCTTGTTGCCCGTCTCCAACATATTGGCCAATGATGTGCATCGAGTCTATTATACTTGGTTTAGTCTACATACCCTTTATTCGGGGATTATATTGCTTTTGAATGCACTGGAATTTTTCACTGTGGGATACTTGGTGTTCAAATTTGGTTTAAATTTTCACAATTCAGGTAAGTAGACGCATAAAAGAGTAAAAAGAAAATCGGTTACATTAAACTATAAAAATTTAACTGAAATACTATTCAGCAAAGTATTATATTAGTAATATATGACGGACTTATGTTTATATATTTCAATTGATTTTCCTACTGTCTATTGACTTTATTATCTCCCAAAGTTGTAAAGAAATAAAAATTGTCTGTCTAAATTGCTTTGGCGTCGTAGAATTAGTTTCCCAAAATTAAGGAAGCGTAAGATTGGTTGAGCTTAGAATGAATTGAGCACTGTTGCTGTATCCACAAATGTTGCACATTATTTGTCTCTGGAACATACCGAGATCCATATCATCGATCATCGTTATTATCGTCCACGGATAAACAGGATGTATCATGGATAGTTATTCAAAAAGAAAATAGCGCATAATTATTTGAGTCGAGAGAGTAGAACGATTTTTTGAGAAGAAGTGAGAAGTTTCAAATTTAAATATTATTTCCTTAAGAATATCCGTTGGTCGGGTCAGGTCGGTCACTTTTTGAACAGCCCGTGGATTCCATGGTCGTCTGATAATAAATAAAAACTAATCATTTGATAGCTTCACTAACGCAGAGAAATTTACTATCGCCTAGTTCATTCTCGTAGAAAATAACTGTCTAATTTTCAACCGAACGAACCCCTCCGTAGTTTTATTTTAACAGCCTTTAAAAAGGTCGTGTTCCCACATTTTATAAAAGTGGAGAAATGCAATATGAATGAGTGATTAGATTCTTGTTTTTGGTAGGAAAAACCTTCAGTGAAGTCAAAAAGATTTTGGCTGTTGAATATTCGTTATCTATGGTGATGGGTTTAACCAGTTCCGCATGGTCTTATTTTGATTTTTGAGAAGTCACTTAAGCTGATCCAAAAATAGCTACCCGGAAGGTCACTTTATGCAATAATATGGCGGCCGATTGTCAATTGACGTTCCACGTGTTAGCTGAGATAGATTGCTCACTTCAGATAAAAAGTGAAACTGTGAGGAAAATGTGGATCCACTGGTACACAGCAGAAACTTAGGATCAGTCGAGCAGTACGCTTCAACGGCGAACCTACTCAGATTGTCACCTACAACGACTTCCGGGAGAAGGTTAAAACGGTCGTACGACTTGTCTTCTTCTTTATTCGCGTAGACAACTGTGGCAATTGGAGAATCCACCACATCCTTCCAACGAAGTGCAGGTCTTCTTCTTCCTCTGCTCCCCCCAGCGACTACTGTGTCGTATAATCTCAGAGCTGGACACTTTTCATCCATCCCGACGACATGATTTAGTAGCTGTCTCTTAATTCGCTGAACTATGTCAATGTCTTCGTATATCTCGATCCTCGTATTCTCGATTAAGCTCTGCATCTCGTATTATTTTTTTCAGCAGTAGATTTAAGAAGTTGCATGATAGGGAGTTCGGTTCAGAGAGGTCTCTCCCAATCTTGACGGAGCTTTTGGTGTGGCATAACGTCAGTTTACACAGCCATATTAGTTTTGTGGAGATACCAAATTTAGACATCGCGGCATAAAGGCTGTACCTTTTCGTGTTGTCAAAAGCAGTTTTGGAATCGAAAAAGAGCTGGAATGTGTCGGTATTTATGTCACGGCTTTTTTTTTTATAAGGTTTGGTGCTTAACTTAAATTTGGTAGATTGTAGATTCTGCATGTCTGTGCCCCACTGATAAGGTCTAATCAGTTTGTTGACAGTGAGCTTAAGTCACTTCATACACTACGCTCGATAGAACCTTATATGCGTTATTGGAGGGGCTTATCCCACAGCAGTTGCCGCAGATTGTGGGGCCTCCCATTTTATGGATTGGACAAAGCTTAATTCTTCGCCGTCGTATT
>CM050326.1:57116761-57141761 GCA_027475135.1 Bactrocera correcta | reverse complement strand
TGAAAAAAGTACCTCTAGTTGATTCACAAGGGAGAATGGGGTTGTCTTCTTAAATACAGTATAGTTGAGAAGGACCTTAGCAGGTTATTATTGGAAGTCCTAGGAATAAAAAAAAGTAGTTCATCTGGAAGGGATTGTAGCGTTTGGTGTTGCAAATATGACCAATCGGCACAATCAGACTAATGTGGAAGGCGGTGTGGTGAGCACGAATGATAGAACAAAATAAAATCGGAGCTAATTGTCAAAATTAACCATACAGCGAAACTCGTAGTCGCCAGAACATTTGAGGGACAAAGTATTATTAGCTACAACTAACTAAAGGCCACTTAAAGTAGATGAAATTGGACTGCCCAAACCCAATTCAAATTCAGTGCAAAAATTGTACATATACAAGAGAGCAATCATTTAAGCGCATGCACTAACGATGCAATCAAAAAGCTCTTCAAGCTACTGTGTTGCTTGTTCCGAACTAAAATCCAAATAAATTGAAAACTACTTAAAAAATTGTGCAAAAACGCATTAGTAACACAACAGCGATTCTCCAGGGCTGCAATGCTGAAGGGAAACTAAATAAAACAAATTTTAGCACATTAAATGGCTGCCAAAAGTTTTTAGCTCAATGGAAACAACAAGTCAGAAAGAGTAAATTTGCACACGCTTCTACATATACTATAAGTATACCAGTCTACCTGTATGTATGTGATATTTATGCATATAGGGTGCTCTAAACTCTGCATTGAAAACATATATAATAAATCTAGAATTTGGGTAGGTTTTGTAAAGCTTCGCAACTGCGCAAATTAAAATAGTAAAAGGAAACACATCTTCGTCTTCGGCTCACCCTTTATATAAAAATATTAGCATGAAAATATGTATGTATGTAAAAACCCTGAGCTGTCAGCAAATTTCCGAAGCAATTAAAAGTTTCCCTCTTTGGAACAAAAGAGAACAAAATTTGTGGTTAGTGTTAAATTATAAATATTTTAGATCATATAAGAAACATTTTAATTAAATATAGGTTTGTTCGCTAGCAACTAATAGCCAGCTATTTTAAATAGCGACCAGCAAGATGGCATAACCCTTCGTAAATGAGAGATCATACGAAAAAGGCATTAATATCACAATGTAATTGTTACTTTTAATAAGAAAACAAGAAAAAACGTTAACTTTGGCTGCACCGAAGCTAATATACCCTTCACGGGTGCTTTTCTTTTCGTAACTAAGTGTTCAGTTTGTATGGAAGCTATATGCTATAGTAATCCGATCAGAAACTTTTTTTTCGGAAATTATATTATTACCTTAAGCTGTAATCTATGTCAAATTTCGTGGAGATACCACGTCAAATGAGAAAGTTTTCCATACAAGCCCTTAACTCCGAACTTTTGGTTTGTATGGAAGCTTTATGCAATAGTTAACCTATCTGAACAGTTTCTTCGGAGATTACATTGTTGTCTTAGAAAATAACCTGTGCCTAGTGGTGTGAAGATACATCGCCAAATGTGAAAGTTTTCCATACAAGAACTTGATTCTGATCGTTCAGTGTGTATGAAGAGGAAATGACGTCTGCAAAATTTCAAAACGATATCTTAAACAATGAGAGACTAGTTTCGTATATACACAGACGGACATGGCTAAATCGACTCAGATCAACATACTTGGTGTTACAAACTTCGTGACAAACTTAATATACCCTGTTCAGGGTATAAAAATTCTAGACTGCAAAGAAGGTAAAAGAGGGTAAAACTGGAGCTTTAGAAACTTTTTTGAAATCAATAAATATTTTAATGACAATTATTGAGAATGATAAACTAATATAAAACGAGATAAAGTTTAACTGCTTCAGTGCGCGCGGAAGCCTTTGCTGGGATCTCTATATCAGCCATCTAACCTAATTCAATTCAACAATCAAACTCAATCAGCACCTTCCAAGCGGAAGGCACCAAACCTTGAATGGTGTCTACAAAGCGAACAAGGTAAAGTAAGGAAATATTAGTTTCATTGAGAACATCAAATGGCTTGTGCGCAGCGAAGAAACCACTCGTAAGAGAAGGAGATTGAAAAATTGCTTGCGAAATTCTCTCGAAAAAGGGAAGACTCTAAGCATTTTGAAGTAAGACCAACACTCGGATAAAGATGTGCCGACAAATAAACCAAGCAATTTCAATGCCCGCTTCTCGTATAATATATTACATGTACATACATATTTACCCAGTCATATTTGAAGACTCTATATAAAGATTTAAAAATCATTGAAGGAGACTTCGATTAACTACTATTCAGTGACCGCAATTAACAAATACAACAATATTTATCATATTTTATTGAAGCAAAAGCTTGTCTGAATAGTAAGCGCAAAGGCAAGGTAGGCGCGGCAATTAAATTTCTGTTCATAAAACTTAGTTTCCTTCGCTTGTACAATAAAATATGTACATACATATATTATGTGTATAAATACGTATATATGCATGCAGTAATCTGTAGCAGAAAGGTTAAACCTGCCTTTACTTGCACCCGCGAAAAATGTAAACAAAAGGTGCCGACCGTTTGGGTAATTTGCGAAAATCAATTTCAAATTAAACCTGAACAAGAATAGGTATGCATTACAATCTCAATATATTTCATGATATTTTCTCCCTTTCTCTCTTATTCCCCTTAACGATGCTTTTTCTTTTATGTATAACTTAGATATTTTTCCTTTGGCATTCGATTGTCGAGCAAAATCGTAAATTCAATTTTTTTTCTTCTTATTTTATCCTCCCATTTCGGTTTCGAGTTGAACAAATTGTTCCTCAAAATATATGAGGTTGCTTGTAACCGCTAAAAGTAAAACAAATAAATATTGTGATACATACTTCTTACTGGTCTAGATGTTGAAACGAATTTAATTCCGGATGTTTTTCTGTCTGTTCATCCGTGCAAGAAGACAACTGGAGTAAGAATTGAGATATCTTAAAGAAACTTAATACACATTTTCCTTGACAATCTTAGAAAGTTTGTATTGAAAACGAATGAAATTCGATCATTGCTACGCCTTCAAAGTGTCGCCAATAAAAATACATTAAGAAATTGGTGTCTGAGAAAAAAAAATATATTAAGAATTTGGCTCGGTCATGTCCTCTTATACACTTGAAGTTTATGCATATATCACAAACAGTTCAAGCTAAATTAACCAAACTCGCCGAGACTAAGTCTTTCAAGCACTTACGCACAAAAATAGCGCAAAAATATGTAGAGGAAATCGGTTGTTAACTACACCTACCTTCCAAATATTGATTTTCTTAAACGCTTGAGCTGTAATGAAAAATACCAGAAGTACTCAATTTCAAAGTAAAGATGTTTCATAAGTGTAAGATATATACCATTGTAAATTATAATGAAGAGTAAAAAATTGCACAAGTATTGTATTCGCCGGGTGAGATGTCTCATCTGAAAAAGGTCAAAATCAGTCTAAAACTTTTCACGGCCACTGCTTCCGAATAACATCAGTACTCCATTTTGGTAGTTGTAATTCTGTCCATAATATTTTTTAACCTATCTAATAAGTCCCTAGTCCTTGTTTGATTATGCTTGGACATTATCTCCTTCATCATCTGGCAGTTGGTTATTGATTTACATCAGCTCTGAGCTATTTGTTCAAAATGCCTGTAAAGCTCTCTTTTGATCGTTCACAGTGGATTCAGTTCTCTCAGTTCTCGTTTGATCAACGCTAGTCAGGTTGCATGGCATTAACTTTGCCTCGAACCCGGAAAAATCTTATGGCGTGGAACCTCATTTGTGGATAGGTGGAATTGTCCTGCTAGTGAGCTTAAAGACTTCCTACAATTGTTGACTACAAATTTGATGCGACACCAATACGCAATAGCGTCTGACTATCCTTGTATATGGTGTCTTTCTGTATTCTTCTGTAGTTCTTTAGTACTTTCGCTTGGAATTTGCTGGCTGGGTTTGATCCCCAGATACAGATAGCGACTTCAGAGATTTGTAGTGTGCTCTAGTATCCGATACTATAAAAATGAAACTAAAAAAATCTATTGCTGCTCTTTTTACACTTTTTTGATATTTCTAAATTACAAGTATTTACACAAATCCCAATTCTGGACCAACATACGATGTGAAAGATTCAAGGCGGAGAGGGTGTCGAATATATCCATTTGTAAATTAATATGCTCAAATTGTGGCAGACACTTTTATGAGTGCCAATAAAATTTTATGAATTTTAACTGCAAAAAAAAAAAACGAGCTGAAAGAACTTTCCCTACAATTGAATATACTATTTATTTAGAGGCAAGCCAGTAAGGTCATAGTTAATGATGTCTGCGCAATTATTTTTAAATCAACAAAAATTTTACCAAAAATGCAAAACATGCATACAAAAGTAACCCAACTAATATTTTTCTGTCACTTAATACTATCAAGCCAATTTGTATAACGCCCACGCTGTGTTCGGTAAAAACACAAACGGATGCTAGGTGTCGCTTACTCCAGCCAATCCTTTGCCATTTCAAAAATAAATTTTACAAAAATATTCGTAAATTTAATTTTGTAGGATTACAAGTATATCAATTTACACACATACATCTTCAACTGGGCGTGATTGGTACGTGGGTCAAAATCAACAAAATGTCGATGTCAAAGGAGTATACGTGGAAAGGCGAAATCAACAGATAAATATTTGCCCAACAGCGCAGGATGGCGTTGCTTCGTTGGCTTTGGCGACGTCGTGGGCGTTCACGGGGCGAGAGCTAACACCAAACTCATTTGCATGCCAAGTAGAATAACTGTTTAAAGCTGCAGAGCTGTGAAATCACAGCTTTCTTGATAATGCAGAGGCGTTTAAAAATACCAATTTGTAATTGAATAGTCACAAGTCACATGTGTATGAAACGAGCATGGGCGACGAGCTTCCTAAGCTACTTGTATTAAATTGAATTTTACATATTTCTAATAAACGAATTTACTTTACAGGTTTTACAGAAATTGAAATTTCAAACAATCGCTCTCGCGTCTAAAAACCTTTGATAGTGCCCTTTTTATTCCAGTAATTCATCAGAAAGTAGGCTGTGAGTAGTGTTGAAAAGCATTACGTGTCTCAAAGCAACTTTTTGTGCTGTCGAGGAAAAACCAATTGTGGGATATCTATTTATGGCAGTCGACGCTGGAGTACACCCACCGTATTCACATGATTTCGTCCGTAGTCAATGTTTCTTCCTATTCAGCCTCGAAAAATGGCCTTATCGCAACGAAGGAGAACAAAATGGAAATAAATGTTAATTTGGAAGCCTCCCTGCTCTCCACCAAGAAATCACTATCGAGAGTTACAACAAATGCATTAACTGCCATAGATGGATTAAAATAAATTTAACTAATCGGTGCTAAGAGGAAATGTTAGTCGACTTGGCCCGATATCTCTCATTAGAACAAATATACATATCCCGAATGCAACGAAACAATATATTCAATAATGCATATGAGACCCATGGTAAAAAATGGGTAATTACGTGTAACAGGATCTTAGAAGAGATACTTTTTCAATAGCCTTTTTTGACAGATCACGCGTTCTACAAAGAATGCATTTCGCACACTTCGCTCTACTCATGGTCAACATTATCGGTATGATGAGCTACTATTCGCAGCACCATCAATCATCTAGAGACCCAGCACTCATTATTCATTATTCGACTAAATATACCACGTCCAGCCAGGGATTCAAAAGCTGCAATTTCTTACAAAAAAAAAAAAAAAAAAAGCTTTGGAGTGGTTAGTGGGTCGGTGGAATTTAAAAAATGATGCCGGTGAGAATGATGCCAGAAATTGAATCTCTTGATCTCAGCGACATTTGGTCGGAGATCACTCCGATGACCAGATATTTTCACGTTTTGGGCTGGTCGATTGGCCACTAAGGTCGTGTGATATTACACCGTAAGACTTTTTCCTGTGGGAATATGTAAAATCTACAGTCTATATGGACAATTCTGCTCCAAGACAGGCCTCGGAGCAAGGCACGTCTCATTTATCGGTTACCAGTCGAAATGGTCGGACGAGTCATCGAAAATTGGACTCATACGAGACGTAACCGCGGCCAACATTTGAAAGAGATAATCTTCAAAAATTAAATGCCAAAAATTGTTGTTTCGAATGATTATAAATATTTTCCATTAAATATGAAGTTTCTGTGTTTTTTGCGTTAAAAAAGTGGGGAACCTGGAAATGGAATACCTTTCACATATCTGTTATGAAAATAAACATTCAATTCAATTATATATTTACGACCCATGGCAAAGAAGTGGCGATTACGTGTATATTTGGTACAAATTTTGTTGAGGTAGATATGAATCTTAAGCAAGTTTTGTTAAGAAACGCGGTCCATGGTCGATAAAACGGTGTAAGAAAACATAGTCAGATTGTCCTTATACTTACAATAAATCATTATCATCAGCAACATGATAATGTTCATTTTCCAAACCATTTTGTCACTTATGAGTTTTTCTCTGTGACTTGACACGTCAAATTAATTCTTTACAGGTTTGCAGCAATACAATCCGTATAATACAATTTTGTAGGCGCGGGGAAAAACATTCAGTTTAGCTGCCCAGCATTCTCTTCAGAATGCCAAAATGTCTAACCGACTCGTAGATATCAATGTCATCGAGTCACTTTGTGATAAGACTCGTATGGGTGATAAGCCATATTCCGCAGCTAACTGTGAAGCTGATGAGCTGGCAGAAAAGGTGCCCTAAAACCGCTTTCAGTAGCATGAAAATGAGTAGGTGATTCCCTCTCTTCATGAGTACTACTGCTGCATAGCTGAGCTGCCATCGGTTTATGCGCTGATGGAAGATACTTTTGACCCAAGATCGATCGTACAGATCCAGTGAGATCTTTGCTCTCAGTAGGTCTACCCACTCTCTAGTCATAAGGAAAGCCTTCATGCTGTAAAATGGGACATTGTACCGGACCCCAGTTACAGAAGCTGTTTCAAAGAAGACGAGGTGGAAACATCACAACACTTTCCCTTTGTTTGAAAAGTGTTACTCGGGAGCTCATATGTTCAACCATCTTCCAGAACTTTTGGGATTTGTAGTTTTACAACATGCTTACAGTAGTTTAAGTGCGATCTCTGGATCAGCCTTCTGACCTAACCTGACCGAAATTAAGGAAGACTGACATACACAAATTCCGAAATAAATTTAGTTATCTTCGCTCAGTACTCTTTTTACCCCTCTTCTCTTCTTCTTCCTTAAAACCTTCAGATCCTCAGATCCTTTTTTTTTTTAGCAATTTTGTTGTATACCGTATTCAACCTGGGCATTCAGCGTTTTTAGAGAAAATTTGTTCAAGTACAGTTCTTTCACTCCGATATATGTACGTAGCAAAGCTTAGGCTGCTTGTGTATGTCGCTGTTGATTTGTTAAGATAATTTTACTTTGATACATAAATATTTAGTTAACTCTTCATGAAACAATACATGCTACAAACAATAAATTATATTCAAATTGTATGATTACTCACCAGCAACGCTTTATAGAGCGGCAGCGTTTGCGGTCCGAGCAGGAATTTCACAAAGTCAGTCTGTGTGCAGTTGAATTTCGAATTGTCTGGGTGACAAGGGTCTAATTCTTCGTCGTCGTAGTTACTATAAATATTCTGTGTATTTGTCACCCAACTATCAGCATCAGTGCTCGTATTCCGCACATTCCCTGTAGCTGCAGTTGTAGCGAAATCGAGCACGTCGCCTTCTCTCCGCACCCCTTCATCGATGGTGGTGAGCGTCGTTGAATTTGTGGCGTTAAGCCACCAGTTATTCAGCGATGATGACACATTGTGGTAGCCCACATTATCACTATTGGCAGCACTGGCACGCATCGTCGCTGCCGACACCGCTGCTGACGGTGGGATGGGTGTTGTGTTGACGGCGGGCATTGTTGCTTCTGCATTTTCATCGATGACTGTGCTTACTAATTGTGTGCCAAAGTCGTATGCAATTGTGCTTAGGTTGGCGATTAACTCATTGAAAGCATTCTCACTACCGTTATTCACGAAGCCGTCGAAAAAGTCTGTACCGTTAGCGTAATGTTCATCAAGGAACACAGTGCTGTTGTTGAAGCTTTCAGCGATTAAATTATTGGCGAAAGCAAAGCTGCTAGCATTTGTGTGGATGGCGGGGAGTTCGGTGGTTAAGTTCAAAGCGGGCGCTAGTAAATTCATTTCGGCCGTTATTTAGGTTATCTTTTGTTTGGCAATTCGCACTAAAATTGGCATTTTCACTGTATAAATTTTAACACTATTATCCTTTAGTCGAATAGAAAACACTAATGAATCGTTTTGTTCATATTAAAATAGCTTGAAATTAGTTTTCAATCACAAATGATTTTTATATATTTCAATTGGTCTTTGGTTGGTTTAAGCTTTGGCATCTTTTCTAGAAAAAATATTAAGTTTATTAGATTTTATTTTCATCAGTATTTGTGAAAACTTTACATGCATTTTTATATTTTTTTTTTAATTAAATTCAAATTGCTGTCATACAATCTTGGATGTGAAGGTCAAGTGTGGAAATTGTTTGGGTCAAGACTAAATTCTAAATAATTATTACTTTAGTTTCGTTTTCTGTTCCCGATGAAAATATTGTTTGATAATACGAAAACATTTTAGGTATAAATATTCTATAACACCTTGCATAAATGTTCCATTTTTATAAACTGATCTGAATACATATATAGTATATCCCTCAGAAACAAACTTCGGATACCCTATAAAGTATATACATAGTATAGGTATAAGTGATCAGCTCGTCTGTTTGTATATACAAGAACTAGCCCTTCTGTGTTTGAGATATCGATTTGAAATTTGTTCGTTTCTTCCTAAGAAGCTGCTCATTTCTTGGAATCGCCGATTTTAATACACTATAGCATATAGATGTCACACAAACGGATCGGTAAAATAAAGTCTATGCTTGACAACAAGATCTTTGACAAGACATATTCACCAAAATGGCATACAAGTAATTTATTCTCCAAGACAATGCTATAACCTTTGGATAAATTGTCCATATCGGACTAAACAAATGCAGAAAAAGCAATTTCCAAAATTGACAATTTCATTATGATTAGTAGAAAGATTTTATTAAAAAAAAAAAAAAAAAAACTAACTATCAACAAGTAAGGAAGGCTAAGTTAGGGTGTAACCGAACATATTATATTCTTGCAGCTTACAAGAATCAAAGCCCGGGAAGTAAAAAACAGAACAAATGGTTTCTTCGGCAAAATCAATTTATTTTTTTCAAAATAGTTTCGTTCTGCTTCAATGCAGCGTTTTGCATGGTCCAGAAGCATGTCGAACGGGTGTTTTATCTCGTTGGCCGATATGACCCCTAGTATGCCAGTGCAAGCCTCTTGTACGGCCTCTGCATCTGCATGGCGCTTGGGCAAATGCAAAATGAATGAAGAAGTCGCACGGAGCCATATCAGGTGAATACGGGGGGTGGTTAAATGCGATAAATCGATGTTTTGGAGATGTACAATTCCATTTCCATGAATGACAATGATGATTTTGGCTGATTTTTGATGAATTCACACACAGTTTCGATGGAATTTCCGGTGATCACGGATTTTGATTGGCCCACATGTTGATCGTTATTTATGTCCTCACGACCACTTTCAAATCGTTGGCAATCATCGCCATAAACTTGTTTCATCAATTGAAACGTTTCCGTAAAACAAAATTTAATGTGGGCGCTTTGTTCGAACCTCATTTTGGCACCAATAACACAAACATACTGACTTAAAACGCAATAACTTCACTTCCAATCGATGAAATGTTATGAAATGGACAATCGATAATTCTAACGAGTCGGGCGCTGGATTCAAAAAGATCTGTTTACTTTGAAATGCACCGTGTAAATACATATAATGAATTCGGTAGTTTTTACGATGAGCCAGATTATTGAATAAGGAAGTTTGATAAAATTTTGTGTTCAGAAATTTTGGAAAAGGAAGTAGTAAGAGTAAGCTGTTTCAAATTGTACAAATTTTTCAAAAAGGGTCGAGAATGCATTGACGATGAACCACGTCAAGAACGGTCATCCATAACAATTATTGATCACGGCGTTAATAAAATAAAGGGATTGGTGTTTGAGAATTGACGATCAACAGTCAAAAATCTTATTGGCATCGTTGGAATATCAGAAGGATCAGTGAAAACCATTTGAAAGATCATTTGGGCTTACGAAAATTCATTCCAAAATCACTCAATTATTTCGAAAAGCAGCGTCCCGTTAAGGTATTTGAAACATTTCTTTTCGACTTCACAGCAAAAAAAAGTAGACCAGAAATCAAGGTTCCGTTGAAAATTTTCTTCACTTATCGAGGTCTGTTGCTTTCCAAACTCAATCCGACTGGCCAAACTGTCAACAAGGTATACTATTTGAGTGCTATGCGTCGTTTACGTGACCCTATTCGTACACAGAGGCCGGAAATGTGGGCCGACAACTTTTTCTTCGTGAGTTTTTCACCGTCTACAAGCTAACTGAGGGGCACTCCAACGTGGTAATCAATGGAAAAAAAGAAACGGATTACGCATTGGTTTCATTTTCTAAGAGGTATAATATACCAAATATTCCTCTGCCCTCTTTTGGAAGTTCAGATCGTGTCAGTACAGCATATAGCTACCACACAACTGACCGAACAAACCAAAATTTTTGTGTGGAAAACTCTGCTGGTTAATATCTCCTCACAACATTTAGCGTACATTATTATCTAAAGCATCACTACGATCTTCAAATAAAGTATTCAGATCAGATCATAATAGCTTATAGCTGCCATCCTAATGACTGATCAAAATCTAAAAAAAGACCTTTTGCCTTATACCTTTTTATGCTATAAACTATGTTCCTTTGAGGGGTATTTTAGCAAAATGTCAATTAAACATGGTAGCCATGGACATTTTCGCCGCAATTCTCTTCTCCTTCAACAGCAAACCTGAAAACTTGGATTACTGTGACTGACATACTTACGAGGGATATGTGAATGCGGAAAGTCACTGAGAAGAGCAGAAGAGTACTTTTTTATTAATATATCGCCTCGTGTGGGTGTCAGGTCTTATCGGTATCACTGGCAGTTGCAAAGTTGTTGACCTAACCAAATGAGGCACTCTCGGTATAGGGCCGATTTGGATCGCTATAAGCATGCGTTTAACAAGCGCTGTTCAACTGATTAGTTCCTTCTTTGATCTAAATCTCAAAAGCAAAGTTCATTCTTAGGAGTTTTTACTGGATACTGTCGAATAAATATTTACGCAAAACGGAAGTCGAACCCTACTTGTCAAAGATTTGTGTAGGAGAGTGAGATGGAAACAGCCAGAAGCTTTTCTGTTTCATTGTCCAGCATTCGCATAGCTGAGACTGAAACATCTTGGTTATCTAAACTTCGGCGAATTAGAAGACATATCCGAAACCTACATTAGCTGTCTCAACAAATTTGTGCTAAGTTCAAAGCGCTTTGTCGATGTTGAAGGATATTATATAGGACCTTTCGATACCACAATGAACCGGTGTTCTAAGCTGTTTAAGTGAGATCGCTATTAGGATCGATATCGTAGCCTATCTGACCTATTCGTTCATTCTAATATGGATAAATAAGTTTGACAAGGCGAACGGTTCAAAATATTTTTTGGAAATGGTTACCGAGTTGCTGTAAAAATTAATAAAATAAATGAACTTTTGGTGCACAATATATGTTAATGGAAGGTGTTTGAGAAATTATTGAAGAATTTTGAAATATCCACAATAATATCAACTGGTCATGGGCCACACTTCAGTGAACACCAGCCAAACACATTTTCTCAAAATTGAAAGAAATTACTTTATTACTATGACAACTTTAATGATTTAACTCTTTCTTTTATATGTCACGGCTTCACTTTAATTTCCACTTAGTATTTTTAACTCGAATTTCACTTTGATTTGTATTTTTTTTTTTTAATTTACACGCTCAACTTAACAACCATACTCTCTAAAAACTACAAACGCACTAAGTCGCGCTTTTCAATGGCTTATCAATCATTAAAATACTTGTAATTTTGACAAAATTGCCCGAAACGGGATCCAACACTTCAATTGCGCGACATCTCACGAGTTCACACATACACACTTGCGCTATGCATTTGAGCGTTTAGCTTTTGACCCGTTGACAATTCTCGCACGCAATGTGATCACTAAGCCCGCAGCGGATAATTGAGCTGTTCACACTTTCATTTCGAATTTATGAAAATTAATTAAACACGCCAAAGCCCCGGCACTTTTGTAGAATTCACAAATCGCCGAATGTAGCGAACGGAACACATTCGCGCGTATCGGCTAATGCAAAAGCGTTCGCGTGAAGATCTAACGCCGAGTTAGATACTTTTTGCTCAAACAGACTTTGCTGAATAAAAAGCGCCACACGTTCTTCAGTGGCCGGAGGTGCTTAGTTTCAGCTTCGCATGCCACAAGGCTTTGTTGTTCCACAAATATCGGGTCGTACAAACACACGAACTATACAAACAAGTACATACATACAGTAATTGATACATACGTGCTCGTATGTAAGTATTTATGTACTCGCCTACAAGTAGGTGCAAGTGCTCTGGAAGTCACTTAGCCACAGCTGCGGAAAGTAGAAACAATTAAGAGACTATCAAAAGTGCCGAGAGATAAAAACAAACTCAGCGATGATAAATTGTTATCACAGTTAAAGTAAACGTTTCGGTTTTGTTTTTTGCTTTTTGAGCAGTCATAAAAAAATTCCGCAGAATGGCGTACGCTCACAATATAAATATTAAAATGTAATTAAACTGTCATCACAGCGAGTTTTCCCATGTGATAATGGAATGGATAAAGCTGCGTTAGTTATGTAGTACAATGTCAGACCTATAAATAGGGATTTCTAAAAATGGAAATAGTCGGAAACTGTTTACCTTATGTAACTACAAATGAAAATACGCAGGTGTGTTCTTTTTTCAAATAAGCATATTAAGTTTATATGCTTCTTCATATAAATATAATATGTTAATGTTAACTTAGTCAGTGAGAAAATTGTCCTACTAAACTAATGGACTCAATTTAGCCGCCGTTTGAAACGTCTCCGAACATATGCTAACTACAAAGTTAGTTAACAATTTTTTTGTTTAGATAATTTGGGACACAAATACCCAATGACCGGTTCAGTCTAACTATGTATGAACTAATTTCGTATTTATTGTCGAAGATGTACTATAAGCACTCATCTCAAATTATGATTGAACCTTTTCTCAACACTGTAGCTATTCTGCTATTGTTTTTAGGTTACCTTTTCTGTTTTTTTCTTATGAGTATGCGTATTCTGGCAGTAGCTATGTGAAGTTATTTTTCAATTTTCAACTAAATCGGTTTTCTTTTGTATAACGGATGATCCAAATTGAGGTGCTTTTTTCAATAGCCGTTTTTGAGAGATCACATGTGAGTCGTGCTGTCATATTATTTTTGATCAGTATTGTTTAGCATTTCATCGCAGAGAGACTTATGCCTGGACAAATTTTATAAGTCGTTGAAATTTATTAAGAAAATTTACGTTCTGTCAGAAATGTATTTCGCGAGCTTCGTTCTGCATATGGCCAAGCGTACTATTCGCAGCACAATCACCCAACTTGAGACTCAGCATTCATTATTGAATAATATTCGACCGAATAGACCACGACCAGAATGTAGTGAAGAAAATATAGCCGCCGTAGCTGAGAGTGTACACGACGACCGTGGGGTCCGACGTTTTCGAGCTAAGTTTTGGCTCAAGGAGTTTGTAAACAAGCAAAATTGCTGCATTTGGGACGAAGAGCAACTTGAAGAGATTCAAGAGCTGGGCCATGAAGTCGTCGGTTCATATTTCTTGAATGGGAACGTAACCGTCAGTGACGACGGTTACCGCGCTCGTTAAGCTCACGACCTGGCTACATTTGTCTTCACAAAGACGGCTCATTTCCTACACTTCGCATAAGTCAATGGATTTATTGAGATAATACTTCGGTAAGCAGGTAATTGGACCAGTTAAATGGCCATCAAGATCGCGTTATACCAAGTCGTCTAACTTTCCCTGTGGAAATATGTAAAATATAAAGTCTATGCGGACAATCCCGCTTCGATTCAGACCTTGAAGCAAAATATTATACTTTTCATTCATCAGTTGGCAGTCGAAATACTCGATCAAGTCATCGAAACTTCGACTAATCGGATGTACTCTCTGAGACGTAGGCGCAGCCAATTTTGTAACGAGATAATCTTCAGAAAAATAAATGCCAAAGGATGATCTCTCGAATGATGGTAAACATTCCCGATTAAATTTGAAGTTTTTGTGTTTTTTTCTTTAAAAATGAAGGGAACTTCGAAATGGATTACACTTTTCATAGTTTGCATAGTTGACGGTAATTTTGTAAACACCGCCTCCTCGAAACTAAGGGAACACCTTTGGAAATTTTCACATCCTTCCGTGCTGTGGGCACATAACGAAATAACGTTTCTTTTTTATATATATTTGTAAGATGAATATATAATTATATATTTCGATATTTATAGAGCTTCGATCAAACTTTTGGGGATTCTAATTTCCAAATTGCGCACAAAGAAGATATAAATACACAACTATTGAAGTGAAACGTGCTGTAATCCTGGTGTTATCAAAATTAGTTTTTGTAGAGAGTATATTAAATTTGCAACAAAGTGTTTAACACTAAGAAGGAAAATCAGCAATCCTATGAAATATGTACATACAAATATATGTATAGTCGTAAAAATTATCAGCACGACGAGTCAATCCAGTCTGTCTTTCCGCCGGCGAACTCGTTCCCCAGATTTTGAGATATTGATCTGCAATTCTGAACACATCATTTCCTTAGCAAGAACCTGCTCTTTGTCGGAATCGACGATATCCGACTACTATAGCATATAGCTGACATACAAATTGAATGATCAGAATCAAATGTTTATATAGAATTTTTTTTTCATTTGACGAAAAATCTTGAAGGAATTTGGCAGGAATTTTTATCCAGGGCATTAATACGATCGTCAGATAAATTGTTCTTGTCTGCCTAACTGATTAAAATCAGAATAAATATCTTTTTACACCGTTTTGTGATATAAAAACTGCACCTGTGAAGGGTATAATAATTTCGATGCACCCAAAGTTGACGTTGTTTCTTGTTTTATATCAATTACAAAGCTTTCTTGACGTGCTAGATGCTAAAGCAACGCCTCAAAGCTTAGAGCACCAGTTACTAGGGAAGACGAATAAAATACTTTAAGCTAACGTAGTGGATCGAATAAAAAAATCTGCTTTTAGGAATACCTAAGATCTCACTTTTAGAACTTCACACAATGTTAATAGTCATTCAACTATCACTTTTCCTGCCGAATCTATGTGTTTGCATAGCTGCTCCTGGTAAGGGTAACACAGTGTTTATTCCGTAACTACCAACACACAAATTGGTGTTATATAACGCCAACACACAGTGTTATTAAATTTCTTTGACGTAACTGAAATTCACTTTATGCCACATATTGTCCCCTGCCACCGCCTTGCTGACGTAATGCCATCCAACGATCTGCCCGCCCGGATTATTGCGATCCGTGTGTGCTTAGGCGCGTGTGTGCATCATTTGTTTGCGCTTTTTGTTGTTTCCCTTCTCAAACAGTTTGAGCTATTTTCGCCTTGCCTTTGTTGGCACTATCGTCTGCAACTTCTTATCTAATCGCGCTGTCGCCGTTGCTTGAAAGTGTCGCACTATTCGACTTATCTGCAGCTGCCGCAATGAGCAATAAATTCAACAGCAGCGTGACGTGTCAACATTTCTGGAAGCTGTTTGCCGTTGACGCATTTCACTTTACATAAATATGAGACGACATTCGTCGTACTACTTATATGCCTACTAAGAGCATTCCTTTGTTTGCTGCTCCCGAATGATGAATAAGAAATTTTATCAGTTGCAGCTGTTCCACCTATGAACCCATTCCGTTTTGCCATTTTTCAAATAGAATATTTGTAGCATGACCTCGTTTCATGTGATAAACGTATGCGACATATTATTTTTCCAAATTTTTGAGTGACAGTCACAGAAATACCCTGTTGCACTATGCCGTGACTGCTCATTGCCATTGGCCAGTGTTTTCTATTCACAATCTAGCGATTGTCTTTTTAGTGACTAAGTTAATAATTGAAAACTCACCAGATATCTTCGGAATCTTTAGAATCTTCTGAGGGAAAGTTCTTAATGTAGATTTTCAAATTTAAATAAGTTCTTTTTGAGCTTACAAGAGTCAGTATAAAGCCACATGTAGCCTAACCTTGTTCCTCGGAAATATGATTACATACTTAAACCTTATAAGGTTGTACTCACCTATCCATGATACTTTCACATTTATGTCCTAACAGTTAACTATTGACCTTATTTATAGTGTTGTAATGAATCCCAATTTCGGTCGTGCTCCGTGCTATAAACCTGCACACAAACATCTTAGGAATAAATGTGAAAAAGTGGGCAGCGGTTGGATAATTCACGGCAAAATAATCATAATTCAAAACAACGCGGTAACGGCTGGGCACTGCCAACTACACTAAAGTACGTTCTAACTGAGCAATGAAAGCTGAACATTGCACAGGAGTTAGCCATTTGTTCCACTTGACGCGCCTTAAAGTCGTGCGCAAATAATTTAATTACCCCTGCAAAGCGCCACAACCGTCCCGGCTTTTGTATGTAAATAAATAATTCCTCAGTTATGAAAAGCCACATTAAATACAGCAAACGCGACTTGCGTTTACTTGCTTGCACACGCGCATGCACAAGTATCTGAACATATTTGATGTAAGACAATGTGCGACATGACGTATGAGTAACTTTGGGCATTTGCCTAACAGCTTCGTGCTTATTATCATTGCGGCATTTTATTTAAGCGACAATAAATTCGCAACAAAAAAGGTGAAAAGCGCTTCTTGCTTACCGTAAATGATTACAGCTTATTTTTTATGTTGGCATAAAATTTTGTGAGGAAGCCTTTATTATCTCTTCAAATGATAGTCGGCATTATTTAATAAGTGGAAGATAAATAAGCAGTTAATTTCTATGTAAAAATTGTGTTCTGCTTTTCTTTTATAATGATGATCTTAATGTCGAAACATATTTATGAAGCTGTTAATTGTAGTTTGTCATAATGGGGTTTTCAATAAAGACGCTACATAAGTGGACCGATAAGGACAATTAAAGACACCATATTTTTTCCAGCTCTCAGTGACGTCGTTGTAGCAAATTTTGCGAAAATATCTTAGCCTGCATCCTTACAATATCAAATTGACATAAGAACTGAAGCCGCTTGACCAACAGAATCGTCCTATGTTCGTGAATTGGGCTGAGTAACAACTTAAAAATTATTCGAATTTTCATCGAAAAATTATGTTCAGTGATGAGGCTCATTCTTCTGTTTGAACGGCTTCGTCAATAAACAAAATATGCGTTGTTGGTTAGGCAAAAATCCACTTGTACTCCAACCATTGCATCCCGAAAAAATTATGGTTTGGTGCGGTTTATAGGCTGGCGGCGTCATTCGGCCTTACTTCTTCCGTGATGATCAAGACCGTCACGTTGCTGTGAATGGGAATTGCTACCGCTAAATGATAGCCGACTCTTTTAAGCCCGAATTGGATAATATGGCCTTGGACAATATGTGGTTCCAACAGGACATTGGCACAAGCTACACAGCGGATGTCACCATGGATTTTTTGGAAAGCAAGTTTGGTGAACATGTTGTCTCAAGAAATGACCCAGTCAATTGGCCGCCTCGGTCGTGCGATTTGACATCGTTGGACTATTTACTGTGCGACTACGTCAAGTCTATGGACTATGCTAACAAACCAGCGACGATTGATGAACCTCGTACGAATTTCGAACGTGGAATTGCAGCAGTGTCCGCCGATTTATGCTTGAAAACTGTCGAAAATTGGGTTCAGCGTCTTGACTTCTCCAAGCATGACCGTAGTAACCATACAAAAGAAATCGGTATCCGTACATAATGATATGAAATGTGCACATGTACAATGTTTCACAGGAATAAGTAATTTATTTGGTATCCGAAGCGTGTTTGTTTCATTTAGAAAAACTTTTGCAGCGCTCTTATTGAAAACTCGTTATATGAACACTGAACTTAATGCCTCAATTAGCAAGCTGTTTTCACTACATAATCAACCTGAAGTCTTTAAACAGGTTTGAGTACAAATTTTCTGCAAAACTTTGGGCGAAAACAAGTGTGGACGAAACTCAGCTTAATCGCTATAAAGTTGAATATAAATGTAGTTAGACTTGTGTCCTGTAATCGGTAGCGGGCACGGGCCCATATTATAAAAAAATTAATAGCTCGTCAGCCAGTGAGCCAACTTGCTACTAAGTTTCATTTACAAATGATCTCGGAAATCTCTAAAGCTCATTGTGATCCCTTTGCCTTTATTTGATAATTTGATGCAAGTGACGACCCTTGCTGCATACACTTAATATTTATACAAAACTTTAGCTTTGTGAGGCAAGTTCAATGAATTGTAGAATGGCTGTGCATGTGAGTGCTAATAACTTCGATATTCAATTTGCTGTCGTTACATCTTTTCGTTCTGCTCACATTGCTTATATGTATGTAAGTGTAAATGACTGCTGTGCTGCACGAGCAAAAAAAATCAAGTTTAAAATTTGAGGTGTGCACTGCGAGCGGTCCGAACGTCGAGAAATAATACATATTATTTTTGAGTCTTTTTCGAAACCTTCCTATGATAAAGCGGGTTTTTACATTAACTCCAATGGTACAAGTGTACAGAAAATGCAAAAAACAAAAACATACAAAAATTTAAAAAAGATTGCCCTACTAACTCCTTAAGTTATGGTGAAACACTAGGTTATAATGAAGTGCCAAGAAACGCAGGCGACTTAATTCAACAGCATGAACGAAGAAGAAACTTTAAATTGACTGTGTTCTAGCTGGCAATGAGCCAGTAGCAGAAATACATTGTGAGAACCATGACAATGAACTTCAACTCATTTCATTTCTTTGGGCCTCTGATTCAGCATTGATTCCACTTCGTTAAGCGTGAACAAACGATGATGATTAAATGTATGTACAGTTGGACCATCTAAAACACGTACAGTTTCTTTTTGCACTATTTTTTTAGAGGGCGAGAATGCAGCCAAAGTGATTACTTCAAGTTTAAATTTAAGACAATGCCAATGATATAAAGGGTGCTTTCGTTTCGACATGTGTTTTTGTAGGAGAAATAGGAGGCATCTAATTTAATTTAGAAAATCAACAACTGATCAGATATTCCTTATGGGCCAAATCTTGGAAAAGACCTGTGAAAAGAGAAACGACACACACCACCTCTTCGTCGATTTCAAAGCTGCTTTTGACAGGAAGCAGATTCCATGCCGCGATGTCTGAATTTGGTATCTACAATATCAAAAGCTCCGTCAAAATCGGAAAGGACCGGAAATGGTTGATACCAAAAGGGGGTTTCACTGTTGACAATCAAAACTTTGAAGCCGTGGAAAATTTCGTCTACCTTTGAACCAGGATTAACACTAGCAACAACGTTGTCCTCGAAATCCAACACAGAATAACCCTTACTAACACAGACTGAGTAGGCAATCGAAAAGTAAAGTCCTTTCGCGACGAAAAGGTACCGAATTCCACAAGTCACTCATAATTCATATCCTTCTGTGTGATGCGGAGGCATGGACAATGACAGCATTTAATGATTCGGCCCTAGGAGTTTTTAAGAAAAAGGTTTTGGGCAGATTTATGGCATTTTTCGCATTGCAAATGCCGAGTATCTTTATGGGAGGGATGACAAGAAGAGATGTATGACGACATTGAGATAGTTCAGCGAATCAATGGCTAGGTCATGTTGTATGGATGGAAGAAAAGACACAAGGTTTTCGATTGAATGACTTGTGGATGATCATCACTCCAAACGCTACAGTTTTGTTTATACCTAAGTATGTTCTTACTTAATCAAAGGTGAGCTTCATTGCTGAACAAAATTTTCTACAAAAAATCGGGATCGGAGACCATCTCATTTTGTGCCCCTTCAGCAAACAAGCGCTGCGCTTGATGGCCGCTCTGCTTCAATTCTTGCACTAGTTTGATTTTTAATGCCCGAAAACAAAGATCTATTTGTTTCGCGTGATGGAGGATGGACTCACACGGGCTGTCTTCATTAATTTGCTCCACAGCAGCAACAGCCTCATCGGTGCGCATTGTATGGCAGCTCAGAGAATACGCATTATCTGCAAGAGTAAACATGGTACGAAAAAGATATAATTTGGCAGGCAACGCGAATCGAACCTCAATAAAAGCCACACGTCTAAAAATACCCGTCAATTCTGGTGTCTGGATGTTTGACAAACACAGATCGGTATTGTTTACTGGGTTGCCACTTTTATTTAAAAAGCGCCGAATTGGCAAACATTTCCAATGGTTTCACCGCAACTGTCATTGCATTAGACGTGATGGAAACCGCAAATGAATCAGCTGTAAGTTGACAGATCTGCCGAAATGCAATTCATTTTGAAAGCGAGAATGAAGATTCATGTCTACTTTAGGTTAGAAATATATAACATTACTCAGTGAATACAGCTCAAGCCGTGAATGAACCTTTCGTTTCACAATATGCACAAAAGTAACCACGTTTTATAGAAACACATATAGTCTTTCCACCGAAATTTCCTTTTAGCTCATTACTTGTACGCCAAACTACATTGTTGGCATTTTTTTTACTGTTTTTATCGCAAATTGGTCTCACTGTGTACAAACTTTGCTCGAATAGTGCTGCGAGTAAGTAAAATAGTGAATATATGGCTTCCGCACGTGTCGCTGCCAAGGACGTGACCAGGCAGTTGGCAAGTTAACTCAGCGGTCATCTAACGCTGCATGTTTTGCCACAGCTTTAGATGCAAGGAGCAATGCTGTAAATTTGAAAATGTTCATTCATCTACAACAATTTTGATGGCGTGCGCCTAGCTTCTTTTTAAATAATGGATATATATTTTCTTCCGGTCTAAAATTGAAGAAATAATGGCCGTATTATTTAGCTAGGGCAACGAAGACTTCAAAACTAGCCGTTAAAAGAGATAACTGATGAATATACTTATAATACATCTCGATCGGGGACCACATTTTTTCACATTTCTAGCGTTCTTCTTGACTTTCTCCGAAAAACGTAGGTTGCTTTTTATATTTTGAGAGTTGGTAACCCTAGTGTTGCAAACCGATTATTTACAACGTTTTAACATATGAGCGAATTTCTTGTTGTTTACAGTTACTTAAAACAGTCATCTCGTGCGGTTATTTTTTCAACTTTCGACGTGGATGAACTTAAATCAATTTGTGGCAACAAAGCTCCATAAAGAACTAGAACTAACTTTTAAAATCGAGGTCGTCGATCACTCCAAGGCAGGTTTCGTGAATATCGCCTGAAATCAGTTGATGTTTCGGAAATTTATAATGCCGTGCGCAAACTGATATTGCAAGATCGTCATGTGGCCCTTTGTGAAATTGAGACAATTAGTGGAATTAGTGGGACAAGAATACATACAAGTGCAAAATCCTATGGATATTTGACTGCAAAAAAAATTTGTTTCCGTTAAATACCACACATCTTATCAATCACTAAAAAAAAGTTAAAGCAGAACTTAGTACAGCCTCCCCAGGAAAGGAAAAGAAGAGTAAAACGTCTACTCAGCAATTTGATATGTGATCAATTAAAGAATGAAGAAGTAATTTGTCACATCGGTAGACGTGACAGGATATTGTTTTATTACATATGTAGAAAATTCCAAAGCTTGGTATGGCAAAGTTGAAAGGCGGTTTATTTACTGTCCCTTAAATACGAAGAATGCAGATTTTATTAATGTAATGTCTTTTCCGGCAAGGGAGTTTTGGAAAAATTTAAGTTGATAATCGACCTTTTTTTAGGTAAACAAAACACCAAATTATGCAATTTATGCTGACAAACTTTAAAATTCTAAGAGAAAATATAAGAATCAAGTTAGATTTTTATCGCAATTCTAAATTTTCGAATAATTTTGATAATTATAGTGGGAAACAGAGGGAGCTTTTCCACTACGATTCGAAAATGATAGAAGGAAGGTACCTAGATTGATTGAACCGTTTCATTATGAGGTTGAATGGGTTTTCTTGGGTAGAAACAGCATTTTTCAACAATTTTTTTCTCATATAAAATGCAATGACATTCCAGTGACCCCTCGGAAAAAAGAGGCGCCAGCGTTGGCAGGATAGCTCCTTACAGAAAAAATACGTTTTTTAGCTAAAACCTCAACATAGAACTTGAACGAAGGAAAATAAAAACTGAACCCTAAATTTTTTGCAGCCATTTTTACATAAAAACTAAAATTTCAGTGAAAATTTCTCAATATGTTTTTTGCTTCAAATAATTATAATCGAAAAAAAAAAAATGTTTTGTCTAAGTATTTAAGAATTGTATCTCAAAAACCTGTGTAAAATTTCCTGAAGATCGGTTAAGGCAATGCTGTATCTCTGAAAGTGTTACTCAAATTAACTTCAAATTTAAAATAATATTGAAGGGCTATTGTAAAATTTAATAAATAAAAATAAAAAATCTTAAGAGAAAAACTTTTCCTTCTAGACATTTGTCTCTTTTTTTACCTTTCCAGAACTAAACTGATATCATAAACATATGTGTTATTTGGTTTCATGTTTTCTGATTTTAATAAGGTAAAATGAAAAGAAAGATTTGAAAATAAATGAGAGCAAACCCTACAAAACTATTGTTGGAGTCATAAATTGTGAGCAAAAATGTATCAAAACCAATCTTATATATAGGGAAACAAAACCGCTGAAGAATTTTGTTATTATTCAAGGCACCGCTACAATCACTAAAATTATGGGACCACTTTAGTATATGGCTGCCAAATAAACTCACTGATCGAAACCAAGCAAAAAATCATTTAATGTAGTTTTTTGCTTTAAAAAACAGCTGTGTAGAATGTGTAGTTGTTGCAACAAAAAGTAAACTCACCTAAAAACAAGTGATGTAGTGAGTAAACGCTTTTAAAAAAATCAAATACAAACTTCTAATGGCACTCAAACTCGGAACATGTTTACCAACAGTAAGATAAATACCAATAAAATGAATAATGTGAGTGTGTGCTAAATTCACTTGATGGCCACTAGTAACAGTAAATAAATAGCGTTGCTATATTGGCTTGTTTGGAGTAAGTAATTGGATAGTTAAAAGCCTGGCAGCAGTCGCAATGTAATTTGACAAATTGAAAGTTTTTCAATTAACAGTTGAAATCTAGAAAAATAATTTAAACATCAGATAATTTTAATAATAACACTCGAAATTCCTTTATTATTTTGCTCCTGTGAGACAAAGAAATACATTTTTTCTAAATTGGAAATTTTAAAAATTGATTGGTGAGGAAATGCGGGTTTATAACAACACTTAGATGCCACACAGCACTTACTTCTGCACTTCTATCACATTCACTACAAATTCCCCAATTCCTCACTTCTTCTATTCACTTATTTCTATTTACCGATACCTAATTGATCATGCAAAACAGCAAAAATAGCATATTCAAAGTTAATACTTTTACTAGCTACAATATAATCAAGGAAAACAATAATTTCACTTGCACCGATGCTAGAAAGCTCTTCACAAATTAAGGGGCACACCTAGCGTGAAATTTTCAAAAAATCGATTTTTATTTTTATTTTTTTTTTCATATTTCGGTTATACCTTTAAAAATAGCCTACTAAAATTTCAAATCGATATCGGAAATAGTTTTTGAGTTACAGCCAATGATTACTCAAAAACAAATGATCCGATCACTATTGAATTTTTTTTACATGTTCTATATATAGTTCTCCGTACAATTACTTATCGATTTTTGATCTGATAAAAAAAATCGAATTTTGGCAGGCCAAAAACGACCAAAGCACAACACATGATCAGCTGCAAGTTTCAAGGCTATATATAAAAAACTGAGGGTTCCCGTATATACAGGACACAGCTAAATCGACACAGCTTGACGCGTTGATCATTTATATATGTATATATAAATATATACCAACAATCAGCCTCGGATGAGAAACTACTGGCGAGCGGTTGTTAACTCGGCTATAATCGCGTAAGAGGTGTCTACGCCAATTAAGAAGAAGATATAAATATATAAGTAAAGAACAAGATATAAATATATATTTTATAGGGTCTCCGACATTTTCTTCTGTGTGCTACAAATATTTTGGCGAACTATTTAAGGTATAAATACTATCTGAACACCAGTAGTAGGTGTGAAGACACGACACGCCAGTTTGGTTTAACTTTAAGAGAAGACCATATTGAAGTACATAAAAGTAATATACACATATGAACATATGCACCAATCCCTAAAAAGCAAGACAAAAGGTATGCGCATACACATGTATATGCTTACGAGCAACATTATTTCGGATGCCTTCACAGTTGTTTGTTATTCTTTGGCGTTTCTTGCGTGTTAGCTAATGACGGTTGTCTGCTTTTAGGCGCATGCCACTCACGCCTATTAACCACTATCATAAATTTGTGCGAAAATATTGATTTTAGCGCGTAGTAATGATTGTGAAAATCTTTTCTTTATGGCAACTACGCCATTCATATGTGGATTTGCGAGACCACACCAACCCAGGAGCGCTAGGCAGACATTAATGATGAAAGTGTGTGCCGAAGTACTAAGTGTTCTTTTATTGCCAATATTTCTAGCGCACATAGTGCCAAATTTTTTTTGAGCATATTTTACTACGCCTAGGCACATTTGAGGGTGCTTGCAATGGTAATACGAGTATATTTGGTTTCGATTAGCCAAGCTTTGTCGTACTTATTGAATTGTAGGACGCTTAAGCCAAGCAAAACGGTTTTCAATTTACAATCCTATTCTTGCGTCAAAA
>CM050326.1:57091261-57116261 GCA_027475135.1 Bactrocera correcta | reverse complement strand
AGCATATGTCCACTGTCATCTCCAAGCAACAACAGTTGGCTTTGAGCTTAGGTAAGTAGGTGGATTGCAATTAATTGTTATACAAATGCTATAATATCTGCTTTGTAATTCAGCTTTTGTTGTATTGATCATCAAAATAATAAAGTAAAAAGTATGGTAAATTGACTTGTTTAAAAAATTATTGAAGCATAATTCCGTAACCGTAAGTATGTCATTGGCTGGAGACCGCACGATTGTGAGATCCTACTGCCCAAGAGTATAACGTATGAGATCTGAACTACTTAACCTCAGCGAAGCTCATTTTGACGAAAACATAGGGGCTCTTATTGCACATTATACATACGCATTCTATGCTTTGTATGCTTTCATGCTGTAATGCTAAAAACCTAGCCATATGCTAAGTGTTAAGGTTGGATGGAAGATGGTTGAAACATCTAGGCAATCTTACTTGCGAGAGGACACAAAGCCCAAACTGACGATTGCCATAGCAACATATTTGGGATCGACTCAAGGCGTTTTGTCTGCCTATGAGGGCTTTTGAAATCAATTTCATAGCACCTCTTAGTACCACAGTTGCCCAAGTGAAGTCCCTGTTAGTTTCGACATAACCCAAGTTATTAAACGATATAATTTGCAAATCGATACCGAATCTCACTTCTTTAATCGCGCCTTATTTTACTGCGCTGGCTCGCACTCTGATCCATATTTATGATGTAGATACAATTACAAGGGCAGAAATCTTTGCGTTTCTTGTGACGGGGCTAACCTAATATACTTATATTATTTTTAACACCAACACGTCATACGTAATTTCAATCGATGGCAGTGTATGGCTTGACTTTTAGCCAAATCGATTTCTTTAAAAAATACCAACACTTTTAAGCTTTTCTGATACCTCATGTCGTGCCGTTAGTTCCAGAGTTAAAGGTTTTCGATTCAGTATCCGCCCGTGGAAGCAGAGGAAGAGGAAGATCTACACGTTTGAGTGATCAGATCTGCACTTGGTACCGCTAATTGGCGTCCAATATCGAAAAGAAGAAAAAACTGACGCGCCGTTCCTACGCCAGTAAAGAAGAAGAAGAATGAAAAAAAGTTTAGCGTTTTGCAATCTTATCTGAATGAGGTACATATTTCAGTCAGAAACTTTGTTTGTTCTCCAGTTTCCCTCTGGTTTGTGTTGATTCGTGTAACCCGCGAATACTTAATAATAGTTACGCCCATTACCCAGGAACACAAAATTTTTGTTCCAGAATTTCGGCTAGAAAAGTACTGAAGCTCTTGCTGAACGAAAAAATGCCGGAACGAAAATTAATTGCTCATTGTTATGATAAACAAATAAAATGTGATATTCTGCGGTATATAAATACAAAATTTGGTGATTTTAAGACTCGAGCGCAGAAACAGTATGCGTAAGTTAAAAGATTATTTGTTCCAAGTGCTGTAATAATTGAAGATTTCTTAGATTAAGATGTAACATGTTGAAATGATTTAATTTTTTGTCTTCCTTGGCCACGTTTAGAAAATATTGTTTTAGTTGGGCCAAATACTCACGAGTAGTTTGACGAAAGTGTAGCCAGAATTCGCTATAACATCACTCATATGGGTCTGGAAAGTTATTATGTCATTTACTATGGGATTTTTTGAACAGCTAACTATACTATTTACTGGTTTAGAGAATATATCACTTTCTTGTGTGATTTTACAAACTTTGAAACTGCTCAGACAAGTTTAACGTCCGTATTCCCAATAAAATTGAACAATACTCGCCAAAGCGTCAGGAAAATATTGTTCTACTATCACCAGCTTTGTTAATAACTTCGCCTTATTTCCATAAAATACTATTTTTTAAAGCTAATATAGAATTATGCTTTAAGAAATAGCCTAAGCAGGGATAATTTAGGACTCTGACTTCTCTTCGTATTTCGGACAGTAAGTGTAAATTCTTTTTACTTCAGATGTTTATCAAAACGTAAGTTAAATTAATAAAGGTAGGTAAGTATGTAAAGATTAATATAATTTTTAAAAGGAGACAATCTGTCAGTATCTGCCGATAGCCCATTTTGGGAAATACTTGTAGAACACCTTTCTCAACTCCGTTGTCTTTATTAGAGATATTTGGAATACTAAAAACATGGTAAGTACTCGTATCTAACAAGAAATCGACAAAGCGATTTACTTGCTAATTATATTTTTAATATAAGTTTTATTATGTTTATATTATTAAGTAAATAATAAGGTACTTTAAGCAACGGAAAACGTGGCGTATGAGTAACTAACTAGATATTTCCTTTTTGCAAGCGAAAATAATGACCGACAAGTACATGCAAAAGTGCATGCTAAAAACGCGAAATGTAAATATGTCCATTTTTGCGTTCATTGTGCACTTGCTGCAAGCAAACTTGCTCTGCCTGTTAATACTCAAAATCACACAAGCTCATCGTCCACAGTAAGGAAATATACATTCGCTCACTTACTTAACAGCTAGTTATGAAAGCTCGACATTTTTAGAAATGTATGAAACCTTACTTCAGTAATTGGCAACTTGATAAACTCTGTTCGTCAAAAGCTTAGAAAAGTAACTGTCGAAAAGGACTCGGAAATCGGACTAAAATTTTCATTTATCAACTAAAAATTCAGAAAATATAAAAATAAGTTATGTGAGGTCATACTGACATTGAATATACTATATTTGTTATACATCTGTGTATGTGAGCAACATGAGGTGAATTGCAAACATTATTGATATCTGTATAGTGAAAAGTGTATATATGTTTTTAGCATTTTATGACTAAATTATAAATGAACCGCAAAAATACGACTGATGCTGATCTTTTTGAAAGAGAAGCAAATTAAGCGTCTGCAGCAGGATATTGATCAACGGTGAAAGTGTTCTAGGATATTGCTCTTGTGTGCTTATTATATATAAATTAGATGTTGCATAAGTGTGTTTACTTAAATATTTTCGTTAGGGATTATGCTATTCTATTTAAAAAAAAATGTGAACTATTTAAAGCCGTCGTTAAAGTCTTTGAAATTATTCGGAACACTCCTTTAGAAAAATGTTTGAAATCCGATATTCAGAAAATAAGAAAAGTTATATATGTAACTACTTATGGAATTGATATTAAGTTGAGATGTTTTGACTAGCAAATATTTTCTATATTTACTGAAGCTACATATCACTTAGGTGTCAATAGAGAAGCAAAACAATTTGGTTCTGGAAATAACAAAAAGCTTTGAAGAACTGACTTATTTATATTAAAATTCGATCACATTGGGAGCTGGATATAAAGGGGGTTTTCTTAGATATATGATTTTCAAGAAGAAGTATGCAGTCATATGCCAAGAAATCAGCTTTATTATAAAGATATTATATTTTAAAAATAATTTCGGCAAACTGACCGCCTTGGTTGGCTCGAGTAATAACCAACCAACAGGACCAATTTTCAACAACTTTTGAAGCAACGCCATATATTATATTCGCTTCCACCAGCTTAAGGTCTCAAACCTCTTGGTTATATTTGCTTAGACAAGTTAGTTCTTCCAACCCTAGAAAAATAAGTCCAGCTGTGTTAGTTCGCACGATCTTGGAGGCCACACCACAGATATATGACGTGACATAATGCGCAAAAGTGTCCTTCAATAAATTTATTTTTTATTGGTTGCATCGTCCACATCAACACTTTCCGATTCAGGTACTTTAAGTCATTAATGATAGAGCTAAGACGCCAAAAACTGAGTTCAATTCATCGGTCATCGCTGAGTTACTTTATACCTCTCGAAATTGTTTGCGATTTAATTTCATTTTTGGCCAGGACAAGTGCAGCTGATGACTCATACACAGCACCTTTTGATTACTCTACAAAAATCTCACTCATTCCCAGTTTGATCGGTCAACTCAGTCATACACCCGTCAACTCGTTACCCGCCCGAAACCTCACGTCAGAATAGATTTTTGGAATTCTTTACACACTACACATATTTAAATACACTCATGTAAGATTAACCTTTCCCTTGAAAACACTCAAATTCCCCATACTAGCACTTTAAAAATAATTGGCCTAATTTTTGATAAAAAAACTAGCAATTGCATCTTTCACGAAGTGTTCGACCACTGTAGGTAAATTGTCGAACCCCTGTAGGTACGTATAGGTATCAATCAGTTATGGATGATAACCGCATTTTTCAAAAAAATTTTTTTTTTCTTGTTCCCGGACTATAACAGCGTCCTTACTGATTAAGAATTTCTTTTGATTTTGTTTTCAGACCACCAGGTGAGTCAGGATCAATGTCACCAGGATGCACCATTGTTTTCTACGTCTGTCTCTCACCAATGGATAGTAAAAATATTTTTGGTTTTTTTTAAATAAAATTCTGAAAACTGCACTATATTTGATTTTTAGTGTAGAATATCCCCTTAAAGGACCATAGAATAGCTACCTCTTAGCAAGGCACACATCGCCGCTGTGATAGACGTCCAACTGCAAAGAAGAAAATCTATATATTGAGTGGGACTAGGAGCAGTTCAGGACTGATTGCGTTACTCAAGTATGTTGGGACAATTGTTTCCTGGGAATTTTATGAAGATAACTATTACCTGAGAAACGTTGCAGATTAATACCTACGGTATATAGTCTACCGGAAGTTGAAACTTATTTACATATAGTATATTAGTTATATAGGGGCTAGGGGATCTTTGAAACCGACATCTATGAAGTTACATTTGCCTGTGGGTGGAAGAAAGTATAGTGGTTTACAATCTGTTAATTTCCCTATAAGTTCTCTAAGGACTTATACTTAAGTACTATTGATAAGGATTGTGAAACACATGATTTCAAATTTCTTTGCTAGTTGATATAGTCTTTTAACTAAGAAATTTATTAATTTGCATATAAAACGCTACTTCATTGTGCACGATTGTGTGTGAAAACTCCTTTTATTATACGAAGTACTTGCTCAGTTAAATTTGGTTCAAAAGCAACAGGTTGCAATAGTATAAAAATTAAGCTTTTTGTTCTTTTTATGAAATGTTTCATGCAATTGAATTTTCAAAATCCAACTAAAGAGTTTTTTCTCTTATTACAACCCATATAATGGGATAGTTTGTGCAACTCACCTGCTTCCACACCATTCATTCATATATTCAATCGCAGCAAATGCAAAAGTGCTATCACCAAAGGAATCTGGAAGGTACTTCCCTCATTGGAATTTGCATCATTTGGCATTAACCTTTTATTTTCACGTTACCACTATTTAACTTCCCGCACAGCTATGCTGATTGATTTCAGGGAGAGTCGTTAGTTGGCAATTTTTCAACATGAACACGCTTCGCATGCTAATTTTGTTGTTGTTGTTAATGCTTAAGAACGTGGCAATGAATCAAAAATAAAAGTGAAACGCTGAAGTGGAATATGCAAAAATTCTAACGGTTGAGCAGTGCCTTTGCATTCCCGTCTTCTGAGCTATTGAAAGCGGTGCCTTGCAGCTGTGTCGAAAGAATATTTGCAGCAGTGAAAATGACAAAGGGCATTCGAGTGGTGGCGATCAGTGAGGCATCACCGCAGAACACCAACACAATGCATCCGCCTTGAGACCAAGTAAGTATATGCAGCTTCGGACATGCAGCTGACGCGTGCAGCGTTCGCCATGTTGCATCCAAATGCATATTATAAATATTTGATTTTTTTATAAAAGACTTGCTAGATTTCGATTCTTGTGTGTTTACATAGTTATGATGATCTCAAAGGTATCACAGTGGGTAAAATATTAATGGAAATTTGTAGCAGCTGCACGCCCCAAGTCTCTTGTGTTTCTGTGCTTGTGTCTGCATGAGTATTTCCTCGCGCGATAGCGTTAATATTTCTCCATAATCGGTATGCATATAGAGATCTCGAACAACAATCGCCATCTGAAATTTGGGAAACCAACCTCTCATGGTAATCTTATCGCCAGATAACTCTAGTTTCACCATCAGTGTAGGCAGCACCACAGCTGTTAGCGTCATAAACACGTATATAGTTCGTCGCCCAAATCAAAAATCACCCTGTGCGAAGACGATCCTAGTAGCGTTAACAAAAGCTTTTGACACAGCCAATCACACAACGTTACTAGAAGACATCGAAAAATCCACGCTTTCTCGAGGCTGAAGGGGTGAAATACACTGTCTGAGGTGTTGGTAATCATTCGTACTATTTCAAGGACAACAATCTAAGTTTTGAAGTAATAAACGGGGATTTCAGAGGGTGGAGTCCTTGACCCGGTACTGTTTGACTTCAATATTTCGAAACTCTCGCAACAACCATCACCATACACGGTGTTGGACTATATTATACGGTGTTGTACTATATTGATAACAAGTGTTCGTAAGCAAACTCTCGCTTCTTCTCCAAAAGGAGCCTGAAGTTCCCACTCTAAACCCGTAGCGAACATAGTTCCGAACTGGTCGAAGGAGTACAAGCCGAATTTTATCTGATAATAAAAAACTGATAAAAAAAAAACAGAAAACTTTAGATTTTACACTTGGCAGCCTGCCGCATAACTGGTAGCACCAGGACTAAGGAACGTTGTGGGCAACATACAAAGCAATCGGTCATTCAACGCAGCACTGACATAGTTGCCAGAGAATCTAGACTCTGGCAGGCTGAACTCCTTATTATTCATAATTGTTGCCGATATATAAAATATACATACATATATTCTTTGTGCAATGACTTGCCGCAGTCCCACTTATTTAGTATGCTTTTCTCTCTTGCCAGACCCCGTCGAAACAGCAAGTTTTCTGGGCTTACAGTTAGATGAACTTGGTGAAAATGCACCTGAAGCTTGCCAACCAAGCGGGGATTCGATAACCGCTACAAAAACAACAATAACTTATATTGATGTAGAATAAGTACTTTTACGAATTTTATAATCCACAAGTTCCAATTTTACAGTCGCATTTAAAGTTTTAAATAAATGACAATCGGTAGATTGGTTTGTGTGAAAAAAAAATATACAAAAGTGTACAGAAACGCAAGGGAGGCAACGATGGGACTATTTTTTTTTATGTAAACACATTTTGGTCGATAAATTTGGTGCAAAGTCTCCCTAGAGCATTGAATTGTTTTTGTTTTGTGTTAGGTGTTGTTATCATTCGATAGAAAATTACACTTCAAAGTATTGTGTTCCCACCAAGTTAAGTGGATGTAGGCTGATGAGTTTGCGATATACAAATATAACTACATTAGGCATGTTAGAGGGCGGTGTCAAGCTCACTTTAATGACCACCTGCCTTCAAAGCAAGACAAGAAGCTTTTACTAATTTGGAAATTGTGGCGAATAATTCAACTGTAATACTTGGAAGAGTCTCTCGCTGCTATTTAAATTGTAATGTAGGAGCAACTAAGTTTGTTTCGAATTGAACTTATGGCAGTGAGAGACATTTTTAAATTTGTTATGAAACAAGAGAACAATTTGCGCAATTTCACCTTAAACCAAAATTATGCAGGATTTAAATGCTTTCTTCTGCCCTTCTTCATGGAATAATTTAAGCAAATTAAATTGCCTTCATCAAAGTTCGACGTGACGCTAATAGGTCGACGCAAGGGTGCTATTGTTGTGCGTCGACAATTGATGCTTTCACCGCGTTATCGCTTCTCGTGGCTTCCTTACATTGGCTGGTTTCATTCGCTGCGCCCGACGTCTGTGTTCGATGTGCAGGCTGTTGTGAATTTTCCATTTATGCCAATAAATGCTGTGAGCGCGTCTGCCGCGTTGACATTTACGGTAGGCCACAACTCCCAGCTTCGTTGAAGGCTACCGACTTTGTTGTGTCACTTAAATCTGATAAAAATGCACCTTGTTTTTTAATTTAACTTTTTTTCATACTCGTCTTTTTGATTTCTTGTCTATACCTCTTTTCATGTATTTTTTGCAACATTTGGCGCATTGTGAATATTGTTGTGTCGGTTGTTGATTTTCCAAGTCTACAGCCAAACTGGCAATTTATCGGCTTCCACTGCTTTGTTGTCCTTCAGACGGGTAACTGCTATTCGAAATAATTCGTCACCAGGCATTGGAATGTCTGCTCCATCGTTATCGATTGGGGAATCGGGTTCCTCATCTCTTGATGCTATACTTTCACTATCATTCAGCGGGCTGTTGAAGTGTTCTCTCCATAATTTCAGCATGCTCTGGGCATCAGCCACTTGATTACCTCTGGGAGTTCTACAAAAGTATGCTCCGGTCTTCAAACATTCTGTTAGTCTCCGCTTCATTTTATTCCAGTCATACTTTAATAGTCAGTGAGGAAAGCTATAGAGCCACGCTTAATAACTTTTAAGAATGGAGTGTAGATTCACTTAGCGTTCCGACAACTGTTTAAGGGGGGAACCTGCTTTAGAAGCTTCAAAAAAATAATCTAATAATCTAAGAATATGTTCCCAAAGTTATATATGGGAATTCGAAATATTATTTAGAAGTTAGAAGATGAATAGTGACTAAGCGTCTAGCAGCTATATTAACGCTTGGGCAGAAAGTGAAAGCTGTGACGCGCGATTTCTCGGCTTTTCATTTTAACGATTTTTCTTAATTGGCGGGCAGGATAGAAAAAAAAACTAAAGGTCGTTTGGAATTGGGGCAAAATTCATTATCATTAATTTAGTAGTATTAAATTATCTTCTATTTAAACTAAAAACTAAGAAATGTCAAGATTGAACATATTTTTAAACAACACAACATACATTTTTTTGGTAAAAAAACACTGTTTTTCAATTTTAAATTTATTTTAAAATTTTACTTATTTTTTATTTTTTTTTTTTTCAGTTTAACTAGAAGATAAATTATTAGACACTATTAATCATTTAAATTTTTGTTTCTGATGGAAATTACGACCATCCTGTCTGCCGTGCGACAAATGGATCGGGCAATCGCTCCAAGTATGAAAGATTTTGTATCCATAAAATTTGTTAATGATGTTTAAATATATACAGCTATAAGCCCTAGAAATTTCACTTTGTTTAATTATTTCTTTCCCTCCAAAAAAATATCTGAAAAAATCGATTTTTAAGCCTCTAAAGCATGCTCCCCCTTAAGGACTAATATACAAGAAGTAATGAAACTTATCGCCGCGCCGTCTTGCCATTACCGCTTTGTCATTAATATTCATAAAGTGTGAGGCCGGTTGAAAGATTAATATATATTTTCTATATGCCGCTTAGATAAATATCCAATATTGGACAAACATACATATGTATAAATTATATGAACACACATATCTATAGGTGTTTATCTTACGTATTTGTGCGGGTCGAAGAATTGATGTTGTTGTATGCTGTTGCCGGTGTTGGGTTGGGTCATAAATTTTGTAGCATCATTTCATAACTTCGAATATTCTTCATTAATTAAATATTTATGAGAGATTGGAGAGGAAATTGATAAGTCGGCTGAATATTCCAAAAATTGCTAATAAGCTTTTTGAACATTTTTATGACTGAGAGAATCTGTCAAATATAACAAGTGAACATTTTAATATGAGTGTCTCAACTTAAACAAAAAGCGAGAATAAGTCCAGTCCGTAACTTCAGTAGCACCGAAACTGTAAAACTTGATTTTCATCTTTTAATTTGATTGATAGCTATATGCTATAGTGGTCCAATCTGTTTAATTTGTTCGAAATTTGCACCATTGCCTTGCCATATTCCTTGAAGCACTTTACCCTGTGAAGCAGGCGATGATAACTACAACTTTGTTTTTCATACTGAAAGCATGGGTATATCCGAAACTATAATTTGTCGGTTGACAGTTGCTCAAAGCAATGGTTAACTAAAATCTGGCGTTTGTATATTTGTATTTTCAATAGACAATGCACTCCTTGAATCATATACAAAAAATATAAAGCTGCCTTGCCATTATGACTCCCAAAGGAAAATAACTTTCAATATCAAAACAAACTAAAACTAATGGAAATCTCAGTGTATACAACTTTTATATTTGGTGCTTTGCTAGATAAATTTTCAGCAATATTCCTTGTATACACACCATCAGCAAGTCATGGATTAACAGCGATGCTTTTTTCCTATTTATTGCAAGGCATAAATGAGTCACGTTTCCTGTTTACAGGTCAACATTGAGTTATTTGCCAACGGAGTAGCCACGAATGCTTCATCGTGGCGGAATTATGGCTAATTTATGAGGAACATGGTGCAACGTATATTCCGCTTTCAAGCTTACTTTCAAGGTTCTTAGTATACACAGTATATACATATACACCTAAATATACATATGTAATATATATGTATATGGATCAAAAATTGAACATCAGAAGAGCATATTAGTTTCTGTTATGCTGAAGCTGCGTTTTAACAGATAACATTGCCAAAAGTATACAAATTTATAACTATTTATCTTTAAGTATTCAAAAAAAAAACTCATCGAAACCTGATAATATTGTTATCGTAGTGCTCACGTTCCTGAATTTGAATGCTTGTACTCGTTTCAGAGTATTTTTACTTCAACCTACTTAAATAATTGTTTACATGCAGACTTACATAAATGTCCTACATCAAAACGAGTTATAGAGTATATTACCACTGGTGGGGCCTCAAATCTTCTTACTAAATACCTTATTAATTAAATTTTGTACTATTTATTTTTATATGTGAGTTTTGATCTTATGCAATAAATTTTTTATCTTCAAGAAAACTGGTTTAAAACTTTGTAAAATAGAAAAAAAATATATATGATTTCTTTAATGAAATAATTTCTTTAAAAGTAATACGCAGCTTAAGTTATGAATCAAATGTACTATTTAACGCAATGTGCACCATGTAGTATGAACAACTTAGAATATATATATATGTAACTCTTTTAAAAGAAAATGTTTATGATAAAATCATGCTTTTTTGTACAGCGCAAAATTGTGAATTAGAATATCATCTTTTCAAGATAATAGATTCACTAATTTATGCAAAACATCAACACTCTCAAGTTATTTAAAGCGGAAATAAATATGATTGAAACATGAAACGCACGTCGGAAAGTCAGTGAAGAAAAGCAAAGAAATCTAAAGTTGCACAAGCAGGGAGTTGAGTCAGAAAATCAGAAATGAAAAACAAAAAATCCCAAGAATACGACCAATAAATATAGTAATAGTTACCGGCATTATTAACGAGTGATTCGAGCGATGATTTCATACTGATTTTAAATACCCTTTATTTCAAATCTAAAATTATTTAATCGAATCAACAGCTTTACATATGTATTGTACGTCATGTGCAGTTAAGCATCCTTAACAACTCAAATAACTAACAAGTATGCTAATGGAAAAAATTGTGGTTTCTCATCAAAAGTGTTCAATAACCGCAAATACGTTTCGATGACCACAAGTGAGATAATTTTTCTTAAGAAATAATCTTTTAACTATAATTCAATTTCTTCATTTTATACACACATAAATATGTGCTTGACATATTCATAAGAACTTAGTATTACATTTCTGACTGATTAACGTCAAAATCACATCCTGAATTTCAATTATGAGAGGGTGAATATTGTGATCACAATTTAATTTTGGTTTATCTGTTAATGAATTAATTATTGCCAAATGGCACATTGATTATGCACTCCACGGTTTCCCAAGTAGCCACTCGATTTGATAAAGAATTTTGAAGTCAAATAAGATTTCGCAAAAGCTCAAATTTTTTGGATGTTCGGGAAATTAAAAGTTTTTTTATTCTCAGCTGATTTGATGGACCATAAAATATATTTATTGTGTATGATAAAGGCTGTATATTTAATCATAAGAATTATTGCAAATACTCAGTAGGATGGTAGCTAATACTAACATTGTATTGAACGATATGCAGCTTCAAAAGATAATGTCATTGTGCGCAACCACATATAGTGTATACGAAATATTGCACATCGCATAGGTAAAAAGGTTACATCGTATCGTCATCTTGATTATTTTCTTATAATAAAAGGTGTACCATTCAAGGTTCTCTACTTTTTTAAAGAAAAAACACAGTTAAAATCTAATGGTAAATGCTTTCTATAATTCGAAGGAACATTCTTTCGCATTTATTTTTTGAAGATTATCTCATTCAAAGTTTGGCTGCGGCTATGTCTCAGAGGATCCATTCGTTGAGTCCAGTTTTCAGTGACGAATGAATGCGTGATGATGTTCGAGCATTTCCACTAGTAACTGGCGAATCCAAGCGTGATGGTTTGCTCCGAGGCGTAAACAGAAGCGGGGTTATCTGCATTGACTTTAGAATTTACATATATCCACATGAAACACTATAGCGATGTGATATCACACGATATTCATGGCTAATGGATCGAATCGTTACGTCCTAATCGACATCATTTTTGAAGAAACACGGACTGATGATTCCACCGGCCCACAAACCAGACCAAACCGTTATTTTGCCCAGATGAAATGGCAGCTCTTAAATCTCCTAAAGTTTTTCTTTTTAGATTTTTACTTTGAATAAAACTAGGATTGTCGATTTTGAAGTTTCATACATTTCGGTTTTATTTAAATTTTCAAATACTTAAAAATAGTTATACTTCTCGCTTACAATTTAATCTGTTGAATTTAATGGATGTACATGTGTTTACAATTTTATTTATTATTTAACTTGCTGAAAATATTTTTTTGAATTTATCAAAATTTCTACTAGTGATTTAGTTTACGCATAAGCAGCTTAGCTGTTGTAATTCAGCAACATTGTTTAATCACATTCAATCGCAATAGCGTACAGTTGCCTTAAGCTGTCGTCAAATGTTTGTTGCAACCAATAAATGCAGAATTAGAAAATTCTGTGAAATTTATAATACTATTAATATGACGAATATAAAATAAATATAAATTTGAAAAAATATAAGTTTTTTAATAAATAATTGCAAATAAATCTTGTTAAATAACCCTTATGTCTACACTGCGTATACGTAACCTGCTCTTACTGCGCACAATTGCAGTCATGACCTCAATTGCCCCGCTTGGCAAAACTCAGAATAGCATTTGTGTATATTTTTCTGTTTTAAAATCGACAATTATAATATTTATATTCTAATCAACAACTGTTCAAATTAAAATTTGTAGGAAAAAACGAGTCTTTGTACACGGCGTATACGCAACATTTTGCATTCAATCCTAACGAAATTCACTTCATAATATTTTTCCATGATAAATCCACAATTTAGTATTTACTTACTTACTGTTATACGTTGCTGCAAATGTAATAATACACCATAACAAATATGGTGTGGCAATGCAACTGCCAAGGGTTGCCAACGCTGTTGAGCGAATTTGTTGACAATAAGTTTACTATTTATATTTTTTATCAGAAAATTGTTTTAAAATATATTAACAAGCGTATTGAATTCCACAAAATTTATCTGCTTGTCGTTTATATAAAAATATTGGCAATATTTCTCGGGAATTTTCACAATATCCTCCCCACTGAAATACGTTTGCAATGAAATCGGTTCGATGCGTTCAGCTTGTGCTCCTCTATGTGAATGTGTATATTTATTTATACCTATATGCATACATATGTATGTAGATGACTGTACTATAATACATGTATACAACTATATATATTTCACGACTATATGCACGTATAGTTTGCATTTATAGAAAAGATGTATATATACGTATATATATATATATTTACAAATACATTCACAAGTATATATAGAGTCGAAAATACAACAAATATTTTTGCGTGGATCTTATAACAGTACGTAATACGTAAGCCAAAATTGCGATAATTCTCAATAAAATTTCTTATTTAAATTTTGGAACTTATTTACGCTGAACGCTGGGAAATCCTCATTCAATTTGACTTCATACCGTATCATTTGGATCAAGGAGTCGCTACACCGAACTTTGGCGGCTCCTTCTTTACCAATATGGAAGATGGCGTTGGAGGAGGATCAGTCAAAGTTTAAGGAGAAGGTTGGTGGATAGATCTACTCCCAGGAGCTCTCTATTAACTCCGGTTTCAGACTTTTTGGCTATTGCAGTGTTATCCAGGGCGAGGTAGGAGCCATTAAGGCAACAGTAGATTTACTGCTCTGGAGTGCAGTCTCATTCAGAGAAGTAACAATCCGCTCATACAGCAGAGCGGCGATACTAGCCTTGAAATTATCAACAATGCGTTCAATGCTGGTCAAAGAGTGTCTAACCTCGCTATTAATAGCAACGAGTGGCTTTGTGATAAGACTGATATAGGTTCCAGGCCACAGCGGGATCTTAAGAAACTAATTTCTTTCAATGTGTCGGAATATGTGCTTAAAATTTTTTGGCTGACTGTTATTAATGTGGGAAAGGCTCAGAAGAAAGTCATCTTTTACGGGTGCAAGTTTTAAGTAAACCTGCTCTAACAGATCAAACGATTATCAAATATATTATACATTTACGATGACCTTCACAGTGTTTTTTGTTTACTCACAGCATTTGTTGCATAAACTAACAAACTGTAACTCATAAGTAAGTAGAACAACTGTTATTACTTTAAGCATTATAACCAATCTCATACGAATATATACAAAATACAAATATATACATACATAGTGACTTAATTTCGAATTCCCGTTCACAGCGTTGAAGTATTGGTTCGTGCTAGTCCAATATTGACTTAAACTTGCTCTCCTGCAAGTGCACTCCGCACTACCACACATGCCTACTTGCAACTCAATCGAGTCGATCGTCCTTGCTCATCAATGTTGCCTCGGCTTCCTTTTCTGTGAATACTTTGGGTCGCCGTTTGAAACCGTCATTGCCTGCAACAACTACAACGTTCGTGCCATACTTCAGTTTGCTGTCCAGTTTATCCTACAATATTAAGAAAAATATAGAGAAAAGTTATGAAAAACCAGCAAGACAGAAAGGCGAAAAAAACGCTTTGAACAACTGCAAACAAATTGCTTTAGTGGCCGAAGATGAGGCGAAATGAAATCCTTCTGATGGCTATGCAGACACATTATATGCATAAGAATTTTACAAATAGATAATACTAAAAAGCGACAGCTCATCGAACATTTGCATGAAAAATAACTTATTTCCTTCATTTCGGCTCACTCTTGCCTTCCTACACTGCATTCCAGCAGAGAAAGTTATGAAGATGAAAAAGTGTGTTTTGCAAATTTTATTAAAGGAACTTGACCCAAAAATTTCGCTTTCACTGTCTTGCAGCGCTGATATAAATCCGTACAAATTTAGCGACCCAAATTTAAAGTTCGTTGCTACCCTGAGTTGTATGCGAAAGAAGAGTAAATTAATTAATGAAATAACATGCGAGAAGCTAGAGGGCGCGAGTTAAGTTGGAGGTAATTTGCAGTTTGTAATATTATATATTGCTACTTGTATAATAAGTGTAAATGAATTGTGAGAAAAGGGTTATTGAAATCTTTGGATTAGCGCATACATCACGTTTTCAATTATGTTTAGAAAACGACAGTGCTAAACCTGACTACCTATTGATCCACGAAATTTAAAAGCTCAATTACACATGATATTAAGATATTACCTACTCAAAATCTAATAATTGGCTGCTGGCGTCACCCAACCGTCGTAAATGTTTCAAATGCAATTTTCCAATTTGTCCTTTAATTCTTTTTTACCATATTGAACTGCTCCAGAGATTCATTTTGTTTTCATTGTACACTGCCGACCAAATGGGTGCCTGTGGCCTTTCGTTTGAAGTTTCAATGATTTCCTTTGCATGTGAGCCCTGCCACTTTTTCCTTATAACAGTTTCCCTTTTTTGCATTAATTTTATTTTATTTTTTTTTTAATTGTTTTGTCAGTTTTTTATTTCATCAACCTTTCTACCACGCTGAGTTATTGTTGCAAATCATTGCTCCTGTCATTCGATTTCTTCGTTTCCTTTTGGGCTTCCTCTTGTTGTTGTCGAGTTAAATGTGAGCTACAAATAGTCAGTTAGTTTGATGTTGAGCTTTTGTTGAATATATATATATATATATATAAATCTAAATAAATTTATGTACTTAGTAGGATATGTATGTGTAATAATTGACAAAGGAAAATTGACATCCTGTTTTGCTTTCACTGGTATAATTAAAATGGAAAAACAAGAGAGCAAAATAAATAACTAATGCCGATAATATTTTCAGGTACTGGCAAAACTTTATACTAAAGAAATAAGAGAGGACTAAGTTCGACTGTTACCGATTATTTTAAACTCTTGCAATTTGCTCTCAATATCTACAGTTGAAAAGTCAATTGGAAGTCTAAGCTGCTTGCGTTAGTTACACTTGAGGTAATATTAGTCACTTCACTTACATTTACCTTTGGCTGTAATAATTTTTTTTTTCCTTTTCATTACAAATTTGTTTTATAGTTTGTCTAGTATCGTGTCTTGTCATTTACACAAATTCAAGGTGTTATTGTAAAGGATGATTCATTTCGAGGTTCCCTATTTTTTTTTAAGAAAACACACTAAATTTAAAAGAACATTCTTTGACATTTATTTTTTTTTTTTTTTGAAAATTATCTCTTACAATTGTAGACTCTGACTACCTCTTAGATAATCCATCCATTAATTTCAATTTTCAATGACTCGTTGGAGCATTTCGGCAGGTAACTGGCGAATGACACCCATGAACTTAAACTTTACATATCCCCACAGAAAATAGTCTAATGGTGTGATATCATATGATCTTGGTGGCCAATTGGCCGGCTCAAAACGTGAAATTATATGCTCACTAAAGTCACCAAAGAATTCTCGCAATAAATCTATGAATTGACGCGATGTTTGAAAGTGGCGCCATCTTGTTGAAACCAAATGTCGTCGAGATCGCGAGCCTCGATTTCAGTCAAATAAAATGGTCGGTTATCATGGCGCAATTACGTTTACAATGAACCATTACATTCTCATGATTTCACTGACCTACAAACCACATCAAACCCTTTTTTTCCTGAATGAAACGGCAGCTCTTGAAACTCTTCCGGTTGTTCTTTGTTCCAAATGCTAGTTATTAATGGAACCAGTATATACTGAATATTGCATGAACATTTGATTGTAAAAAAAAAAAAATTACTCCTACAAGCGTGGGGTCCGATGTTTGTAAAACCATCAATTTGTAAATCGCTTAAGAAAAGGCTCATACCGTTTAGTCGATAGAAATGTTAAAAGAACTATAGAGGTACTTCGAAACATGTCTGTGACATCGTGACAGGTCATGAATCGTGGATTTACCAGTATGATTCCGAAAGTTAACAGCAATCGGCTGTATGGGTGTTATAATATGAGCTGAAACAAAACTTGTTCGGGCACAAAGCCCTTCCAAGCTAATGGTTGCCTGTTTTTTTTGGGGAAAAACTGGAGTTGCCACAGCCATATCACTACCATGCAGAAGGGGAAAATCTGTGTGGTATACAATCGCTTTTTTGCTAGTTATCTTTCAAGAAATCGGGAAATCCCACCGCCGACTATGCGAGCTCTCACACAACAACTGCATGTTTGAGCACTCAAAATGGCGAACTCGTGAGTAATCCATCTCATAGTCCAGACTTGGCATCAAATGGCTTCTTTTTATTTCCACAAACTAAGAAGTTAACGTATTCCGACCCCAGAAGGGGCTGTAGAAGCGTTCAGAACGAATGTTTTGGATATACCTAAATCAGAATAACAAGAGTGCTTCGGCAATTGGTTTAAACTTTTTGCTCATCAGTTATCAATTACACCAAAAAGATGTTCATTTGGAGCTAATTGCATCATAAAGAGTTGTGTTGGGGACTAATTAGTTTTTATCTTTAAACTAAATACTTATGATTTATGTAATTAAATGTCTAAGATGTATTTCCCTAAGAGTTTTTTTCTTTTTCTTAATTGTTCAGTATAACCTGTTTTGTTTGTACTCAAGTATTTGCATCTGTAAGTGGTAAGTGTGTAGATTTGTTTTTAATTTCTTTGTTGGGTTTGCTTTATTTCACTTTCTTTCGGAAAAATTTCTTTCCCGAGCAAACTTCCATGACAGCTGACAGCTGTGCGAGTAAATGGCAAGTGGAGTGAGAAGTTCATAGGTTTTCTAGCTCACTTGTACATTCACATTGGTGTTCCTAACACTGCGCATTACAAGTGGATCAACGTTTTTTCACAAGAACCGAGTTAGCGAGAAGAAGTATGACCTTTCTTTGTGACGCCATAAATTCTATGTTATTAGATGGTGGGCTATATATTCGCATTAGCAATGCGAAAAAATATCGCCACCTAAAATGGCAACAGAAGTGATACAAAAATCTTCTGATAAAAAAGAAACCGTGACCTATGTATATACATACCTATTTGATACCTATGTGTATGCGGAAATGTATCATACTTTGGGCACAACACTTCGAAAAAAGCATTCGCTCAGCGTGGCATTTTGCATCGAAATTGTGAAATTGTTTTGTATCCTGGCGTTTTAAGATAAAAGCCTATCAAAAACATGCACTTCAAAAGCCACACGTGGGGTGGCTTCCGCTGGTTAAATTGACCTTGTCGGCGTAAAGCGAGAACAAAGAAAATATAGTAAAAACCATAGAGCTGTTAGAAAAGCGCCTAACCTCGAAATGGATTTAGCGAAGTTTGGAATGTAAATAATTTTTTTTCTTATTAATTTATTCTTTCCTGAGGAAGGAACTAATCAGTTTTTGGCGTATGATTGTAGTATTTATGGAGTATTATTTTATTTTTTTTTAGGTTAATAATAAATGTGTTTTCTAAGGTGCGATGGTTTTTTAAATATATACTTATACATATTACTCGACTATAAAACGACTGAAACCACCCTGTCTGAAACTCGGGATAGCACTTTACGAATTCAGATTTAGTCTGTGCCCAGTGTTATTCTGAATATTTCACTAAGTTTTACTAACAAGCATTCAACAAGTGGGTGTCATGCAGCCATGTATTCACACATACAGTTCCAGTAACGATTTGTATAGTGAGTTTCATATAGGTTTGAAAAAATGCTATGTAGACGATTCTAAGCTACTAAGCTTCAAATCAGATATCTTTATTTAATATCAATTAACTATATCAAAATCATGAATGCTTCTTCTCAAACATGATAATAGCAGTTTTATATATGTCTCACTGTTGGTTTCATCTCTACTATTCTCCGTGAGTATCAGTAAACTAATCTGCCCACTCTTCCTAATCTTATCTTCCAAATGGCACTCTGTAGCTTTCTACAATAAGTCATGCTATTTATTGTTTCTGAGTTCTGCTGTTTTATGCGCATAGCGATTTAGAACAATGATTGATAATCGCTGAATCTTCTCTCACAATGGGAGGTATATAAGAGGACTACTCCAAAGAGGGCATTTGCTCTTCTATCAAAACAAAAAATTAGAAAAGCAGTAGGAGAGAAAAAAAATAAAAATGTTTGCTTACAAGTAAGTAAATGTAAGCAGCTCTTAATTTTTAAGCTACGAAGAGACACTGTAGATTTAGGTTTTGATTGTAATCTGAAGTACATAAGCATGTGTTATATACATATGTATCTGTGTAAATTTCAATAAAGAGTGAAGTAACCAGCATTTATTCGTCTAATATTATTCAAATTCGTTCATAAGGCTCTACTGTCGTAATCAAACGTAGGTAGCGAGAGACTAACTTTCACTTACAGAGGACGGAGTTCAGAGCATATTCGAAGGTTCGCTTTATTTGCAGCCTCTAATCTGACTGTCTTCTATACCTCGCCCACCCGCGAGACTGTTTCCTTATAGAGGACCGCCAATCGTTCATCAGCACATCGAAAGAGTTTGTAAAATACATTTTCTCACTCTTTTAGGGTAACTCAGCGTTCACTTCGACCTAGAAGACTGCAGAGTTAGCTGTCACCCTCTTCCATTCTTTTCGGTAAATAGCACCATCCTCACTGCTGCGGTCGAACAATTCAAGCGCTATTAAACTAGCGAGCTGAGCCCTATCGAAAAATGTTAGCGAAGCTACTGCTTCTGATTTTTTATCAAGGGCGGTTTCCGAGCTTTCTCTTTTGACCGTTGACTTAGCATCCGGACTAACCTTGTCATCTTCGTTCTCACTCGATCAAACAGCAATCCTCCTTCTGTCCCCTAGTTAACCTCTGCCACCTGATGAGCACGACATGGTTCTAACTGAGGTTTCTTTGCTATTACAAGTGGTTACGTCGCATATGAAGTGGATCGCTTGCCGGCAACTTTTCACCGGCTTCTTGTTACGTGTTATTTAAAGGAGGTTCTAAGTCCGAACTTCCTACGACTGGTATAACGGTTCTTTCATTGCTTTTAGTTGGCGACGGTTTCGTGGCCCAAAGAGCAGCACTCCCAGCCGGGACAAGAGCAGCGCTCTCTTGGCGGGATAAGACGGTTTAAAATTGGGAAGTCATTGTTGCCATATTTCGGAAATTCTGTTTTAAAGAAGAAAACATTTTCTAGCTATTTTCGCTAATGTTTTTATTCAAAAAGATATACATATTTACAAAGCATACAATCCCAAACGTTTACTAGCATAAGAACATGTTTTATGTTACAAGACCCTCAAATTTCAAAGAATACTGTGTCAGCTAAAAAAATGTGTAATCCTAAACCTCTTTGGGCTTCAAATTATAAAATAACGAAGGAAATTTTAATTTGCAGCATTTTTTATATTAAAAAAGTAATGAATTTAACCACATTTTTTTCTGTGTAAAACACTGCTCTCTTGGCAAGGAGGTCAATGTCAAAAGTAAGTGTTAGTGTTAGGGAATTTAGTGCTACGCTTACATACAAATGTGTGAAATATGTATGATGTTTTTTGTGTCTCAAATGTGGAAGGTAAGTTTACCGTAATGCGCGCCAAAAGCCATGGGAGGTTAAGCGCAGGCGCAAAAAAAAAAAAATCCCACTAAAAAGGAAACTGCTATACCGATTTATTATTCATCTACAAATTAACTGTTATATTAACTGTTATACCGAATTATTATTCATCTACAAATTAACTGTTATATGAGTTATTATTCAAGTAAAAATCATTGCTGTAGGGAAATTGCTGAAATGTGCTGAAACGACATTAAAACGTGAAAATAGAGAGACGCATAGACATTTTAAATATTTATATTTACTTTTGCATTTAAATTATTCCAATTTTAGATATTCATAAGAAGCTTAGGAAGGATGCGTATGAATATATAATGTGGGGAGAAGTAAGAAGGTAGGGTGCTTGTGTGATTAACATGAGTTCAAAGGATGTGGATTTGCCGCAACATTTGAATTGACTTTTATTACGGTTAGTGCTCGCCTAGGGCGTATAATGTCATTATTTCTGGGCTATAAATAGGTACATCCAAATCGATTCTTTAAAGTTATGATATCAAAGTCTAAAAACTTATTCTTCATTTAAACAAAAGTTGATAAGTATTTGTATAAATATTAATGCTTTTAAGTCAGTCTAAATCATAGAAGATTTTTTATAATATATGCAGAAGAATATGATCAAGCACTTTTTGTCCATTTAAACTTCAGTAGAAGTAGGTAAAACATCTTATTTCTCTTAAATAAGAAAAAAAATACTAATATTTTGTGTTGATTTTTCTGCCTATAAAAATACTCGTAAATCTACTAAAAATCACAATAACTGATATTTAATGTAAGTCCAGCAGAAAAATTTGATATTTGTAACATGCAAAAGGAAGACCCTATAAAGTATGTATGTATATAAATGATCAACGTGACGAGCTGGATAGATTAAGCTATATACATCTGTCTGGTCGTCAGACAGTCTGTCGAAAACCTTCAGATACTCTCACATCGCTCACAAAAATTTCGTTAGTTGGTCGGTTCAAATGGTTATATAATTGGTTTATGATACTGCAAACTACTGTAGATCTAAGATACTCTAATTATTTAGAAAAACTGTTCAAAGACTACATGCAACCAAATAAATGTGATTAAAGGCAATTACATAAATATTTCAATCATATTATTGGCATGCGATTGTGTCATAAGAGAAGCGGAATAAAGTGTATGGACAGATTTATTTATTTTAGCGCGTAAATTCATAGCGAATTTCTTAGGCACTGGTGAGTAAAAAGTTTCTAAAATGAGAAATAATGGAAATCGCCTTTCGTTCACGCTCTTAGAGTAACACATTTTCAAATTGATTGAGGAAATTTGGGAAAAAATATATACTATATTTGAGCAAAGCAAATTACTGATTGGTTGGTATTCACTAAATTTGAAAAATTCGTGGCGTGCTGAATCTAACAGAATTGAACTAAAGTTTCCCAGATTTATTAAAATTTTGGAATTAATTTTTTTAAATTCCAATCAGGTACTCCTTTACTTCAATTCAAAAATTTCTTTCTAGTTTAAAATAGTTGCGTATACGCCATGGCGTACCTACCTTCAATGCGTCGTTAACAACCTTCCATCAAACTTAAATTGTCGAAAATATTAAAACAAACATAAACTGAAGTAGGTAAGGTAAAGTATTTACAACAACATTTGAAAGTAACGGCATTTACCTTTACATTGTGTGTGTGCATATTTGTATTGCATTGAGTAGTACACTTTTTATGGCCGCACTGACTGACTGGTTGGCAGCTATTGAAAGCAGTCTTGCATTATTTAGTGCTTTTGTGCGAGTCATAGGTGGCGTTGCCACCTCTATTTACTCGTATTTTATTGCTTCATACATAATCGGTCGCTCGATATGCCACATGGAAATGGTAGTAATTCTTCTTCTTCTGTTGCGCTGAATAGTTTTTATGAATGAAATTCATGCGATCATTGCCAAGTGTATGTGTGCACACATTCACGTGCCTGTTTGAGTTGTTTATACCAGCAAAATATTTGTAACCCTTCCACCTACGCTAACGAAGCTATATATGGCTTTTATCCCACTCGCACCTATCGGAATTTTATTTTTATGTTTGAAGGACAAAGTAATCGAGTGTAGGCTGCCATCGGTTGATCAGTGGATCGGAGTGAAATGAATGAACTCGGCTAATGTTGCAGACGAACCTGTAGCGTTCTTAGCGCAAAGATAAGCGATGACACTTCCCATATGCATTTTTTATGACCAAAAGGGTATACAAATATTTTTCTTGCTTTTGAAGGGTAAGTTAAAATGACAGCTATATGCATTAGTGGTCTAATCTGAATTATATATTCGGAAATTGTAACGATGTTTTGGACATATGCCAAATTGAGTAAAGATACCTTGGCAAATAAAAAAGTTTTCTGAACATGGACTTGAGTTGGATTGGTCAGTTCGTATGGCAGCTGTATGCTATAATTGTCCGGCTCCGTTAACTGATCAGCCGATACCACCAAATTCAGCGCTCACTTAATTGTTGTATATGTGTACATACCATATTTCCAGTTCTTCATTAATAAGCAATAGCTTCCAAGACCACACACACTCGTTTATATATGGCTATATAATACCGGTATATTAATGAATATACTTTCTTTCCGTTTGAACGCCAGAGAAAAAAAAACATTTTGAGAGAAGCAAACTTGAATGGCAAATCACAGGCAAGACAAAAGTATATGCAAAATATTAGTTATGGGTTAGATCGCTGTTTGCCCGTCATGGTTTGGAATAATACTTAGACTACTTATATGCCATTCTGAAGTCAGACGATAAACTCCTCTTGTTGAATTTCAACTGTAAGAAAAACGTCCTGAACCTATCGCAAAAAATATCTAAAAGTATAAAATTAAAAGAGTTTTTGCTTTATCAAGTAAAAGCGGAACATTCGAAGAGGAAGTGTTGAGTTGATTCTTGCCCGTATTCCTCTACACATCTTCCTCAACACCATTATCGTTGCCATACTATGGGAGTAGATAATACATTAGTACCGCTACCTCCGTTGTCTCCGATTGGAAAATGTAGCAGTGGTCATGGAAGCCTAAGACTGAAGCTAAGCGGAAGATTTTCTAAAAACATAAACCAAAAACATTCCCTTTAAAATTAAGCCATTTTAGGTGTATATTATCAAATTGCAGTAAGAGAGCTTTCGCAGCAAATTATTGTTCACTGCGCTCATTTCTCATAATAACTTTCAATGCACGAGAGATTCTCTCCATTTGGGAATTGAAAACGCAAACTTTATTCATATTCAATTATCCAACGGCCAAATCTTCATTTCTTTCGTTTTCATGGTTTCTTCCAAAAAATCGTTTTTATAGCCCGCGCTTTGGTTAGATACTTGTTGATAGTTTGCTGCCATAAAGAGCAAGCGACTGCCTAATTTATGGATTTAATAATAATAAACTATCTGGCTAAACTTTACCAAACGGCAAGTAAACCTTGATTTTCTTATCAAAAGAAAAGAAAGAAGAAAGTAAACTTTGTATTAAGATTGATAGAGATAAGAAGTAAAAGTTTACGAACTTCCCGAGTTCCAATTGCACATATAACTACACAAATAGTTAATTAATATATGCTCCCGGAGGACACATTCAAAACATATGTGTAGTCTAAGTCAAAAAGATTGCGGCAGGATATGTTGCGAATTTTATTGGATTTGTGAATTAAGCGGATTGTTTTTCTCTAATTATTTGGTTTTGGTTAGTTTCTATCAGACTGCTCTTAGTGAAATATTTTTCGCTCTCATTATTTATTACTAATGAATGAATGACGATTGTGAATGCTCTGATGCCATATTGTTGCAAAGCAAATTCAAAATAAAAAGTGTTTGTTTAGGCGTGTGGTTTTCAAAAAGAAATAAAACGCAAATAATTAATTTTAATGGCCAAAAATAAAGCTTTATTATAAAGACAGGTTAGGTTAGTCTAATGAGCCACGCATAAACTAATTTTGGCACTTTGCGATAACAGGTGGAGTTCAGTTACTAGGTTCAAGAGGAATATACATCCTTTAGGATGCCTGCGCTTGACGCGAACTTCAAATGACTATGTGACCTCTCTGCGGTCGTGTGTCGCCACCAAAGAAGACCAGCTAATATTCCGATCATGTTCCTATAGTCTTTTCTATCGAGTGCCAGTAGAAAATTTGCGTACTTTCGATCTCCCGTT
>CM050326.1:56882172-57090761 GCA_027475135.1 Bactrocera correcta | reverse complement strand
TAATTCCAGCAGCTTGCTGGACGGCTGAGAGGATGTGAGCCCTGGCCACATAGATGGATCCTAATGCATTGAGGCTGCTTTTACAAATTTCTGGGCAATCTAGAATCAAGTGTTCTGGAGTTTCCTGTTCCAGAAAAAACGATCTGAATAATATATTCGAAAATTGCTGCGATGCTTTGGATAATATTCCGTCCCAAATTTTATTAAGATATCTTGAAATGAAAAAGATTTCCTTTAAAAGACGATATGTCAGTTGTATGGCATCTACAAGTATACGCCTTAGTTGTCTGAAAGCGCGGGTTACGACAAATGAGCAGCTTCTTGGCAAAATTGTGCAAAATTTCAGATCGATGTCCCAAAAAGTGAGAGACTATTTACAGACGGAGGCACCGACATTATTTATATACATTTATATACATATGTATTTTAAATTTTTTCCTACAAAGGCGAAAATACCAAACAAGCAGTTGAAAATGTTAATATTGTTCATGATCCTGACACTGTGATAGTCGGTCATGCAAAATTTGGTTTTTCGTTGCCGGTAACATTGATGTCAAAGATTTACCAAGCTCTTCAAGAGAGTGTTTGTTGGGGTTTCTAGGAAATCATCTACTTATACTGCTCCCCCACGACTGAAGTCTTAATTTCGACCTAGTCAGCGTAACCACTCTCTCTTAATTCACTGAACTATGTCAATGTCGTCGTATAACTCGTACAGCTCTTAACGCTGACTCATCAAATGTTGTCATCGTCCACCCCTCTGCACCATATAGCAGGGCGGGGATGATGAGTTAGTTGTAGAGTTTGGTCTCAGTTCGTCAAGAGAGAACTTTACTTCTCAATTGCCTACTCAATCCGAAGTAGCACCTGTTGACAAGAATTATTCTACATTGGATTTCGAAACTATCTCCGACTTCGAAGTTATGGCAATCAACAGTGACATGGGAGCCAAGTCATGAGTGATGACTGTTTGTTTGATGACAGGAGATATTTCATCTTATCCTCGTTCAGACCCATTTGCTTTGCTTCCGCATCCAGTCTGGAGAAAGCAGAACTAAAAGCGCGGTTGTTAAGGCCAATGTAATCAATATCATCGACGTACGCCATTAGGAAAACATGCCATACATAATAAGGGGATTCATGTAACCTCATAAAGTTTTATTTGCTTTGTTTGAATAACTGTAATGATCCTCGTTTTATTATATGATATGAGTTATCAAAAGTAGCAAAAGTAGTTGGACTCTTTGCATGAAAACGTGGAAACCGTCACCCACCAACTTACAATTCAAACTTGTTCTAAATAGATATCCCTCAGCACAGAAGCCAAAGATGAAAACATATCAATTCTATAATTCTATCCCCCCTTTCTGTTGGCTACTCAACGTATGTTGTCTGACTTTTTGAAACCAAAGCAAGTGCTCTGTCAAAGTGTGGACATGTGTACAAGTATTTGTGGTTAACTGAAAGTGGCTGTTGACATTGTTTGTTTATTTATTATACCATTTATTGGCGGGCATTGTTGCTGATTGCTGCATTTTCTGGTGCTTATCAGCACTACACCCCCACACTACAAGCATATGAAATTGTTGTTCACAGCTTTTGTTGATAAAGCGATTATTGTTATTGTGATGCTTTCGGTTTTATTTCTTGTTGGCTTTCATAACGGCAGTTAGGCGAAAACATTGACGCGGCTGGCGTCCACATTGGCTAGCGGTGTTGCCCTGTCAGCTTGAGTCTCTTGTTGGTTTTAGGTGTCATGGCATGTTTGTTGATTTTTGTGTTGTTTTGTTTATTCTTGCCACATGCGTAGTTTGTGTGCAACTTTTTCTTCTAGTTATCACATTTATGAAAGTAACTGTGATGCCTTTGATTGGCTTTACACAACCACACATACTTACATTGGTAGAAACGTCACTGTTTACGTTTGTACTGTTGTCATTTTTACTGCTACTGTTCTTTTGTTTATACTCATGTGTTGTTTTGTCACTTGGCCATTTGACTTTGAAGCAATATTTGTTATCTTTGCCGTTGATAAATGTTTGTTTCACTTTACGCTTAACCACACTTACTGCAAATCAATACCAAGATGGACGTTTTTCTTTATGCAATTGCCACATTCAAATATCATTTAATATTACTGGCAAGAAAGTTACTTACTTATGCCCTTGGTGGTTTGTACTAAGTCTTTTTTAATGTAATTGAGTAAACTTCGGCTATATACCCTTCAGAAATATTAAGGTTCCGTACAAGAACTTCAGTTTGATTGAACAGTTTGTATGACAGTTATGAGAAGTTGATTGTGACTGCATCGTATTTTTTTTTTTTTTTGGTATGACAGTGGTTCGATATTGGTGGTTCCGACATATGAACAGCTTCTTGCGGATCGATATCTCCAAAACTAAGGTCACTAGTTCCGCTATATATATCCGTATTCTGGATTTACGCATACGAATATGACTAAATTGACTTAGCTCGTCACGTTGGAAGTCATGCTGCAGCTCACACCGCCGCATCTAGTGATCAAATAAACAGCAAAGCATGCCATGCTGCTCATGGTAGCCTAAGGTTCTGGCAAGGGGAAGATAATGTCGTCTCAACAAATGAAAGCTTTAGGGAAAGACACTCCACTGGCCCTTCTTCCAACATACTGCGTTACAAAAAGGCTAAACTTCCCAAAGAAGTTTAGAGTTATTCTCGGCAGTAAGGCGGAGTGGAGTGGTTCCACGCCCAACCTACTACTAAGGGGTAGTACCATCCAGCGCTACACTGCCGGCTCGAAAACAGCGGGAGGCATTGCGAGACCACATAACAAACCATCCATATCAACTTGATGTTTTTAGAGCATTTTTCAATAAGAATTTTTTGCTATACGTCCGTGTACAGAAATCAGTCTCCTTCGCAACTATCACAACCAGTGTATCGCTATATTAAGCGATAATCAAGCGGCACTTAAAGTGATGTCAGCTTATGAAGTCAAACCGCTATTAGTGGAGGAGTGTATAGAAAGGCTGAACTGCCTATCAGTTCACAACGTGAACACCTGATATGGGTGCCGCGGCATAAAGGGGTAGCCGGCAGTGAGCCGGTCGACAAACTAGCCCGCTCTGCGGCAGATTCCAGGATGATGGGGCCAGAACGATGTATTGCGGAGGGATTCCACACCATAAAAGAGTGACTCCGCACGGCAGAGAGAGTGGGGAGAGAACGGCAATGGTGGCAGATAACAAGAATGTGCCACGCCATGTACTGTTTGGTGGTTACAACCTAGCAAGGCTTAGAGACCTCGACCGAGACAAGGCAGTCTCAAGACGCACTTGTCCAACATGGTCTCTTGCACAAGCTGCCGGTTGTAGGACATGGAACAGGAAACTCCATAGCATCTGATTCTGGATTACCTAGAAAATTCTACGTGGGCAGAGATCACATCACCTTCATCGCGCCCAGCGAGCTCATGGAATTATTCGGACTGCTGGACCTCTGTGACCATAGGTAATATATGAATATGAGGTTACAAGAGACCATAGGTTCTAAACTTTTTGTCTGTCGAAATTTGTGAGCTTGGAGATGGCAATTGCAGTCGTCAAAATATCGCTCTTCCTTTAATCATCCTACACTTGGGTACGGAATCATTCATATACTGTCGATGTACCTTTTTCAATAGCCTTTTCTTAACAGATCACACGTAAGACGGATTAAGGTCTCATGATATTTTTATCCTGTATTGTTTGGCATTTCATCGTGGAAAGTCTTGCGCCTAAACAACGTTTACAAATCGTTCAACTTTATTACGAAAATTCACGTTCTGTAAAGAATGTGTTACGCGCACTTCGCTCAGGTTATGGTCAACTTAATCGGCCTACTGAGCGTACTGTTCGCATCATCCATCTCGAGACCCATCATTCATTATTGGTTACAGTCGACTGAAAAAATAAGTCCAGCACGCAAGGAAGAAAATATAGCAGCCTTTGCTAAGAATGTACACGAAGACTATGGATAGTCGATTTTTCGCCGTTCACAGCAACTCGGACTGATGCGTCAGTGACGTATGGAACTACTTGGCACATTTTTAGTTGAGATCTTGAATTGAAAGCGTCGAAATACAGTTTGTACAAGAACCGAAGCCTATCGACCTTCCCAAGCGACATCACCTAGCTCCATGTGCTCTTGAAAAGTTCAAAGAAGATCTGACTTTTTCGTCGACGTTTCGCATTTGGGACTAAAGAGATTCAAGAGCTGCCATTTCAATCAGAAAAAACAACGGTTTGGTGTAGTTTGTGAGTGTATTTATTGAGAGAACACTTCGGTAAGCAGATAATTTCACATTTCAGACATTGGAGCAAAACATCACGCGTGTCATTCGCCAGTTACCAGTCGAAATGTTCGAACGTATCATTGAAAATTGGACTCAATGGATGGACCATCTAAGATGTAGCCGTAGCCAACATTTGAAAGAGATAATCTTCAGAAAATAAATGCAAAAAAATGTTCTTTCGAATGAAGTTTCTGTATTTTTTCTTTAAAAAAGTAGAGAACCTTGTAATGGATCACGCTTTCCAATGATTTTCGGCAAACTTCAGTTTAAAGAAACTGCGTAAGGTCAAAACATTTTGCGGCTTCACGAAACCAACGGAATTATCTTGAATAGAGCATCTACATACATATTTACATATAACTTGGTATATATTTCTTAATAGCAAATTGACCACTTGTTCACATTTTGCTTATACAGAAAAACCGTTATGTGATAATGTTTTGGCTTCCGCGAAAATTGGTAAAGAAAACCAACAAACCAGATTGCTATGCACCAGATGAAGCGACTGGCGAGACATTGCCACATGAAGAAGAAGCAGAATAAACTAGTTTGGCTGCAAGTAGTAAACCGAAACTTCTGTTGCTTCAAAAGCATTTTTCTCTATTTTCTTTTCGCGTCGTAGACAGCCGCACAAAAACTAGCTAAAGTCATTTGTAATGGAATCAGAGCTGCTAAAATTGGAGATGAGGTGTGGCGGTTAGCCGCAGCAATGCGGTTCAATTAATTGAATGAAATTCCAAAAACACACGTATGTGTAATATTAGACGAGATGAAGTAGTAGGAACACGCGCGCACCGCTATTTGTCGACCGAGTGTACATATGTAAGTATGTACGTATGGCGCTTGAGAAGCGTGCTGGTCGCAGTGCGCCAGTGATAATTGCTCGCAGCTAATGCGACTCAATTCCAATCGCTGTTTGACATCGACAGCTTGGACTTTCGGCCACTTGACTCTTTCTATTTATATAGAGGTATGCCTGCAGCAGCAGATTTGGATTGAAATTTCAAAATGAGAAATAAAAATCAGAAAATAAAAAGAAAGTTATTATCGACATTCGGCAGCGAAATCATGGTGTTTATTACAAGCAAACACACACACACACATGTACATATGTAAGTATATTTGAAAAGAAGAGAATTTTATTTTGGTTCACCTGATCGGATGTGCCACTTTAATCTAATCTACGCGCACAGCTGGCAACTTGGCTAGGGAAACTGCCAACTCCTCGAATTTTTTGATCTATGCAATCTTACCGCCGCAGAGCAATTCGTATGGCCGGAAATTGAGCAAATTAACTTTTCATGCCTTTCTTTTTCCAATTTAACCCGTACTTGTTTACATATCTGTACTTTTAGTTACAAATTGACTGCTCACAGCAACCATTCAGGCGTGTATTTGACGCCATAAAGTCATTAAGCTCCATTGTATGCTGTATAAATATACATATTATATCTATTGATCCCACTTCCTTCTAACAATTCACCCAGTAATGTTTGTGTGCGCCTGTATAAAATTGTATTTTTAGTAAATATCGAACATATCGCCTTCATATTGCATGCCATCAGCTGCACTTAAACCTAAATTACTACGTTTCAATTTTGTACCAACACGAAGAGCGCAGTGGGACAAATAAGTAGAGTTCAGAACAAAAATTGTTATACAAAATCAGTTCCGCATCAAAATACGTTCATTCTTCGTCTTTAATGTTGTAGTACCAACAATCCTTCATATATGTACATATACTATATGATCAAGACGTCTCTAATTCGAAAAATTTTTAAAAATAGTTATGAATTTTTAGAATTTTAATAGTAAATGATTTACGTATACGAATAAAAGTATTTCACTATAAAAACAACTAGTATGTTCACAAACCTCATCAAACCGTCCTTTTTTCTGGATAAAATGGCAGTACTTGAATCTCTTCTGGTTGCTATTCGTCCTAAATGCGACAATTTCGCTTATTTACATACCCATTGAGCCAGAAATGGGCCTAATCGCTGAACAACGGACCTTCTTGAATTTTTTTAAGAGCCCATAGAGCGAAACGATGTTGTTAGGGAATGTCGAATGACTTCAGTTCTCGCACAAACTGCAGTTTGTAGCCTTCCAATTTAAGATCTCGACATAGAATGCCCAAGTCGTTCCACACATCAGTCCGAGTTGCTGCGAACGACTATCCACAGTCTTCGTGTACACTCTCAGCTAAGGCTGCTATATTTTGTTCACTGGGTGCTGGACGTGGTCTATTCGGTCGAAATTTTCCAATAATGAATGGGTCTCAAGATTGGCGATGGTGTTGCGAATATGGTAGTACGCTCAGTAATCCGATTATGTTTATCTGTGAAAAAATACCTCTACTTGGATCACCCGTTGCATATGTATAAAATAAATTGTGGAAATAAATAAGAGTTTTTTTTTTTGAAAAGTGGCTTTGACATTATTATTAGACCGACTTTTCAGTTTGGTTCATCCATCCATCGAAAATGTGATTTTTTAGATGCGTGCTGTTCAGTGAGGCACAGAGTTGATATTTTTGACAGCTGTTACTATATGTATATTCTGTTTAGTTCCTCATTTCGTAGTGATCATACTTACTCCGGAATAATGTTTCAGTTCGCGAAGGCATCACTCGCTGTGACCAATATTCGGTCGACATAATTGTCCAACAGGTAATACGTGCAAGCATGCATTGATTTCGTACCACGTTTACACCGAAAACGCTATTGTTTTTGTGAAGCAGAATATCAAAGAATGCTCGAAAGAGACCATCCACCATTTCGTACAACAATTGGAGTGTATCCATTTTTTGGGAGCTTTTGCGGAAGGAACTTGGTTTCTTGGCTCACAAAATCCAACTCGTGCAAGAATTAAAGCCAAACAACCTTCAAACGCTCCTGTAAATGATCCCAAAAGAAGGATGCCATCAATTCCGATCTTCACACGAAAATATTAGTCAGCGATGAAGCGCTCTTTTTGTTTAATGGTAAATAAAAATGTCGCATTGGGATACTCTGTTACATCCTCAAATCTACGTTTGGGTGTGCCATAGGCAGATGGAATCATTGGTCCATATTTCTTTACAAATAAAGTCGGCACGATTACTTACGGAAGAATCAATTTATTGACGGAAGCGCATTACTTCGCGTCTCCTATAGCGTGGCCTTCAAATTTGTGCAATTTAACACTGCTAAACTGTTTATTGTGGAGTTATGTGAAGTCGCTTGTCTGGGAGATAGGCTCGAAACGATTGACGCCTTGGAAGAGAGTATTGGGCACATTATTACTTATATAGCCTGCCTGATCTGAACTGCTTATAAAGTCTTACACTGGGCTTGCTTATACTGGCGATAATAATCAACTTATTCAAATCTTTTTTCTGAGGTATACGTAAGGTTAACAATCCCTCAAGTAGAACTCTTGATATTCGGCTAATCGACCAACGATTATTCGAATAATAATAATCGGTTTGCAGTACCCGGATAGTCGTAGGCCATCGGCGTAGTAGTGCGTTGTGATTGTTACAAAGGATAAAAGTATCGTATAAATAAATATATAAGGCTCACGGTGATTCAGTTTTATCAAAAACGCAACCCTAAGGGTGGTATAAACCTTTCAAAGACGATCGAGAGATCGTTAAAGACATGTCTCGTTCTGGACGAACTTCGACCTCTTCAACTGATGAAGACATTAAAAAGGTAAATATATGGTGGTTTTAACCTCAGGCAAGTGCTAAGGGGACAAGAAAGCTCGACATCTCTTGAGAGGCCGTTGGAATGATTTTGGTGAATATTGATCGGATATAAACTGCTGCTGGGACATGGGTTTAAGACTTTCACATGCAAACAATCAACAATCATCGAAATGGAACCCGTTTTCAGTCCATCGAAGAGGTAAAACAAAATTCGCTGAAGGAGCTGAAGGCCATCTCAAAAAGTGCTTATGAAAAGTGTTTCGTAGACTAGAAAAATTGTAAGAGGGTTTTCTACTCTAGAAATCAAATTTTGAGCAGTTTTTTTGAATTTTATTGAAAAAAAAACCCAAAAAATATTTTTACTATACATTTTTTTATGGTGTTTTTATTGATATCTTAAGAATACTGAAAAAGAAATTTACAAAAAAATATTAAAAATTAAAATAATTCGAGGGGGGAAGTGACAGGTGTAAAAAAAATGGCACATCCTGGTGACATTGATCCTGACTAAAAATCAAAAAAAATTCTTAATCAGTAAGGATGCTTTTATAGCCCGGGGAAAAACGAAATTTTTTTTTTTTTTTTTTGAAAAATGGCGACTGCCTGAGAATAAAAATCTTTTTTTTTACGCTTTTTTTGAAATTCCTGAATTTTTTTAAAATATTAAAAAAAAAAATTTTTGACACGATGCTGGTAAGAACGATAAAGGATTATATAAAGAAGGTTCACACAAAATTTCAAGTAAATCGGTTGTATAGAAGTTGAGATAATGTCGGTACCGTGTGGAAAAAAGTATTTTTCGAAAAAAAATGCGTTTAAAGTTTAGGAGACAATTCTAGTGAACACGAACGCCACCTCACAAGATCGGCTTATCTCCAAAAATAAGTCGAATTTTGAAAAATCCTTCCAAGGTCATATTTTTGAAAGTCTAAGCTTTAAATAATGCAAAAAATCGAATTGTTCACAATTCTAGAGTAGAATACCCCCTTAAATGCTCAGTTTTTTCAACGTATTAGCTTCTCTACTGCGACTAGTGAATTGTCTTATGAACGATAGAAAGTTCCATAGCGTGTTTCAGAGAAAAAAAAGTCAAATATTTCAAATTTAGGAGAGAACATATTTAAAACGATTACTTTCTGAAACGTTAAGAGAGCGGAAAAAATGACATTGACCTCTTTGAAAGTTTACAGTCTCTGAAACTTCAATTTTTTTTTTTTTAATTGCTTATATCTTCTTATTGTACTTTTATTTTTGAACACTGTGAGAAGAAAATTATACACCTACATACATATGTACGTAAACACTTATAATTTGGTATAGTAGCTCAAACCAGCTGAGCAGTAACCGAAACTATTGCTGCCGACTAGCTGCCCATAAGCATATGTATGTTTGTACGTATGAAGGCGCCTTTATACAAAAGCGGCGCTGAACGGAACGAAAGCCTATAAACTTCCAGAGAGTGGCGTTTACAGAGCAATAAGCCAACACGAGAAGCCACAAAGCCAGCCAGTGGCCGAGAAAAGAAATGCAACAATGAAGTAGAATAGAAAGAGATATAACCAGTTTTCGTAAAAGTAACTGCACGACAGAGCGCAGACCAACGCCGGCGTTGGAACTTAGCTAAGCGCATGCGCGACCACTCACCACCGTTTCAAACGTGATTTGGACGCGCTACTGAACGCTCGACATAAGCGGATGTGCTAAATGTGCTAAAGGATTTAAGAGTGTTGTAGGCAAGCATAAATTAAAAAGTAGTGTTGAAGCTTACAGAGCGCAAGAGCAATGTAATAGAAAGCCCGAAGGACTTTAAGTAAAGTGTTACTTTGTGAAAATGCTAATAAAGATACAAATTTACAAATAATAGTAAATATCAACATTGATAAAAGAAAATGTTTCTAAGACAAATACAGTTTTGGACAATAAACAATTCATAAACAAAAAACAAACAAAAAAAAAAAACAATAATAAACTATTCAAAACATTTTTCAGCATAAAATACTCGCGAATCTCCCGAAAATGGCGAAATTAACAGTTATGTTTCCATTTCTGTTAGCTGTGACTGCTTTTCTCTGCAGCTTCGCACAATGCGCCAACGAAGCGACCGAGAAGCTGCCGTCCACACACGCTCCTCCCAGCGTTGACACCCACGCTGCACAACTCGCTACGAATAGCACACGCTATGCGCGACTAATGAAAATATTGCAGGACCCGAAGGCTTTAGCGGCCAAACGTTACCGGGCCGCGGCACAACGCGTCATGGCGCGTGCTGATAATTTACAAGCCGCAGGCATGCCCAATCGTCGACCGCTAGCGGGCGTTCCGCCTCAGCAAAAATCGCGTCCGCCGATTATGCGTCGCGTACAGAACGGTCCGCCTGTTAATGGCGCGCCGCCGCGTTTTAACTTTGAAAAGCCTAAGGGGGTTATAAACCATTTACCGTCCAAAGGTCCGGTACCATTCAATGCTGGCAAAGTGTCCGTGTACAGACCGCCTTACCCGTTCGGCGCACATTCTCCACCACAAACACATCCAAATGCTTTACTGTCGCAGTCGACTGCGCCTGCTCAAACAGTAAAACACCAACAACAGCTGCAACAACACGAAGAATTTAATTTCAAGGCCTCACCACCATATAATGGCAAAGCGATTGTGCGCCCCTTACTCGAACCACACGATCCCAATTTTAGGCAGCACCTGCAACAGCTACAGCAGTACGCTGGCAAGCCACACCACATGATACAACAACATCCCATACCACAACAACAGCAGCTGCAGAAACCACACATACAGCCACCGTATCCAGGTTATCCAGCATTGCTCCAAAGCAAGCAGCAATCGCCCAATCGACCACCAACTTTCCATTATGAAATGATACGACCGCACGAAGAGCCTGTGCTGCATCCACACGTGAAGCACGAGCATCCGGTGCCAAATAGCGCTGGTTATGCCGTCTATGAGAATAATGAGCTGGCTGAGGAAGAGGTGCCGTACTCGCATCCCCATGCACACTATCCCCCCACTGTACGAACCGAGGAGGCTGCGCAGCATTATGCAAGCATGCGACAGCAGCCGCAACACACCGATACAGAGACCGCGGCGGCGCATGAAGCTGAAGAATATATAAAATTTATGAACTCGAATGACTATTTCCTACCCAAGCATGAGCCAAACTATAAACAGCTTGACACACAAAACGATAAACATCAAGTGCGGCAGCAAGAGTATTTGCAACGCGAGCAACCAGCCGCACCAGAGCCGGTCCAACGAAGTCATGCTCATTATCTGCCATCACAGCAGCAAACACAACACATCCAATACATCCAGCCATCGGCAAGCAATGATAATGTAGCCTCTGGCCCCGGCTCTTCCGCCGCCAACAATTACCTTAACAATCCCATACAAGTATCGCAGCTGTTTTATCAAGAAGATCCCGTACCCGCCATTGTACGCGGCAGCTATCAGACCGGTAGCAACTTATTCGTGGTAAATTCAGACGGCAATAAGGCCGTTAAGCATGTAATACCGGCGCCCACCACAATCGCACCCACTACATTGGCGCCAGCGTATTCCAAAGTGCGCTATAACGCGCTACATAGTCGCACACCTGAACCGCTGCGCTTCGAGTTTACTGAACGCGATGCTGTACACGCGTCGTACACGAACTCACCACCGCAAGCTTACGTGGATGACAATGAGCATTTACGTTATAGAAACGCGGCCGCGGCTCTATCTACCGCCACTACGCAAAACTTGCCTATATCAAGTTCCCACAATTACGGCAGTGACACTTCGCTTAGTGCCGATGATCCAGAGGACGATGAGGATGTACAAAGCGCCAGTTCGGTAAGTGCACAAAACTTCACCATATTTTATTAGTAGTTCTAAAGAGCATAGTCAAAACTGTCAAATTAAGGACTTCTATGGACGCGTGCCAGTGCGTCAATCAACCCCCGGCGATGTGCCTTCGATGACAACCTCACCAGCACCGGTTGCACAGAAGGACACCGAAGAGTATTGTGAGCGCATGTGTGCCAATGTGCACGACGAGGATGAGGAGATCGTCTGTGGCTCGGATGGTTACATGTACACAAGCGAGTCCCAAATGGAATGCTATGCCTCGTGCCTACACATTGGTGAGTTAATATAAATTCTGAATAGTTCTAACAACGTTCCCAAAACTCGCGATAATTTGAATTAGGGAGGTAGGTGTAGTCAGAGCCATGAAAAAAATACAATTTTACACATATCTTTTTGCCAGTAAAAACAGAGCATCGTTAAATAAGGTTTTGACTTGAGTTAACAGACTTTGATAAAGAAAATTTAGTAATTTTAAAGGTAATGGTTTTTTGGGTTGATCCAGTCCAATCGCATCCCCTTGAGGTCCCTATACTAATGCTTGGATATTCGTCTAAAATCATTCGGACAAAAAAAATTATGAAGAGATAATATTTTTAAATTTAACAAATTGGCGGAATTTTTTTCCGGATTTTTTTGGGAAAAAAAAAAAAAATTAATTGTTTATAGAAAATCGAAATTAAAAAATCCAGAAACAGTTTTCTAGTGGTCGCAAGAAAGCATAGCTTTAAAAAAAATGCATTTCCACTTAGTAACTCAGTAATACGTTTGCAGCGGCCGTCATCAGAAGAGGGTATCCATCCGAGGTTGTTTTCTTCTTTTCTTTGGTAGTGTTTTGTAGCGCACAACCCTGGGGAGGGATGGTTTGCCTTTTCACTTTAGCTCGCCTTCAAACGAATATTTTTTGGCTAACCAGAGGACACTCGGTCTAAGACCGGAAGTCGTGAGCTGCTTGAGCCATATGTAAAATAATGGTTTCTTTCAGAGAACTTTCCTCACTTGCGTGAATTTCTAAACATGGCACGATCCTCCAAAGAACCCTTTGCTAATTATCAACTAACTCAAAAAATATTTGTCGGAAATATTTCATATTTTCAGAGAATATTTCTAGAATATTATACTTTAAGAAAAAGCAAAAAAAAAAATACTTTTTGAAAATTCTAACTAACCTCTAACCGCTTATTGGAAAACATTCAACTCACTTTTACTTTTGGCGTTCATTCTCCAATTTTACAGATGTTACGGTGCAAAGCAAAGGATCCTGTAACACGCGGTAGATGGAATCGAGTTGGACCAAGTAGCTGTCGAAACATCAATGGCAAGCCGCACTAACTGATATTTAGCGAATTTCTAATTTATTTAATTATTTTTCTATTTAATCTTAATTTATTTTACTTTAGTTTTATTAATATCTAATTAGACTCGTTTGTAAAAAGTATTTATGTATTCCATTAAAATATAATGGTGTTAAAAATAATAAAACATAAAATTTAAAAAATTACTTACAAATGAAATTTTACTTGCGATTGATTGGAGACTCCAAATTGTCACAATAAAGGAACTTAGTACATAACAAACCCCAAAATATTCTACTCTAACGTTCTAAAATGGACGAAACGGTCGAATTGTTTCAGTGACCGTCGAGTCGACATATTTGGAAAGGACCTGATTTTATATCCGACAAAGTTCTGTTAATTCGAAGGTGTACTTCAAAATTAACGCTACTACAATAAAAACATCCCAACTAATGTTTGAACGGGAACTGCCGCTACAACAGTATAGTACATCCAAATTTGTTTCAGATATTTGGTACTTAGAAATAGTGAATTGGGGAATAAGAAGAGAACCAATCAACCAATCTGAGTCTGGTGATCCAGGTCTCTAGGAGTTGTGGAAATCACAAAGAACTAGCGTTATCAGTCTGTTCCGTGTGTCAGACAGTCTTACGTTGAAATCAGTCAAATTCAATTCATGTTGGCTGGTGTGGCTTTCCGACGTGTTCCAACTAACCAACCAGCATCACAGTACGACAACCATCAAATTCTACAATTCAACAGCCACGGACTCCAGAGTAAGCTCGAGGGGATAACTGCATTTATGGACCCGGAACGTGTATCGATAACTGCGGCCCATGAAACCAAAAACCGTTTGGTACTAAGTAAACGCGCATCTCGATCTTTGACATTCCTGCCTGTCAAATGATCTAGGGGATGGAACTGGCGAAACAGATAGAAGATTTGACATTCTGCAAAATGAATGACGAAGCTCCCACTATAATTATGGAAACCTGTAATAGCTCATCCGATATTACCATCGCTAATGCTGGTCTGTATAAATAGCATAACCTGCCGACCTATGTTAACTCTCACACCAGACCATTTCGATCGAGTAATCTCCTGACTTTATTTCTGTGAGCAAACGTACGTTCGTTAACTTTAATAAACTTACTGGGTCGGCCTTACAGAATTTACAGAGAGCACCTTCACCGCACTACCCATTCTTACGGAAGTAATCGTCACGTCAATTCCGTAAGTTAATCGAAACAGCTACCGCTCGCTTCGTCCCGGCTGGAAGAATTGCGGAACTCCGTCCTATTTTTCCAACCGAAGCCGGTGTTTTTTGCTAACGCTAAGGTGCTGTTGAGAAAGTACCTAGGCTTGCCGGGAGTAAAATACCTCACCAAGGTCTTGAACATGTCGCTGACCACTCTTCAATAACCGGATGTTTGGAAAATCGGAAGTATGTTTCCACTACTGGACCCTGAGAAACGCGCCAACAAAAGGGAGTCATATGGACGAGTCCTGACCCCCATTCACAGCGGACACTACACATCTGACACCAATCTCCCATGGTCCGTCCCTTCAAAACAGCACGTTTTCTGGGGGCCCACCGTTGGATGGCCTCGGTGACAACGATAATTTTACCAGTTACAAAATTGTTCCATTTCTACACAATAGCGGGACTCTCTTGCTGTCGCAAAACCCTTGCACGGTGCACGAATTGCAAATTTTTCCTCTTGGCGCAACGGCACAATGCATCTTTTAAGAGCAATAATCCCCCTGTAATTAAATTGCTTCTAGCATGATAATTTCAAATACAGCGCCATCTACAAAAGAAGCTTGTCAATGTGACTATTCCAATTCTTTACTTACATCCGGCAACACCATTCCATACATTTTGACATTTCACATCTGACATTCACTGTTTTTTGCTGTTTTACTGCAAAAATTTTAAGCAGTTTGTCGCCGATTTTGTGATTTTCCTATTATTAAAGAAAACATTACCAACATTACAAAAAATGACTACCTACCTAACCGATAGTGATGGAAAATTTATCCCAGCGACTCAACGACCGGATGGTACATGGCGCAAAGCTCGCCGCGTTAAAGACGGCTATGTACCACAAGAAGAGGTGCCCTTGTACGAGAGCAAAGGTAAGCAATTTGCGCAACGTAAGAGCACACTTCCGCCTGGCATGTGTCCACTTGTGGCTGAGCAGACCAAAAAAGAGCGAGAAAAGCAAGAGCGTGCCAAAGCAAAAAAGATCGCAAAGCAGCAAGAAAATTCCGTAGGTTCTAAATCACTTAATAGTGGAACGAGTAACAATAAAAAAGTCAAGCAACCTCAATCACAAACACAACAAATACCTGGATTGCTCGTTCTTGCTAACAATGGAACGTCAAAGGCAACGTCCTCCAAAGTTAATACCAACACTAATAAGACAAGTACAAATAATAACGATGCTGTTGTTAAACTAGCCAGCGATTTGCAGGCCTCCCTGCAAATGCAGTCAGATGAAGGACTTGACACATCGAAAAAATTGAAAAAGCTTCGAAAAAAGTTACGTGAAATAGAGACAATCGAGCAAAGAATCAAAAGTGGTGAACTTAAGAAACCCGAAAAAGATCAATTAGATAAAGTGAAGCGAAAAAAGGAAGTTATTAAAGAAATTAAACAGCTTGAAGAGGAAGAAGAAGCCCTAGGTAAAATCAAAGGAACCGACTAAAATTGGCATGTCGAAATCTTATGCGCACACTGTAAAACTCCAAAGTGCCATAGAACAACTAAGCGAAGGACTATATTTGCTGTACGTCACCACCCACTGATTATCTGTCTATCAGAACGGATAACAGCTAATGCATATACATACACATAAATAACCGTTCTAGTGTTAATATTTTAAAAGTTTATTATTTTGGTTTCCACTTACGTACAATTTTGAGCTTATTTTTTATTCCCTTAAGTAAGCCGTCTTTTAGATGTAGTAATATTGAAAATTTGTATATTATCTGCCAAAAAATTGCAAAATGCTTAACCATTTTGGTAAATATTGTATATTAAAATCTCCTCAAAATTTTGGTGCTTATTTGCACAGAGTTCAATTAAGTGTTAAATTATGTATGTACTGTTTTATGCAAGTGTTAGAATTTTGCATGATTTTAGGTCAATCGAATTATTTGGGATTGTGCGTTCGTTTCATCTACAAAAACGTTAAATATTTGTTTATAGCAAATTGCATAATTTCATACTGTTCATACATTTATTTGTGCATTATATATTAAGCTTATCAAAAACAAAGGAGTGAAGCAATTTTTATTTTTTAAACCGCAAAATTAAAAATCTTTGTGATGCTCTTTTAAATTTAATGATCATTGACATAGTTAAGTCTTCTATTATTTATACCGATAATAATACAAGTATACAACTGCCTAAAACTTGCGCATTCAATTTCCATGCAAAGACAAATTAATAGAGTAATAAACGATATTATCATGGTTTTAGAATAAGAATAAACATAGATCGGGTGTTTTAGCTTGTGTAAAAATTTGAAAAAGCATTTAAAAAATGTCCGTACCAATATAGAGATTGTCAAAAAACATATTAAGTAAGTAAACAAAATAAGTGAACATTAATCCAAAGAAGACGATAAATCAAACTGTAACTGTATAAAGCAGCCATGTTACTTTTATAAACTGTAGTATGTATTTGTAAAATAGAGTTTAAATGTGTACGAAGATGCTTCAAATAACAGTAAGTGAAAACGAATTATAAATATGTACTTTTACTTTTTAAAATTAGTTTTACAATTTTATGTGAGGTCTATTGTAGTTTTTACTGCAAATTTTAAAAAAAAAATATATATATAAATATATATATAAAAGTATTTATGTATAGTTTGTAGCGGTGAAATCAATATTGAATACAAACAAAGTTGTGAATCATATAAGCTCCAGTGACATTTAGAATTCAATAAATGTTTAACAAAAAATAAAGAGTTTTTGTAAAACTAAGTAAGAAAATACATATTATGTACAATGAAATATTAATAAAATGCTTAAATTATGATGACTATTTATAGCTTCAGTAATATCTTATGTGGTTTGCAGATGGGCACGATTGTTGCTTATGTGTTCAAAGTTAAAAGGCTCTGTCTCCGATTTTTCTCGTTTCATCGCTTCACGGAACTTAACACTCTCCTCCTCCTCCACTGAATCCACACCGAACATATTAACCATCGTTTCTTATGAGCAGAATGAATATCCGTTCCCACGACATTCGAGCCATGTAATTGGAACGGGTCCGGAGTTTTGTCCGGCCAATTACTATCAACTTGAAACCATTCCTCCAAAATTTGTTTCAGTTTTTTTTATCGCTTAAACAACAACCACAATATAATGATTAAAGCAACAGATGGATAAGCGGTATGAACAATCTACGCAAGCAGAGACACTGAAGGAAGTGTCCCTCTATTATGGGAGGAAAGGAATACTACTTCAACTCAATGGAGAAGGAATGAAAGCAGCACCATATGTAGACGATATAGTGCTGATAGCAGGGATCTTTCCAAGCACAATTAGAGAGATTGTGGAAAGAGCTCTATGAGATTCCATCTACGGGAGCGAACAACAGACTAGGTGCTAACCCTAGTAAAACCTAACTTATGCTTTTCACGAGTAAAACAAAAATACCTGGAATTGATCTTCCCTCACTCAACGCTACAAATTGTTGCCAAACTTTTTTTGTCGTTTGATGATTCTCCAAAGATTGTTTATGGCCTCTAAGGAGCTTACGTCAAAACAAACAGCTATTACTTTTAAAATGATCAGCTTTTCATGTCTCTGATCACAACTTATCTCCAATTCACAGCTCAGTAGGTTACGTAACATGAAGACATATGCTTGTTTTCTCCTCTGACCATTTACTTATAGTCACCTTGATTGACAAGCACTACTATTACTAACTATATTTCCTTGGAATTACTTTGACAAAGATAACTGTGCAGACGAAGATCTCGAATTGCCGCTAGAATCGAAAGTGACACTTGCGCAGCTTCGTTCTATATACTGTAGCATTTTAAACTCCGACTTATCCAGAACGAGATTAGGTATCCGTACAACAAAAACAGAGATAACTTAGTTGTAGAAACTGCATCGCAATCTGATCATCTGCCCGATAAATATCGAAATATCTTTCAAAACTTTTAAGATTAAGCTCAAATTGCAAGTGTACTATATGTATATTAAAAAGCAAAAAACACGGAAAAATCGCGTAAGCGGGAAATGTTCTACGGATCATTCTGAACAACTTTGCTTAAGAGAAACCTTTGCCTAGGGTCGGAAACCGGTTTCGAATTAGCGATTTTAATTTTGTAAGGATCATAAAACTTTTTCCATCAGTTTTTGAGATATCGGAATAAAAATACGTAGGTTTGTTTTGGTATTCTATTAATCTTTTGTCGGAATCAATCAGGATCGACCAACTAACGGGTGATTCAAGTAGAGGTACTTTTTTCAATAGCCTTTTTTTGAGCGTGAGTCGTGTCAAAGACTGAAGCCGCTCGAGCTTCCCAAGAGACATCGCTTCGCTCTGTGGTCTTTTGAAAAATTCCATGAAGATATGATATTTCCGAGCCAAATTTTGTTAAGCGATGAGATTCATATCTGACTCATTGGGTATATAAACAGGCCAAATTGCCGCATTTGGGACGAAGAGCAACCTAAAGAGATTCCTGATCAAAAATTAGACTCAACGAATATACCTTCTAAGACGTAGTCGCGAACATTTCTTCTCAATCAATCTTCAAAAACTAAATGCCAAAGAAGGTTCTTTCGAATGATAATAAACATTGCCCTTTAAATTTGAAGCTTCTGTAATTTTTCTTTCAAAAAGTAAGGAACCTCGCATTGGATCATCCTTTATAGCACACATCTGGTACAATGGATCATTCAGATTTGTTCAACTTTGCCTGAAAAAACTCTGTCTCGAAACCAAATGTGTTCAGAATGATCCGTAAAATCATACGCGATTATACATATGTACATATGTATGTATTTCTTCCTCACTCGTTAGTCATAACAGAATTAAAACAAGAAATTTACCAATTTGAGGTTTTCATATAATTTTTGAACAAAAATCAAATGCATCCTTAACATACATATGTACATATGCGTGTGTATGTAAGTATGAATGCATTGCGGTATTCAACAAATTTCAATATATTTTTCTTAACTTGGTGGTACATTTCTCGCCGATTTGGTATGTATTTATGTTTAATAAATATGTATGTATGTGTGTTCAGTATAATTTGTTTAAATATTAAGTAAAACTAACGCTACGTACATGTGTGCATGTGAATACATTTAAAGACAATAAATACTTTCTAGTTTTTGTTGTTGTTGCTTCTTCTTAATTTTTAAGACGATATATAAATGTGAATGAATTTGTTTAAATTACAGCTAAATACTTTTCGTACGTCTCCCCCCACCCAACATTGGGTTCCCTACAAATTTACAACAACTCCGTTAAATGCTCTATACTATAAGTTAGTGCATGTTTGTATGTATGTACGTATGTAGTTGAACTATTAAGTAGCTTTGGCCGATCAGAATTTCGTTCTTTATTAGACAAATGTGACATTAGCGACATCGTGTAACTAACTGTACTTAGTCCTCGAAGTAGCGGGCATTCCGTTTGCGTCCCATGTTGCAGATTTTGAAGTGGCAGGGCGACATATCTGCTAAGAAAGAGCACAGTGTTAATATCAGGGTTACATTCTCAGTGTGTAAATAACAGTAATTAAATGCTTATGTGATGCTTACATTGTTTATGTACTGTAAGTAAATAATACATGGGCGTATGTAGGCGTGCAAAAATAAGTGTGGTTAGTTCGATTTGTTGCCACAGCGTCATGTATATGCAATAATGAGACAAAAGGGTTATTTAGTCGGACAATGTTATGCAACGAAATTGTTTGTAGTTCATTTTTGATGACTACACTCGACTTACATTGTAAATTCTTCTTAACACCTTGATTCTTGAATGAATTATTATCTTTCCTGCCTGCTGAAGAATCATGAGCAACCTCAGCGCCATCTAGCGCATTTGCTGAAATCTGCTTTAGACGCTCTTCGAAACTCGGCAACTCGTAGTTGTCGTCCCCATCTTCGTTATTGAGAGAAAAATCCGCGTAGTCAGGCATTAGCACGAGATCGCGTAAGCCGGGCCACTTACTCAGATAATTTGGCTGCTCCCGACGATATTTTTTCTAAAAAAACATTGTTAAAATAGTTATTACATTAAAAGCTCAGACTAAATGATTATATACAAAATAAAAAATGGTAAACCGTTAACTTTGGTCACAACGAAGTTTGAATACCCTACAAAAATAAAGACTTTAACATACAAGACTCTAATTTAATCTTGTTTTTGGTCGTAATCATCGTCACCGAAAACCCTCCGATTAATTTTTTGTCTGCTTATTTATTCGGCCATTTAGAATTTCCAAAATCTAAGTTTCTCCCCAATCGATGACGATGAGCGAACGCTCCATTGAAGAAGTTCCAATATTCGATTACACGTCTAAAGAACTACAGAGCCGCGGTTGTTGATGTATTGCCGGTCGAGCTATTCAAATCCGGTGGCGAAAACTGTAAAATATGGCCCACAAAAAAAGAGACCCCACAATCTACGCCAACTACCGTGGAAAAAACTTCCTCAACATCGCTCTATCGAGCGTACTGTGGGAAAGATTAAAGCCCACCTTCATAAAACAGATTGGATCATATGAGTGTGGCGTCAGGCCTGGAAAATCAGCAACTGACAAAATATTCATCATGCGCCATTCTTGGAAAAAATCCGTGAAAAGAGGACACACATCGGGAATGACCTCTCCGAGCCATTCGATACCAAACTAGGTTTCAGACAAAGTGACTCTCTTTCGTGCTATTTCTTCAATCTACTCTTGGAGAAAATAATTCGAGCTGCAGAGTTGAACAGAGAAGTTACAATCTTCTAGAGGAGTGTACAACTGCTGGCGTACGCCTTTGACGTCGATATCATTGGCCATAACAATCGCGCCGCTTGCTCCGCTTTCTCCAGGTTGAACAAAAAAGCGAAGCTAATGGGACTGAAAGTAAAGAAGAGCAAGACCAAATGTCGCCTGACATCAACTGTTTGAGTTGTCACATTCGCGTCTTGGCTCCCACGATAGTATTGACAGTCCTAACTTTAAAGTCCTAACAATTTCGTCTATCTGGGAACAACGACGCCAGCCTCGAAATCCAACACAGATTAACTCTTGCTAACAGGTGCATACGCGGTTTGAGTAGGCAATTGAGAATTAAAGTCCACTCTCAACGAACTAAAACCAAATTCTACAAATCTGTCATGATCCCCGTCACCATCGGCGATAACACTCTGACTCTGAGAGTGTGCGATGCAGTACCTGCCGGTGGAAGCAGAAGAAAAGGAAGACCTCCAATCCGTTAGAAAGACCAGACCAGGAGACCAGGAGAAGAACCTGACTTGGCTTTGAATTTCCGACTCGACGTTGTAAACTCGGCTATAACTGAGACCTTGACATTCTATTTGAACCCAAATCAGCTGTTTGATCGATTTGTCTTTCTTTGCAGCGAATTTTTAATTGCAGACTATCAGCCTTGTATTGTAAAACTGTGTGTATGTAGTTCTCCCATTACATTTAATCTCAAGCAATCACGACTGCATTACAAAGTCCCCCCTCTGTTATAATCATATACTCACCAATTCAGTGAGGAGTGCTTCCTCATTAACATTGTTAAACAGTTCGTTCAACAATGTCAGTTGCTTATCGGCTTGTTGACGCGTGCCGTACTGCGGTATGCCCGCCAACGCATTCACCATTGGCGCTGCGCAAGCGTCACTCACCAGCCATACAATTGACAGCACCAAAGTGAGATATATCCGCTGATAGTTGACGGCTGCCAATGTAGTAGGTCTATGTTGCTGTGCCATTTTAATATAATGGGTGCTACGTCCGTTGATGGTTACTTGCCGTGGCCAAGGGCGCTCGCTGCAAAAAAAAAGAGAAATGTAAAATGATATAAATGAAATAAACAAGAATAAAAGTAAACAAAATGTACACGTCAGCACAAGCGACTAATTGGAAGATAATAAACAGACAATGCTCGGTGACAGTGCTTAATGACGCACTGCATGTGGCGCTGTAAAGTATGCTACAATTTTTAAATATTGCCTAAAATTCATTGTTTTCGGTAAAAATTTAAAATTCATTTTTAAGTGTGCATTTCAAAGGCTTTGCCGAATTCAGGTGCGCCTGCACGTTTTAAGCTGTTGAAGGGGCGTTAAGGGGTTTCAATTACAACAGGCGTCAAACTTGTAAGTTGAAACCGAAAGTTCAACAAGTGTAGAAATTTCAATACTTAACGGCGCTCACGTTGCATGAAGTCAGTTGGATGGTATGGGCACTCGCTTTGTACCACGCACATTTGCACGTGACAGCTGAAATGTCATTTAGCGGAGGTGAAAAGTTATAGAAGCTTTGCGGGACGTAAGTACTGTAACTGTTGTAGAACAAGAAAGAATGTTTTCTCAGTTCAGTTTCAATAATTTTGCAAGCAAAAGGGTTTGTATAAAGACTCTTTGAAGAAAGAAGAAGAAAGTTTCCACTCAAATATTTCAAAGTTATGCCATTTATATATTCAAATAATATTTTCAAAATAATGAGTAACAAAATGTACTCATTACCACACCCTAATTATCTTTAAAAATACATTTTTAATTTATTGTAATTTCTTGTTTTCAGTTATCATATCACCTCGTAAACACACAAATATTATTTATATTAATTTGTTTGTTTTTTCTTATTTTCGCACGCCCATTTTTAATCGCATCCCATCGCCTAATTGACGCCTAAGCCATATTCCATCACATGCCATACATTCCAATGTATGTATGTATATTATGATAAGTTTTTAAGCAACGCGTCAGTAATTGCTATAATAGCTTTAATTATGATTAAAATTCGTAAAATTCACTGGGGGTCTCTTATGCGGATCTCAAGGTTACGTAACTTATTAACACAATGAACTGCTGATAGGTAAAGTAACACAACTAATTCGTTGATAATATTGATGCCATTCTGATAGCAGAGCCATTAGTGGTAGCTTATAAAAATTGTTTACAAAATAATGGTTTCATCTCGAATTTATGCTTATTTACTAACCAATTCATTAGAAGCTGTCAAAATTGATAATGTGAATTTTGAAAAAAAAAAAATAGTAGAAAATCAGAAGAGCTTTCGTTTTGCATTGAAATTATCTTTAAGTACTCAGTATAACGTCACCTAATATGCAAAACAATGTCATATCACTTTTCAGGCGAAGGAAAAACGATACCACTCATTTTGAAAAAATTTTTGAGTTTTGGTTATAAAATGGTTATTATAAATGGTTATATATCGGTTATAGCTGATAGCGAAACCCTAAAATTTACCTTGTACAAATATGAAATAATAGCAGCCCGTCCCGGCATCGCACGGGGAAGACAATTATTTATATTTGGAAATTTAGATATAAAACACTTTTTTCACAAATATTTTTATTTGTATTAAAAAAATCCCACAGTTATATTTGTATGTAAGTCTATTTATGTTCAATTTCTTTGATGGTTTAAGTGGCGGGCACTTTTAAAAAATTAAAAAATAATAATAATCAAAAAATTAAAATAACAGTAATAAATAATGAATTCAGTCGTTTTACATATATTTTTGCCACTGCATGTGCTCAATTCTGCTAAATAACAGCGACAACGTCGAATTCCTTACTTTGATTCTATCGGCTCTGTTAGCCGCCAAATCGAACATCATGCAGAATTCAATTTGCACCTTCTCTATACTTTACATTCTCTGGCCCAGCGCGCTTTTCAGAATGCATCGCACACAACGGAAAGTCCAATTTAAAAACTATTTTATAGGTAGTTAAATGGTCATGACCATAAAATAATTTATTTGGATAAGGATTAATATAAACCCATAAATAGCATGGTTTGAATTTGGTTAGCATTTTCATTAATGTTTAAAATGAAAAAAGTTGTTGTAGTGACATAAATAGTTGGACATATGCTACCGCGGAGTTTTTTGTAGACATTATGATGTTCTTCAATATTGTTCTACATTATTTTGTTCTATCGCTAATAGTTCCGGGAGCGCATTCGACGAAGGACATTTTAAGACTCATTTTTCTACTCCTTCGATTAAATAGTTCAATTTTACCAAGGATCCCTAATTTTTTTCGAAATGAAATGTAGCCTATATCAAATTGGAAGAATGTAGCATTCTACTGGTGGAAAAATTTTTTCAATCGGCCCAGTACTTTTTGAGCCTATTCATTACAAACATACAAAAATATGTAGGTACAAATCTTTCCTATTTATAATATTAGTATAGATGATGTAAAGAATCGTAAGGAATAAAAACCTCAATTTCAATTTTTGTTTCTTTTATGAAACGTTATTTTGCATTTTAGATGACGATGTATATTTCGTCCCTGAAATGCAAAATAACGTATCATCAAAAAATTCGAAATTTAGAGCCTTAATGATTACGATTCATAATATTATATATTTTTCACATTTTCAGGTTCTGCCCTCAGTTATAAACCAGTTTTAACCAATATTAATTTTTTTTTCACTCATGTTCCATTTTATTTCGTGTTTCATTCATGCCGCTGTCAATTTCCGAAAATGGGTTTACATTATTTTGCATTTTATGTGACGATAGACGCGTAAGTGTATGAAAAGCTGCTATGCTACTACTCTCTAAAGATCTCAATAACTCATTTACATTTCACTCGTTATAACTGGCATTTTTTAGAAATTTTGGTGTCTTTTTGTGTAAGATTCCTCGCTTTTTGCTTAAGGGGGCATTCTAGTCTAGAAATTAAAAAAAAATCGAATTTGTTTTATATTTTCAAAGTTTAACTATTCAATAATATGTGTACAAGAGGATTTTTCAAATTCTCAAATTATTTTCGGAGATATAGACATTTTTCTGACACGAAATCCAAACTGGTTCGGCCAGAACGGGAAACTTTAAACGCGTTTTTCTCAAAACTGACTTTTTCCGAACGATGCCCACGATTTCTCATGTTCTACTGGACCGATTTACTTGAATTTTTTTATAGAGTCTTCTTTATGGGCTTGTCTATGGTTGGACTAGCCCCATTCCAAAATTTTTATTTTTATTATTTTTAAAAAATTCGAAATAGTCAGTAAAAGTGATCAAAAAAAATTTTTTTTCAGGTTGTCGCCATTTTATGAAAAAAAAAATGTTTCCCACCTTTCCGTAGTTCCGACCATTGCGACATTATTCTAGATTAATAATCTTTTTTTTTGGTTTCCGATAACTAGGAGGGTTGAAATCATAGGCATGGTTACGTGGAAATTTTTAGAGACCCTCCACTTCGTCAGCTCATAATTTTTGAAATTTTTTATTTTTTTTAGTTTTTAATTTTTTTCTGTACTCTTCAAAAATTAATAAATAACTAGTAAAAAAAATGGATAGTAATGATATTAATTGCCTTTTTTTACGACACTTTAAAAATTACTTAAAATTCATGCTTCTAGACTAGAATACCCCCTTAAAAACTGGCTCTAAAAGTATGCGTAACGACACTTGAACGGAATAGAACTTGAAATTTCTGGAACTCTTTTATTCTTTATCCGGATTAAAATAAGATTTCAATGTCACAGAACTGAACTCAGGTATGATAAGTTGTTTCAACTCATAACATCTGCCTAATGAACCGCGTTGCTGGTTTTTCTCCGAATTATGCAGATACAACTCGAAGAGAGCTTGGTTCTTAATCAACTTGCTCTGGTCTCGGCTGTTAGCAGTATCGATCTCTCTTCGTATCAAGTAGCACCACGCGAAAGTGGTGTATATTTATAATATAGTAAAATATTAATGGATTTTGGTCCACTTGCACCCTTCAAACCACGACCAGTGCAAAGCTATGCAGCGAGATCTTTATAAAGTCCTCGGTATTCTTAGCGTACCATCGACGTACTAGTACTCTTTTCATAGCAGCGGTAAGCATCTAAAGTCAGAGTGTGGAACTTAAAGCCGCTCAACTTAGCCTACTCTCATCTCACATGTATCTCTCTCACGGAGCCACAGGATTAAGTATTACATCGTGGGAGTGATAAAACATTTTAATTCTCCTCTATAGTACGGACTGACGAACGCCTAATCAGCTATACATGTCTCAATTTTGTCATGATTGAAGGTGCCGCTTCTCTGACAGCTTTCCTTTTCGCAGTGGACTGACAAGTTTTCCACCGTAAAACTACCACTGAGTGTAGTTATTTCCTTGTTCTTAAAAAGTGAGAGCAAAAAAAGAACAGTTCGCTTTAATGTCGTGATGGAATCTGTACAGTTAGCTTCCAAAGCACTCATGACCACTTAGAAATTGGATCATTTGAATTCCAAGTAAAGTTGGCGTCTGTCTATTCACGAATGAATGCCCAGTCTGTAGGTCCAACATGCTTTGGGTGAGGTTTGCCAACGTTGCTGCTAGATTGTCATGCTTTTTGGTTCTATTTTGTCTTTTGGCTGGTATATTTATTTATATGACTTGGCTCTGATAACTTGTATACTCGCGGGAATTCGTCAGGGTGGACTCTCTAGTATCAGTACTATTGCATAAGCTCAAAGTCGAGAAAAAAGAATCAACTCTTCGGTATTGATTGACTACTGTTACAACTACTGTCTGACTGTACTTAGTAACTATTCAACTACTAACGCTAGAAACTGCAACATTTGGACCTTTATAGCCATAATAACCAACTATGCCAACTATGCTATATTTCTTTATTCTTTTCTGAACCCGAAGTATGTGCCAAACATGGTGGTATTCCCACATTCACCATAACTATACCGTTATTAAATAAAAAATTATAAAAAATTATAAAAAAAAAAAAAATTATAAATAAAAAATTATAAAAAAATATTTTTTTTTTTTCACTCGAAGCTCCGTCACGGTTGTCTTTGCTTAAGAAAAACTCCACCAAACCGAAAACTAAGTATACTCCATTGCACTTACATTTACTAGAATCGCAAGTAAAACTTTTTAGTCCTTAAACTGCACCGAAACAATTATACTATTTCACCGTTAAGCTAAAGCTGTTTGCGCCAGCAGTAGTCAATGCTAAATAAAGCTCCAGTTTGTCTGGTCAAATGCTTTATAGTGTGACTGTAATGATGGCATCTCAACAACACACACACACAACGCAATCATCAATAATGACAACAACAACAACAATAAGACAAATAGCAGTAACACCTACAGTATACTAATTGACAGGTACTATCACAAATGATTTGAAATCAGACCGAAACTGTAATCACAATGTAAACCCCTCCTACAGGCACATTTAAATGTGCACAGTAAGCTAGTGCATACAAACGTACATATATACGTATATAACTAATTCCGAATTGTACAAAATACATGCAATAGGTCAATGGGTTTTACACTTAAGTGTACAATTGTACACACGGAACTGAGAAAGCCAACTACAAGTACACACAAAGCGCGCCTGTAGTGGTAGCCGCCCTGCCAACGCACAAAACACACACATACAAATGTAAACAAATGTACGCATTGATAACTAATTTTGGCAATTTTGCGTATGCACTCCATTATGTGTCCCCGGTTATGCAGATGGCATGTCCGTTCGCTGTATTGTCTATTGTCAGCTGTCACCTGGTATTTGTACACTCGTCCATGTCAATCAGCATAATCAGAGCAAAATTTAATTCCAGTGATAAGATGTGCTTAGCCCACATAATTCTCAGTTCCTTTTTGGCGCGCCGATAGTGCCTACGCGACTAGTCAACCGCTAGTCAGCGCCAATTCAAACGGCGGTCGGTTAGCCAGGCAACAGCGGGAGCTACATTGAGTTCTTAGCAGGAAAACGGGATAGGTCTTTGATAATTTTGGCTAAGCGAGTAAAGGGTTCCTACTTTCAGCACCCAAACATATATGACATTTTGCTTTTGTTTTTATGTTTGTCATTATGCAGCATTTTATCACAGCTGTCAAATTGTCCTATAATTAGTGACACGACGATTCGATTGCTGGCACTCGAGTGCGGAAGTATTTTGATTGCCGAATATTTTCTGACTTTCTTACGCAATTTTGTCGCTTGTTGCTCTTTGACTGTGGCCTTGTTTGTTTACCGTGCCATATGTAGTTGTGAGTTAAAGCGTTGATGTAACCTAATTTGCATTTATCACACGCTCTGTGCAATTAATATTCCCCACCAAATAGGCTGTAGCACTCGGCATTATAAAACAAGAGCATTAATTTAATTCGCTGCAGTATACACTAGAAATGCATGCGCTCATTTAAATATTATATACATATTAAATATGTATCAAGATGTGGCTAGTATATAAGAATTAGCTAAGCCGACCAAACCGGAAGAAACCGCTAAATGCCGCTTAGGGCCGAGTAGATCAACCAGCAAGTGGTTTCACGTGGTTCACGTCGCGCCATATTATTCTTACAAACTTACAAACAAATGTACAGATTTTATTTAACGCAAATTTCCAAACGTGATGCAATTAAAATTACACAAATCACATGTGCTGCACTTTATTTGAGCGCAGTGCCGCACTAAGTAAATAACAAACTAATACAAAGATCTCTACAGCATCGTGGAAGATGTGGAAGGTATGCCACTGAAATTTTTGGAAAATATGTGCACAACCACAATTTTCATGGATCCATAAATTTCGGATATGTACCATATTACAACAAAGGAAAGCAAAATGCATACGATTTAGATTTTCTCACTAAAAATACTGATTTTGTTATTTGAGTTGCTAATTTCGGAAATTCTTTTCTCGTCTTAATACAACTTGAATGGTTTGCTTTGTGCTTTCAAGGTTCGTTCAGAAGGCGTGAGAGCGTACCTACCAAAAGCTACTCTATTTTTTGGATGCCGCCTCGGTTGCAGGTTGGCTACTGTTTATATAGACAAGGGTTAACATTAGGTTAATCTGGTAGGTCAATAAACCACGCATACGAGTAGACCAGTTTGGTCCTTTGCGTTATGAGATGAAGTTCAGTTGCTAAGTCCGAGAGGAGTAGTTATCATTGAGGATGCCAGCGCTTGACGCGAAACTTAACAGATTCTGTGGCCTCACTATCGATACCTCTTCCAGTGTATCGAGTCGTAGAGATCCCAGATGTTTACAGCGTATTCTTGCCAATGCGGGAGAAGTGCACTAAAGATACTCTATTCATTCCCTGGCGTTTTGCTCTGGACATTTTCTGCAGTCCTCTCGATCTGTCAGCCCCGTCCTGCGAGCGTGTGTCGCCACCAGACAGTGACCAGTTAGAACTTTATGTACAAAAAGGGTTGCTTTAAATCGATTACCAATTTTTGAGGCGGCCAATGGCTGTTTCGACTACGTCTGCTGTTTCGCCGAAGGTATGCCTCCCAGCATTCATCTCGCAAAGGCTGTATAACGGAGGAGAAAGTGACTGAAAGCTTCCAACTCACCTTCTTCCAACAACTTTGACAATTTGCATATGACTAGATTTTTAGCCTCCTGCATGAATGCCTCTTGTACAGTGTTCTTTAAGCATTCCTACGATTACTGCAAAATGCACTATGAGGCCAGTCAATAAAGTTTGTGTGTCAAGTTTCACAACATGCTAAAGCATGGAAGCTCAATTGGTAGTAGTCTCCACAACGAGGTCTAAACGGAGACTTAATTCCGATACCACGGGAACAGGAGCCCATGGAGTTCGTTCCAACCTGCTCATGCGGACTGGCCCCTCGCGGAGTATCGTGGTGATTGTGGTTAAAACCCGAATACGGGAAGATCTGACACTTGTCAGTTGATTGTGGAGCTGCATTGCAACAGGGCGCCGGACCCAAAGTACGGCAGAGGTTTTAGGTGGGCCCTACCAAGGTGGTTACTGTGTACATCCCACACTGCCAATTGGTACTTGAAATGCCAAGGCGCTGATCAATGCATTGATTTGATCCGCTGTGCTTTTGAGCGCCGTGGGGTAAGGCTGTGGTCAGCAGGTACCCACGTTAAACACACCGGACGTTGTCCATCTGTCTATTGCGGAACCGCCGATATCGGACCACTATATCATATAGTTGCCATATAAACTGAACGATCAAAATTAAGTCCTTGTGTGAAAAACTTTTTTATTTGTCAGACAATGCGCGATAAGAGATGCAACGTTTGAAGAAATCTTTCATACATAAATATACTATATATGGTATATGTCTCATATTCAGCACGACAAATAATCCGGCTGGCATTTTTTTTTTTTTTGGACTTAGGCGCCAGCGACATACATACATACATTTATACATTTAAGTATAACATAGGTGATTAAGCTTATCAAGGTGCTTCTTATGACAACAATAACAATAATCATTTTGTTCAGCAGACTTAATTAGCTAATTTTAATTTGCAGCGTACTGAAATAAAATTTATTGGACATTAAAAATATATAGTACACCAATTGGTGCCTGAAAGTATGTTGTGTTACGAAAAAAGGCGAGTAGACCTCGAGAGCACACGTTTAGTATTTTTCTCTCTTTTGAAAACTCTTCGCCGATCTATAAAATGGTTTTAACTAGCATTTGTACCAGTTAAGTGATTTCTTGTAAAAGCGAGCACGCCGGATCAGTGCTAACCATAACCTCAATTGTATATAGGTAAATCCCGAAGCTTTACAGCGGAACTGCTTTATCTCTAATGCTTTATACGCTACGACGAGTTTATGTTACATTGACTAAACCGATTGGTTTCTTGTCATCTTTATTATAGTCGTAAATATATTATGTTGATCATCATATTAAACAGTTATTTTGTAGCTCTTAGTGCTTGAAAGACGCCATTAAAGAAGAAAAAAGAGTGTCTGAATTTATGAGAAAACGTCCCGAAATCCGCAATAAAAAGATTGTTTCAAAAAATCTGTCAAATGTGTCGCGATAAAGTAGCTTAAGACGATTTAACTTAAGTTGGGTTTTTTGAAAAAATCTTTAAGTAAAATCTGATACACTTTCTTATTTGCATATATTTATTATTTATTTTATTTTAATTGGTAGCATAACATTTTTACGTGTTTTTTGAATAATACGAAATATCAAGTCTTCCATAAGTTGCTCAAAATAATTTCATAAGCAATTGCCTTAAGTGGACTTAAGCTATTTTAATGTATCACTACATTTCAGTATCGTTTGGATTATTAATTATAAAAATCATATTTAACTGTAAAAAAATTTTTTTTAATTTTATTTTTTAAAAAATTTAATTTAAAAAATTAATTAATTATTATAATGGAAAATTTTATTATTAATAATATTAATTAATTAATTTTTTTAAATTAAAAATAATTTTTTTTTTTAATTAAAATTAATTAATTTCAGACCCAAATTATTTAATTTAATTTAAAAACAATTAGTGGAATTTGTATGGATTTAAATGTGATTAATAATAATAATTAGTTATTTTTTTAATTAAATTTTAAAAATATTTTTATATTCAATAATAAAGAATTTCAATTCAGCTTTTAAAAAATTTATTGTTAAAGTTATAAATCGGTAATCGGAAATTTATTTAGCGAATTTACATGACCAGGATTCGGGTTTGAAATTTGTTAATTCAAAATTTTGGTTTAAAAATTAAACTTTGAATTTTATTTCAAGTAAATAAATAAATGAATATTACACACTCAAAACTTATTTTTTTTTTTTCAAAAATTCAAATATACATATTTAATTGAAATTTTTTTCCAATATTTTTGAAAAATTTTATGCTCAAACTGTTTACTCAAAACAAAAAAATATTTTTTTTTAATTTTTCAAAAAAAAATTTTCAACTTTTCCAAAATTATTTTTTCCAAAAATCATTGTTGGAAATTTTTTTTTATTTTTTTTTATATTATTCGCTAAAAATTTTTTTTTCCAAAAATTAAACTTTTTTCAACACCATATTTGAAAAAAAATTATTTACTCTAAAATTTTTTTTTTTTTTCAAACAAAATTTTTCCCAACATCATGTTTGGAAATTTTTATGCTCTAAAAACTTTTTTTCAAATCAATTATATTAAGATTAAGTTTTTTATTTATTTTAATCCCAAATACAGGAAATAAAAAAATTTATTAAACTGTTAATGCATTATTTGCATGCCTGTTAGGATTTAATCACGAAGGTATAGTACCCCAACAATCTTTACGCAAATTTATGCTAAACCAATCCGCCTGCAGTTTATTCACCAAACAAAAGCACTAAGTTACTTATAAAATTTTTAAGAATTTTTTATTTTCTTTTTTTTTGCTATTTTTGAGATAATCTACTTCTTTACTTACCAAATTTTTGCGTTTTCCAACGATTTTCTTTTACAAACTGTGCTCAAAACACTTGTTAAATTCACAACTGTGAATACTCTGTCGTGCACACACTTCCGGTTCCGCCACGTATCAAACCGCGTACTCTCAAGTGCGCGACGGTCAGCACTAAAATGTTTCAGGTTTTCGGTTCAGGCTCGGTTTATATGCAAATGGCGACACAACTGTAATTGTTGTTGCCTTCATATTTCAGAAAAAAAAAACAAACTGAGCAACAAGTGCTTCAATGTTCGCTTTTGTTGACCACTTGACTTATCCTCGCGCCTGCCACTTCTGAAATTCCTAAAGCAGTTAGATTACACAACAAAAATACGGTGCTATAACATGGACACACCTACACACATATGTATATGTATGTGTAAATAACTGAAAGTTAGTCTTTGGTGTGGTATTCAACCCCTTCGAATGTCGTCAAATGACCCGAACTGCACTCGCTGATTTACAGTTATCCTTCGCAACAGTCACTTCTAACAAAAGTTGAGTTACAGCTAATGCTCACTTTTAAGCTTTCACTTAGTTATTAGTTTGAAAATATGTATGTATGTATATGCCAACTGACGTCTTTTGGCATTGCTGACTTTTTTCAAAACGCTTGAGCGATTGTGCGTTTGTAGGATATTATGATGAATATCCTTTTTTTCTGCATATTTCATTAATCACTCATCTTTGATTTCATTTTTTCACCTTCACACAAATTGACCGCGAATATTTAATGGCGCACGCAATCACGTTTCCAATGTCTTGTCAAACTTTTTGCAATTTAGAGTTTTAAAATTAGCATTTTGCGATTCCATCACTCTTTCACCGTTAATTTATTGCGTTTGTGCGGCGCGTAGGTCGTTTCCACAATAATAATAATAATAATAATAGTGCGTGCTCATTCAAAACATAAATGAAACTGTAGCCAAACACGGCACACGCCAATAATTTATATTAAGCTTCTAATTTCAAACACCCGAGGATCGTTTGGTATCTCGCGGACCGATCAGCAAGTGTTGGTACGAGCTGCGACTCGTCGATTGCATGCATATAAATGTAGCAGTCAGCTACGCATAAGCTGTTTTCACTTTCATACGACGTATACATCTTAGTAGTCAATGTTTCGACTTCTAAGTCAACTCGTCACTGTTGGCTGGTTTGAGTTCTAAGTTGACTAATCACTGATAATGCATGATTTGTATATTTATTAATTCGTACATCGAAACGAAAGATTTAAGAATGTTCACCCACAGCACATTAATTCGGAACACACCCGAACCAATGTTTGATTTTATTTTTTTTTTATACCCGAAACACACCTAACGATTGTTTATAAAAGTCGCAAGAGCTAGCCCCCTATGTATTTACGTAGACACTCAAAGTAAACTAATAATACTGATTTAGAATACCCCAAGAGTTGATGATAATTGTCAGAAGAAGAAATTGTCTATAATCGAAGCGGTGAAAATTTTATACCCTCAACAAGGTATATAAAATAAGCCACGAAATTTGTGACAGCCAGAAGGAAGTTTTGGAGACTATAGAAAAAATAGGCATATAGTTTGGCATATCCACCTATCTCCGTCTGTTATTCGCGAACTAGTCCTTCAGTTTTTGGAGACATCGTTCTGAAGTTTTGCACACGACCTATTTTTTGGGAAGAATGGTCATTTTTCGGAACTGCCGGTATCAGACCGCTAAATATTTTATATTTCTCAGAGATATTCTAGCTTCGGTGCAACTAAAGTTACTGTGTTTTCTTGTTTTAACGTCAGAAAATTAACATTTGTATTAAGAAGATCAAGTGATCCAACAAGTGGTACTTATTTCAACAGCATTTTGTTGACAGATAACACGTGAGTCGTATCAAGATGTACCGTTATTTTTCTTCAATATTGTTTGAGATTTCATCATGGAAAGACTTAAGCTTGAACAACGCTTACAAATTTCCCAACTTTATTACGAAAATTCAGGTTCTGTAAAAATGTGTTTCGCGCGCTTCGCTGAAATTATGATCAACATAATGGGCATACTGGGCTTACTATTCGCAACACCTTAAAAAATCTTGAGGCTCAACATTGACTGTTGGATAAGATTCGACCGAGTACACCACGTCCAGCACGCAATGAATAAAATATTAACAACCGTAGTTGAGAGTATTCACCAAGACCGTAAAATGGCGACATCGTCTCGCTCTATGGGCTCTTGAAAAGTTCCAAGAAGATCCGATGTTTTCAACCAAATTGCGTTAAGCGATGGGGCCCATTTCTAGCTCAAATGATATGTAAACATGGAAAATTGTCGCATTTGGGACAAAAAGTAACGAAGCAAAAATATTCAAGAGCTGCCATTTCTTTCAGAAACAAAACGGGTTGAGGTGGTTTTTGGAACGATAGAATCATCGTCTAAAATCTAAGCGGACAATCCAGCTTCGATTCAGATCTTGGATCATCTGTGATGTAGCCAAAATAAATGCCAAAGAATATTTTTTGTAATAATAAAAACATTCCCCATCAACGTTTAAGTTTTTGTTTTATTGTATGTATAAAAGTAGGAAGCCTCGAAATGAATCACCCTTTATAAAGCGTCAGTCATAGTTTTATATTTTTATGTGAAGTTCTACTATATATCACAAAGACAGCAATTATTTAAAAAAAATTTTCCTCAGAAAAAAGGAAAGGATCCAGTTTCAATCATTGCATAACAGTTATCCCTGAGTAAAGTCGAGAGGGTTTTTCTAAATTCCATTTTTTCTGAAGGATAAAACTCCAATTTTAACGAAAATTTGGCTAATTTGTCCCTGCTGTAAAAGACTAATAATTAATTTGAAAATAACTCTCCTGCGTTACCCTGTAAATTATGTACAGGAATAGATTTAGAAGCTAAGAGGGACACTGACTTTGAAAACGTGAGTTGGGGGTAAAACAGCAACCGTGCATATTCAAGAGAGATACGACCTGCGAGAAAAGCAAGCCATAGGACAGCTAAGCAGATATTAGCAAGGTAATATAAAAGAAGAATAGAATGTCGGCTGAATAAGTCAAAAAGAGTACATTTAGACTAACAGCCAAATTCACATGAAATGGACATTTGGGAAGCATGCAGGGAATATATGTCTGCATATGAAAATGGTATCGGTAACCATGAATCTTCAAGGGAGATTAGTCCTGCGTAAAATGTAAGTCATAAGATTCTGTACTTTGTCCACTGGCTAATGGAATCGAAAATTAAAAATTTAATTTTCAAAAATAGAATTCTTACAGTGTTCTAACTGTTGTAAAGAGCCAATATCGAAAGCTTAGTCGACAGCGCTTAAAAGTATAACAGTCACATAGCAATAAGACACAGATTAAAATTTGAGAAGAGGCACCGACAAACTTCCACCAAGGTGTTTCGCGCAACGATTTCAAGACAATGACCTGAAGAAAGAAACTTGGACGAATTTATAACTTGGCAACTGTGCTAAACTTTCATTGATCTTTATCAAGCATTATTATTATACAGGCAAAATCCTTCAATCATAAACTGTAAATTTAATCGGCTGTGTGGCCTTACAGCCTGAGCGATCGAATTGTGGGTCAATGCACCTTATAATCCCTACTGGTCGCAGTAATTAATGTGAATAAACTTTCGCTTTACAGCTTTAATTTGTATGCATACATAAGTATCTATGTATATGTATGTATGTTCATTACTCGCATTTTAGTTTTATTAATTAATCGCTCATCATGTTAGTGCCAATTAAGCGAGATATTGTCTAGATGTGGCTTTGTGTATATACTTATGTAGGTCAAAGTCAGTTTCTTTAAAATATAATTCACTCGACAAGAACTATACACTCTTTAAAGGATCACTGGTGATCATCAGTTCGAAAAAATGTTAGATAATACTTATCTACACACACTTTTACACTTAATACTTATGCAGCAAATATTTCATTCAACACTTTGAGGCTTATCAATGAGCATAGAGTGGGTTTTATTTTTAGATCATACATACATATACTTCTCTATAGACGCTTGCTGTAAGGCCAAGACCTCGTTTTGTGGGTATGTATGAAAATTGTTGCGTATTTTAATCATTTTTTCATTTTTAATTCTGACTCCAACGCACTGTTCATTCAACTAAGTTTAGGCATGTAATACATACGTTAATTCTGCACCACTACTGAAACCAAATACCTACTAATTAACTGTTTTATTTTCAACACGCTATTAAAACTTAACAGAGGATAGTAAATAACACTTAGCAATGGTCATACGAGACGCACCAAAGATCAGCTATGTAAGGTCTTTAGATGTTCATATAGTCAGCTGAATAGTCCATTGGCTGATATTGCTGGCTCTAAAACTACACTGAAAGAATATATGTATGTCTAATTTCCGTCGCTTAAGAAACGAGTGAGCTTGGACAAGTGTCACAAATTCATACTGGCTTATTTGATGCTCAATTATTAACTAGGAATGTAGGATATACATTTTAGGGTTTTAAATAGCAGACAAATTTTGAAAATATAGAAATTTAAATATTTTTTTTTTTTGTGAGAACTTAGACATATGACATGAGCCCATCTTGTGTTCTCAAATCATAATTTTCTAACTAATCTTTAAATATAGTATGATTCATTTTGAGGTTCCCAAACACAGAAACTTCAAATTTATTGCGCAATGTCTGTTTTCAATCAAATTGAATCGAATGGTCGATCTGTTGAATGCAATTTTCGATGATTTGTTCGACTGGTCAGTGGTGAATCACACGGGTGATATGTTGCTCCAAAGTCTAATCGAAGCGGGATCGTCCGCATATACATTGGACTCTACAGGAGAAAGTCTAACGGTGTGTTATCATACTATCTTGGTGACAAATCGACCGGCCAAAAGGAAGTGCTATCTCCATAAATCCATTGATTGATGCGACTTGTGAAAAGTGACGGTTGCGTTCTCACTCATTTTTGCAGAAATATAGACCATTGATTCCACCGGCCCACAAACTACACCAACTCGTTGGTTTTTCTGAATGAAATGGCAGTTCTTGAATATCTTCAGGTGACATACCCTTAGAGCCAGAAACTGGCCTCATTGTTAAACATATTTTGGGTCGAAAACGTTGGATATTCTTGGAACATTTCAAGCTTCCAAAGAATACGAAGACGTCACTTGAGAAGGTCGAGCAGTTTGAGTTCTTCCCCAAGTGGTGTTTTGTAGGCTTACAATCTTACAATTTGAGCTTCCGACTCTTGCGTGATTTGTCAAAAAAAAAAAAAACGATTGAAAAAAGTACCTCTACTTGGATCACCTATTATAAAAATTATACAAGAAAATGTATATTTCTAATGATTTTTATTCCATCAAAATCATTCATATTTTTGCTGATCCCACACAATATTGATTTATTTAATATTTTTGGATTATTCTAAGTGCAGATATTTTGCAGTTGATGATCACTTTTTGAGGAACCTATTTATAGATTTCGAAAAATTTAACCTTGCTTATCAATGAGACATGTTTCTGACCACGCACGCCAACCTTGAGATTTTGTACAATTTTTTTGCAGACAGAGGCGTATTCATAAGCACTCAGGTTAACCACAATTCGAAAAGGGGCTAGAGAAATGAAGGACGTTTTCACAGATTTTATATTAGTTATTGGTGTGAAAGCGAGTTTGTAAAATTTTTAAAAACATTAAGAAATAAGATATGTATTTAGAGATGATTAAGCAGTGTGAAAAGTGGGAAAATAACGGATTTCTAACATACATTCATTTACAAAAGTCCGTTGCTTGGATACTATTACTTTCATTAATATCACAAAGTTCGTCCGTTTGTATGCTTTCACTTTCGGCATGCCAAGGATATTGCTACAAACTTGTTTATAAATAATGCACTAATGAAACATGCATTTTTGGATATTTGTATAATTTGTTTGTACTTACGTAGCTGTTTATCGCAACATGTAAACGATCAACACGGCGTATGAGTAATTATTGACTGCGTTAAAAGTAGTAATGTGGTTACTTTATTCTTTGAGATAACCTATTTATCCAGTTAATAACTGGTTTATTTCATCTAAAGTTTGAATTTATTTACTCAACTTGCTTAAAAGTAATAAAAATACAAACAAAAGTACAGAACTGCGTTTTAAAGAAATAAGTGGCTTATGAACTACACGCTTGAATTCTGCAACTACAAAATATGCAATTCGCATAAAGCGCATACGCCACTGTGCTTTCAATACCAGACAGCATTATGATTAATTTTCAGATTTTGTTATCATTTGAGTTGAAGTGCAAAGTCCGGCTGCACACTTATCCTAAATTAGCTGCCGTACAATTCTAGCGTTCAGTGTAATGACACCCACTAATAGCTCACCTGTTAAGTGAGCCAAATTTAGATAATTTTTTGCATTTTATGCACCCACGCTTTTTACGAAATAGTCAAAGTTCTTGCATCATCATATGCTATTTTTGCTAATTTTTATGCGCTCTCATTAAATCCTCACACAGTCTGGCCGATAAGCTTGTCTGTGCGCTGCCAGTAAATGTGCCCACTTTTAGCTTTAATCATTTGTATTTTATATATTTTTGTAGTTGTTGTAATATTATGCTAGCACACGTCGGCTTATGTGCAAATGTACAAACATACATACCATACACTATCTGCGGCCAAACAATCGCGTTGGCCCGCCAAACACTTACATCGAAACTTGGCATCAAAATCGCGTCGATTTGCCATCGCGCAATTCATCATTGATTAAGTCAAAATGTTCACACCACTCCAATCAGTTTTTTTTTTAGAACATTAAATAAATCACCAAAAATTGGAATATTGAGATGTGTTTGTGCTTGGCGCGGCTTAATCAGTATTATCGGTATAATTCACGTGCACCAACCGAGCACTCGCCCACTGAATGCGTGATCGTGTTCAGCGAACTGAAACGGTTCTTCAACTGCGATTTCACCTCTTTCTGTTGGTGCTGTGGTGGGTTCAGGTTCGGCGAAATGGCAGAGGAAGAGAAGGACATATGAAAGCTTACCATTTTTTTTTTTGGCAAAATGCTGTATTTTTTAAATACATATATCTATAAATTTGAAATCATAACCGTAAATGTATCTATATGACACAAGGAACATACATGTAGCTGTGATAATTCGACAAAGAAACTTAGCTCAACTTAGTAAGCAAATTCGAACCAACCATCTAAGCTTTATTGTACTTTACAGAGCCTATAGTCTTCGTAGTGCCCAAGAACGAAAACTTTTTTGTTTCTTTTAGTAGAATTTTTTCATGAAAATCTAGATCAATGCGTCGCGTAATCTATTTCTAGCGGTTACTTCTTTGCTCACACACCTGCCAAGAGGCGAAGAGGTGCAGCGAGCTTTTTCACAGTTGAATCAAGCTTTAGAAGGAGGGCAGGGGTGAAGTCTTTTTTCGGTAGCTCTTCATCGACCCTACTTTCAGACCACTGTAGCAAGGTGGTGCTCCTCAGAGCAGCTGACTACAGATAGGTGTGCATTTACTCCACTAGCCAGAGGGCTATACTGGCCTTGAGCTCATGACTGTGTGCTTAAGACTAGTTTGCATGACCTATGGACCTCCTGTGAACTCGATAAGCGCTGGTCAATATCCAGACCTTGTACGACTACGAAATCCTTTTGGAAAAATTTGAACCGTAAAAGGCCTCATATCTACTTGTTCTTAGCAAGACTCTCACCAATAGGTTCACAGCGGTACGTCTCAAAATATCGAAAGCTCTTTGCCAATGATGTATGGCGTTAAGAGAGGTGGAGTTATCTGGCTACTTCTCGGTAGACACACTGTACTTTGAAAAAACTACAGAGTACCGCCACTCTGTAAAGCAATATTGTCATGAGGCCAGTTGATAGGCCCCATATATGAGACTTTTATATCTTCTTACATGTCTAGAGGGCACCCCAAACCGTCGTCCTGCTTTTCCACATTAAATATCCACATAAGTTTGATGTAAAAAACTACGTCCAGGTACTTGCTATGCTTCATATTTTTTAACTCTAACTTTTAGAGTCTCGAGGGTTCCTATGACGGAATCTTGTATCTTCTTGTAAAGCCTATTGTATCCGTCTAAACCACATTTACCGCTAGATTAGTCGATTACGCTCATCGGTGTATGATCGTTAGAGCGCTCTTCATCACACTACTAATTATGTCTAAGAACGTACCCGTCAATAGTATAGTCATGTCTTCTGCATAGCCTATCAGCTTGGGTGGTCTTTCTTCAAATTTTTCCAGAAGCTCATTTGCTACAACAGTCCCCTGAAGAGTCCCTTTCACTTTAATAACTATAAGCAATGTGACATCGTTGCATTCTGCATTAATCTTCCGGCAACTCGGTAGAGCTTTTATCTATATTGTGGTGGCGGGATGTAGACAGGCTCTTTTAACACTATTAACGATTGCACCATCAATAAGGAGTTATTGTACATAATTCTTGTAGTCTAGAGCTCTCTCTATATTTAAAATTAGCGAGTGAAGTGCAGTCACAAGTTTATCTACCTTTCGAATAGAGGTGCTAAGCTTTCGATGTGCTAGCCGACGGAAGCTTATCTCTAATGTAGGCATCTACTTGTAGAATAGTTTCGTGCATCTTCAAAAGGAATATGTTAGACTTATTGATCTATATTCTTTTGAATAAGGGAGGAATCATTTGGCCGCTTTCGGTATGAATACGAACCTCGCCTCATGTGAGAATGTTCTACACCAATTTTTAATAATGCCAAATGACTCTTGACCCAAGAAAAATTGTGCAGACAAATTTTAAAACATATTCAATAATGACTATAATTTTGTGCAAAAGCTTTTTGCAACAAAAGTGTCGAATCAAAATGCTAAATGTTCGCTGTTGCTAATTCTCTTTTTTTCAAACAAATTAGCACAGATTTTATGAGTTTTTATAAATTAAACATAATCAACCTTGTGGAGTTAAAATATAAAAGAATAATTAATTTCGAGCAGATTAAATCACTTGACCTATTAAAAGGCGCACCTAGTGTTATCAGCAAAAAAGGTGATTTTTGTAATTTTTTTTTAAGAAAATGGGTGCATGAATTCTTTAAAATTATCTGGAAATATTAATGCACAATTAGTGAATAATCATACAAAATTACTAAAAAAAAGTTAATATTTAATTTTTAGTGAGTTGTTCGCAATTTCGAAAGTGTTTACCAAATTCAGACATGGCGGCATAAAGGAATATCTGGCCAGTTGTTGATTTTCTTTCATACAGTACGGTCGATCTAATATGTGATCTTGAGGAGACGTATCACACGGTAGTTTGCTGCGGGGGGTGGGGTCTCGCAGATGGGTAATTGCTATTCGAACTTATTCATAGTCGGGCAATGGAACGTACAATGTATGTATAATGTATGTTACATCGGTTTCATCACCTTCTGGTATTATGTTTACACTCAGTCACTAGATCGCCACTGAGGGTTCTACAAGAGTATGCTCCGGTCTTGAAACCTCCTGTTAGTCGCCGCAATATGCTGAGGTGATCTTTTTCATTCAAAGTCAAATTTACCTTGCAAAGTCGCTGCTTTGCCCTCTTCTTGTGCTGTATTTTTGTGCTCTTCAATATTTCTGACATATCTGCCTTTATTACGGGAATAGATAATGATTTAATACCCAGAGCCGTAACTTTGTAGCAAACCAGATCTTCGGGTCACAATAATGAATGAACTATGAGCAGCTGGTTGGGTAGTAGCCTCCATCGATTTATAAAATTTTATAAATTTATTGGTTATTGGTTCCGATTGGAGACTATTCTAAATATATACGACGTGTGTTATATATTTATCATATTTTTATAGATTTTTGGTGAAAATTACAAAACATATCTCATACAAGCTAAACTACTATGCAATGTTCAGTTTATTTTATTCTGAGGTAAGAGATGAGAGTTCCAAGGTTTCTGGGTGTTGATTCGTAACATTGCGAAGCAGTTTTTTTTTCAAATTTTCTTTCACTACAAAATATTAAATTAATTAAAATAATCTAACAAAACGAAGCCAGATGTGATCACAAAAAACACGTGAGGCGCCTATGCACATATCTATGTACATACATTCATAAGTAAATACAAACCAAGAGATAAGTCTTGTGTGTCTTTAAACTTACTTCCGGCCATAGCAACCAAAAAATCATTTTAACTAAAACCGTAGATTAAATAAATTCCAAAAATTTTGCGATCATATTTGTACTGCCATATTTATTGTATAAAACGAATATTTTTCAAATATCTACATACATATATACATATTTTTGATTACATCTTCCGTTTCCGTTATTAAATACTCCATTCACCATCGAATCGTCGGAAAATGTTTTACTTGTCATTTGCATCATTGTGAATGATTCAATTCTGCTGCTATTGCATTGTTTTCTTTCGGTGTCAAAAATTTTCGTTTGTGCTGCTCAGTATTTTACAACGAATATAATTGCAGCTATTTGAGTCCATCATAATTAAAAGTGTTTAAAAACCGTGGCAAGCTGAGTAAATTACCTGCAAATATAAAAAACATAAAAATTATAATAGTTCTTGCCAAACCTTGGCCTGCTAGGGAATTGTCAAAAAAACGACATAACTTATTGTCACCGCTGTCTAATAGGACTCAACTACAAGAATGGCCTCTACAATGCAGCTGGAGTTTTCGCAGGCCATGTCTGATTTTAAGACGATGTTTCCAGACATGGATCGCGAAGTAATTGAAGCTGTTTTGCGTGCAAATCAAGGGGCTGTAGATGCCACAATTGATCAGCTATTAGCTATGTCGACGGATAATCAAAATGAAAAGCTGCGTAATGAATTGGACGCAAAAACATCACCCCAACGGAGTCTTATAAATCTTCATGGCATAGATAATCAGCCGCCAACAGCACAATTAATTGATACATCTGACGGATGTTCTACAATTGCACCCAGTAGTCAACAAAATGCAGCAGCTGCTGCTAATGCTGTGTTATTGAATCTCAGCAGCAATAATGCTGTCAGCTCATCACCTAATCATAATACTGGTGCATCGCCCAAACAGCGACTGGTAAGTGCCAACAACAAATCATCTGCAAATGTCACACCAAAACGTAGTGGTGGTCATCATGGTACGCGACGTTGGAATCCACCTATGCTCGGCCCACTACCAGCAGGCTTTCTAAGGATCACACCGAGTGCACAGGATGGTATAGTGCGTGATTTTGACTTGCCAGACGAACAATTCGCAATGATGTTACAAAATGAGGAATTTATGAATCAGTTACGATGGAATCAGGAATTTATGAATGCGTTGGAAAAAGAGCAATGCGGCAAAGGCAAAGGTGAAGATGACGCTGCATTCAAAGAACGATTGAAGCATATGGGAAAGGTGTCACGAAAAAAGTTTTTACAAATGGCACGTGTGTTTACATGGCAGCGTAACAAAAAAACAACAACAGCCAAACAAATAGATTCACTACCTCTGAAGGAGGAGCCCAGCGACGACGAGGATCACCATCATGGACAGCGTAAGTAAAAAACGTTAGTTGTGTGGCAGCTTGGGGATAACCCATAAACACCTTGTTAGTGGAATGATGTGTTTTACGAAATAATTATGTAATGTTTTAATTTTTAATTTTAAGCAAATAGTTGTTGATATAGTGTATAAGTTGCTTTCGCATTTTGGTTGCAACTAATCTTCATAAATTTATTGTTTTCTATGTACTTTTAAGCTTTATATGCGATTGCAATTATCTAACGTGATGCTCATAAGCTTTCCATGCCGATAAGCATATAGTATGTATATATACATATGTATCTATATTTTTATATCTGTGGTTGTAAAAGACGAAAGACAAATTCCAAATGTACACAAAGCGTTAAAATGGTAGATTTTATCTTAAGTAAACTAAGTTATCAAAAAATGCTTTAAATATTTTGTTCTCTAATGAATTGCGAACAATAATGGTGTGATCGCATAGGAACAAAGAGATGCGTAATGTATGTATATTAGAAGTGCAATAAAGAGTGCAACTATAATTAAAATATATAAACACGAGCCATTATATTAGGTTTTAGATTTGCGAAGGCTGATTGTTGTTTGTTATTTCACTGAAAAGTAGTATTAAAATTTGTATATAAGTGCATATATAGTATGTAATTGTTTCCAAATTTAAATTCGTATTAAAATTTGTTATAACATATACTATATTTTTTTTTTGTCCTTATTTTCTGCAAATACTGTTATGCAATAAAATTGTTATAGATTTTTTATTCTTTAGCTATTAAATTTGCTTTAAGTGCACTACACTATATATTTTGTGATGGTAAATATATTTTTCCTTTTGATGTGGAATGTGGAAATGCAGGCACACGTTTGCTTCCTATAGTTCAATATGAATCTCATAACAACGCTAGAGTTATAATTGAAAAAAAAAAATCAGCTTGATGCTACGTTTGCGCCTAATATGTTATTTTGTAAAGAAGAATGTTGGATCGGACTGAAAATATACATCATAAACACCTACACACATAAAGAAAATAAAAATCTTGTGTATATACTTACATCCTTACATATATCCACAATATATACATAATTATAATCTAAATATTACAGTAAACTTAAAAACTAGTGTATAAATAATGAAGGAGCATATTCTCTTGATATCAAAATAATGTACAAGTCCATTATTGAATGTTAATTAAAATGTCATATATGAAAATTAGTAGCAAAAATTTAAATTTTCAACTATTTGAGTTTTCTCCAGTCTGAAGATAAACTTCCAATGATATAATATATGCCATATATAAATACAAACACAAATACATAACATATGTATATGCAATTTCACATTTAAAACTGAAAAAGTATACTCTAATGCCACAATATGGCTGATATCCCATGAATCTTCGATATAACGCGAATATGTATGCAATATATATAAACTATAATATACTATGTAACTAAAAAATAGATTGCCTAATTTTTAGCAATAACGCTAGTCACAATTCCATTTATAAAAACAAAAATCAAAACTAAAAAACAATTTTAAATACATAGTAGTAGACAAGAAAACACTATCATTATATTATTTTATTTATTTTAAGTATACATACGCCAAACGGCTTTATACAACTATATAATTTGAAATTATGTAATAATTGTTATGTAATTAAATATAAGGGATTAAGTAGTATTTAACACTAGTATAAATAAGGCTATAAATTGAACAAAAGTTGTAAGACTAGCAAATTAGGAAGGAGAAAGTGTAAAAGGTGAGACTAGGGATATTGCAGTAGACGTGATTTGATATCCGGGATGAAGACCCTGAGTGATCCACTATAGAAGTCCACATCACTATGCAATGAGTTGACGAGCCTGGCCAGACGGTTGTGAGGACCGTTGAAAACGTAGCTCTTGGTTGTTTTCGTAGTCATCAGGAGACGGTTATGTCTCAGTGAGGGACCCACTGATGCGAGTTCGAAAATGCTGATGATGTCTGGCGCATCGATAAGGCCGTTCATGACTTTGAAAAAGAATAACATGTCAGCTACTTGACGACGTTCTTGCAGGCTGTTTATGTTATAGTATTCATAGACATCAGACACTGTGTTGTACCCACCAGGAATACCATAGCGATAGCCAATACATTTACATAATTTTGATTGTATTTTTTCAATACGACTACAGGCAGCATCAGTGTAAGGCGACCAAATTACAGTGCCATATTCTAAAATTGGCCGAACCATAGATGAATTATGGAAACTGAATACTTAAATTTTTTTCAATTTTCTTTTAATTTCGTTAAAAAAAAATAAATGTGTTAAATTTGCTCGCAATACCTAAAGAAAATGAGTACAAGTAAAAAAAAAATTAAAAATTGTTTTATATACATATTTTTGTGTTATGCTTATGATTCGATTATGGAAGAATGTTTCGATACGGAGCCTGCTTTCTCTTACAAAAGCAGTGTTTGTATCGATAATGTCAAAATTAGTTTTTTTTTATTTTTCTCATGAATTTTCGGTTTACATTTTGCGGATTTTGTGTTATTTAAAATCAATTCGTATTGATTTAACACTCACAAAACGCTTTTCATTGTTTGAAATTATTGGAAATTTTAGTTTTAAATTATATAAGCAAAACAATACAAAAGAAAACGGCTGATTTTGACACTATGGATTCAATTACTTTTTGACAATTTGTGTTGTTTTTGTGCTGTCGACACAACCTTCTATAATTGAATTATGGTTATGCTACTCAAAATATTGAGTGCTTATTAAGAAGCTTAAAGAAATTAAATGTTTTCATTAGTTGCTACTAAAAATGCATATCATATTGTACATATTGTGCCAAATATTAGTTCATTAGATATATCATTAAACAACGGCAATGCAGCAAAATATTTTACATGTACAAAATATTTTCACGAGAAATCGGATTGAACATTTTTATTCCTTCAGCATACTTCAATGTTTTAAAATTAAAATCAAAAAATAAAAATTAAATTTAAATCAATGTAGAAAAATTACTTAAAAAACTAAGTGTAAAACTTATTAAATAATATAAAAAAATCTTTGATTTATAAAAAACGAGTTTTTTCTTAAAATTAATATAACAAAATGTTTCTAAACTGTTTAAAGGCGAAAACAAGTAAATCACTTTTCTTATTTATTCTTCGATTTTTGCTGGAAAAATATTTAAACACAAAATTCTTACATAACTATTTAGTTAAAACGAACGTGTAACGGTATTTCAATTTTCAAATATGTACTATTCAAATTCTACGAAATAACTAAAGTTTAACCAAAATACCTACACAATTCGTAATTTAGCATATGCCTTTGTATGTAGAATGAAAATGGAATATTTTGTTAAAGATAGTGAAGCGTAGAAAGTGCAGCAATTAGTGGCAAATGAAAAGACGCACTTTTCTGTCTGCATAAAGCATTTAATTGTATTATGGAAAATGCTTAACACTAACAAAGTAAATTATGAGAAAACTATATAATGTAAAAAAAACAATAACTAAAAACTAATCATAGTTAAAACTAATTACGTATGCATGCATGTATAAATAAACTTTACCAGACATGAATAAATGTAAAGAAAACTTAAAACAAATGGTTTTGTTTTGCAGTATTTATTCCTAGAGATCGCAAAATATAAACAGACGATTTTATATATTGGCGCGACTCGATTTGTCCATCTGTTGGTCGCCCGCCCGTGCGTCTACATGTATATATTTATGCGAACTATGTAGTTCATCAGTTTATATACTTTCGATTCAGAATGTCACACACCTTTTCTCCGTAAAAAGCTGAGAAGATTGCTGATATCGCATCACTAGAGCATATAACTGTCACACAAACTGAATAGTCGGGTATATGTAAGTCCTTGTATGGAAAACTTTTTTTTTTTTTTTGAGGAGACCTCTGCTCGAAATTTAGCACAGACAATATTGCGATCTCCGAAGAAATAGTTCAGATCGGGTCACTAGAGCATATATGTAACTGCCATACAAACCGAACGAACAAAATCAAGTTCTTTTATAAAAATTTCAATTATTTGACAAGGTAACTTCACGAACATGGTTTATTCTTCAAAGCAACAATTCAATCTCCGTTCACATTAGAACATTATAGCATATCTGGTATGTAGCTGCCATACAAACTGACCGATCAAAATCAAGTTCTTGTAAGAAACCTGAACCTGTGAAGGGTGTTATAGCATCGGTGTAACGGAAGTGACCGTTTTTTTCCTTGTTTTTTAAGAATAAATGAATAAACTGTTCGTAAGGAACACATAATAGGAACAGCTACTTTTTGATAAATATCCACCAAAGTAGTGCCACCATATTGCATCTTTACTATTATTAGTACGATTTTCAATTTATTTATTTACTACTTACTGAACGTGTCTTTTTAAATACATATATGCACAAATGTAACATAAAAATCTACATATTCGCGTAGATAACCATTGAAAGATTTCGTTTTGTTATTACTTGATTAATTCTAAATATAGTAATTCTCTTTGTTTGCATATTTACGTATCTGCATAGCAGACAAGCAGTGTATGAACTTTGCTATTCGCTGTGCGAACTTGTGTTTTCCTACATTGTCTCGTCATGTTTACATCCGCAATTTCTTTGTATGTAATTGTCTTCCCACGTTTCATTCACACACGCTTCCGTTTGAAGAATTTGAAACTTGTCTTTTAGTTATTCATTCAGTTGCACCACCGATGTGACCACAAATTTCGTTCAAAATGAAATGTATGTATGTATGTATGTAATCAAACACACGCTTTACATTAATCTTACTTTATTGCTGTCACTCCAGAAATGGCTCCAATGCTCCGCCACCAATTGGAATTATTGGGAAGTTCACTCGAAATAATTGTACATACATATGTATGTATGTACATATTTATTAACATTTGAGCATAGACTCTTTAACGTTGCATACTGACAGACATACATATCGAAACACATGTGTATTTTATGCACATACATATATACACATCTATGTATATATTTTATTTTGATAAGTTTTGGTTACGAACGCCACTGGAATTTTAAAACGCCTTCAATTCGTTATGAGTTCACCAAATTTGATATCAGGCTCAATTAAATAAATTCGCCTCTCGAGTGTGTTAAATGGATTAAGCTTTAGTTTTGTTTGTATGTTTTCAACCTACTCCGCTGAAAATATTTATATTTTTTTATATCAACATAGTATTTATAAGGCATACTTACACGCTCTCATATTTATAGTGCCTGCAATGACCTAAGGCATTTACGTATATTCTGCTGATAATTACGACAATGTCTCAAACAGTGGCAACGACCGTTGTCAACAATAGCAAAGTGTATTCCTTACTACAAGTCTTCTCTACAAACACCGTTGTATTAAGTTTCTGCCTTTTTATTCCATTTCTACAAATGCTCATGCCCTACCCTGAACGGCTGTAATATACCGGCCGGCTCGCTTGCTGATATAGTAGCATGCTGACATACACACATACATACATACATACATACATACATACCAACACTAACATAGGCCGAGAATATGGCCATGCTTGGTACTTCATAGCTGCGGTATGACATATGTATGCTTCGGCTGCGGGTTGCTTTTCGGGCGCAACAAATTAGCTAATGGCGGTGACTTTGGAAATAGCAATGTAGTCGCTAATCTAAAACTTTACTAGTTGATTTTGCTGGAATGTTACATACATTGGGCTGTGTATATATGTACATATTTGTGTCTCTAACACTGCAATGAGACCAATATTTTTTTGCCACCACAAAATATTGAAATTACTCCGGCGACTTAAACGCAACTTTGTACTGACGCATACAATAATTCAACATAATTCTTAAAAACGTTCGAGTAATTTCAAGAAATTCCAGCTTATTGTTGTTGTAGTAATAGGAGAATTTGCAAAAAAAAAAGCTTTTGAGAAATGAGGGCGGACGAACATTCTTTAGCGAGTTAAAAATCCGGCCGTTCCAGTTACTTAAGCCGACTTTTGTGGGAATGACATCGATGACTATTTGTATTTAGACATTGAAAATGTGCTATTTGGCCTTTCTGCAAAGCAAAGCAACCAAAATTTAAATTAATTTATGCACACATAAAACGTTTTGAACATTAAAAAAACTTATTAAACGTCCCATCCGCCGTAAGCTAAATAATGATATGACTTCCTTATGTTTAATATTTTCGATTTTTTTGTTTTATTATTATATGTAAACGTAATACATTTAATTAATATTTAGAAGACAATAAATCTATTTCTTATTATTTTTTGTTACACTTTGATTTATGGTTTATGCACTTGTTTCTATTATTTTATATTATTTTGTTGCGATTGCATTGTTTAATTTTATTTATACCGCTCACAAATTTTAGGTCATTATACATTGTTCATTGTTGCTGGGTGTTGTAAATACCACGCTATAATGAAAAATTTTCATTTTATTTTAGCGGGTTTTAAGTCTTTACCATTTCAATCATTTATTCAAATGATTTTGTTGTTAATTAATATTTTTTCATTTAACCTTTTTTGCAACTTTTCATTAAATTTATACAATTGTTCATAATGCTAGAAAACATTAAATTTTTATCAAATAATTTATCAATGAAAAGTGGTAACTAACGGATTTTTATATTTTGATTGTTTGGTAAAGGGCTCGTTGGTCTAGTAATCGCAATATGCATTTCATGTCGTCATGGATAATATTCTGATCTCTTGATGTAAGGTGGTTCAACTACATAATGTATGAGTACGATAATCTGATTACTAATGATTTTTCATTATTTATAGGGCACATGGGAATCGTTTTGTCTTTCTGACAGTGCTATTACATTATTTCTATATAAACATTAATAAATGGAAAAAAATGAAATTGATAGAAGACTAGCAATAAATGTGCTGGTCTGGTCTATATGAATTGTACATACAACTATGTGCCTTAAATGGCAAAAATTCTTATTTTCTCAACATTTCCGTTTCTTTTATATTTCCAATAATTTATGTTTTAGTTATTTGCTTGGCATTTCCTTTGCTTAGGTTTCTTTTTTTTTTTTTAAGTCAAAACGTTTATTTCAACTATTACGATTTGGCCTACGCATTTCAGTTATGGCTAATAATATATTACTTTTAACATAAAATACATATTTTTTTAGGTGAAATTAAGAGAACATCTATGAATAAAGTGGAAATTTAAGTTTTGGAGCAATTATAATCGTAGGTATTAAATGATTATGAAAAACTCACAACCGTAGAATCATTTTGTTTGAAAATAAAATATAACATATTTACCAAGGTTTGTGTGTGTGTGTGTGTGTGTTAGAAATCGTTTTGACTTTACTGACACCCTAATATACATACATATCATTCATTTTAACTTACAAGCGTGTTAATTCAAAACTATACGTTTCTTTTTTTCTTAGTTATAGATATCTTGTAAATTTGTAAAATAGTAGCAAAGTAGTATCTTTGTAAATTGTATAAACGGTTTGAATGATTTTGACAATGCGGCTTATTTGTTTTCTTACTGTTTTACTTTCACATGGAGTTTCACTTAAACGTCATTAAATGTTTGCGCTTAGACTTGCCGTTTGGTTTCATATAAAAAGTTTAATTTTAAGATAAAATAATACAAACTTATTTCATTTTAATACAACAAAATAAACTTGGCATTTCAAAATTTCGCCTAAATTGAATATAGTTTTTATTAATTTTTTTTTTTGTCTATCATCATTACAAGTACATATGTATGTATTCCAGTTTTTATTTCTATATGTATATCTAAAGAGACAGCGAGAAGGATAGCGGACTTTAGAAAACCCCCACATTTAACAGCAATGTTTTTCGCAATTTTATCCTTGGTACTCAAACATTTTTTTATCCTCACTATTTGTTTATTTATTTGCTTCAATCAATACCATATTTTTTTATATATTTGTTTTAAAATTGTAGTCTTATAGCAGAACACATAAGGATTTTTTAGGTTTCTTCTGTTTTTTCTCGGGTGACTTTTTATTGATCTGCCTAACCAGATCATAGAAAATATCATTGACATTTACTTTAGCTTTGGCTGATGTTTCCATGAAGGCGCAGTTAAATTGTGTGGCCAGACTTTTACCCAGTTCTTTTCCTACCACGCGCTCATCTTCCAAATCGCATTTGTTACCCACTAGCACCATTGGTACGTCATCTGTATCTTTCACACGCAATATTTGTTCTCGCAGATCTTGCAGATCATTGAATGTTGATTGTGCTGTTATAGAATATACGAGAACAAAGCCTTGGCCATTTTTCATGTAGAGATCACGCATAGCGGTGAATTGTTCTGTACCAGCAGTGTCCAGTATTTCCAACATGCATTGTTGGCCATCCACTTCCACCTGTTTGCGATAACTGTCCTCAATTGTGGGATCATATTTTTCTACGAATATACCTTGCACGAACTGCACGGTCAGTGCCGATTTGCCTACACCTCCGCTACCCAAGACAACAATTTTATATTCACGCATAGTGTCAGTGAAGGGGTGGACGTATGACTTGGTTTTTTATGTTTACTGAATAAGGAATAAAACGACAATTTATATATGGTCTTGCACTACAAGTGATAACGTAATTACGTATTTCCTTTGTTGGTGGATTTACACTGAGTTTTTTCTATTGCGATCAACAATTTAAGCTACTTCTCTTTTAGCGAGTTATTGTCGTAGCTTTTTCTTGTAGTGTCTATTGTAATTTTGGATATGCCCGTTTTTCGTTATTGAACTTTGTTTCTTTTTAATGATCTTGCTTTTTTTCACTTAGCTCGTTTAGTTATCATTTATTTTTCGGATTATTTTTTCTTCTTTATTGGAAACCCAAAACTGGAAGCACACTCCAAATTGTAACAACTATTTTATCATGCAAAGAAGAAAAAATAAGGGTGTGAATTAATTAAACAAATTTGTTTCTGGATGTTCAATTAATAAACTCACAATCGCTATTTTAGGCTCAACTTCAACTTCATCATATTAATATGACTCATTTTGTCCCTTCTATTTTACCTTCTTTCTTCCAGCCGCTGTTGCCGTTGCCGTTGCTGTTGTCGTTAGCGATTACGTTGCGGTTGCACCTCCTCTACAGCTATAACTTCACTCAAATTCCGTGACTGCGCCTCTCTGCACCGTTTCGCTGTTGCTATCAAGCTGAGGCGTTTGTCTGATTTTTCTGCTGCTTCCTTCTCCCTATTCGTTCGTTCTATGTTCCAACGACCGCCTTTGGTTCTAAATTCACCGTCTTGCTTTCGATTAACTATGGTGTCTAAAAATTCGCTCCAAACTAAACTAACGAATCAACTGACCTGCTCCGAATATCGAGCACAAAATGGAATGTGAAGAAACAATTTCTGCGTAGTTTTTGGGCAGTTCTGCTTAGTTTATCAAGTTTTTTCTCCACACACTGTGCCAACAAAACCCAATTATATTGGCAATAGTTTAAAAAACAATTATTGTACAGGATTAAAACTTTTACTAAGAAAAATCACCGAAAACGACCACAAATTTTTCTGTATCTTTAACGACGCGTCACAACTAGAGCAAGGTTGCAACGGTTAACGACTAGAAAATTGACAGCACAAAAGTAACGAGTAGAGAATGACATCGATAAATTAATCGTCTTATTCAAATTAATCAATAATTGATAAAAAATCAAATTTTTTACCGCTGGATCTTAGTAACTGGTTACGGAAAATTTATTAGTCTATATATATTGTTTTTTTTTTTTTATTTACATGCTTATTTAATAAAGTCCTAATATTATAAGTACTTTACAATTTTTTTTTTTAACTTTGATTGTTTACATATGCGTTTCCAATACTCCATTATGAATTATATTTACTATATCTATCTAAAAGTTTTCAAGCATACACACTGTAGTAACAACGGTTATAATATTCTAATTGGTTATTAATTGAAAAAATACCTTAAAATAAGTAATATTTCGCATAAACTTTGAAAAAATTACCTTTTGATATTATTTTAGTAGCATTAATTGGTTCAAATACAACGGTATCATTCAATATTATGATTTGGCGTTGTTTTTGCAAAACATATATTTTAAACTTCATTAAATTAAACGAGTTATTGATTTGCACCTCAAAATATTGTAGATAAATTTATTACATATTATTCACATTTTAAAGGCCTTAAGATTAGCGTATTTTAGTAACCATTCCCGCCGCAATGGTGACCCCTCCCACTCGTAACATGAAGCGTCCCAATTCTTTAAAATCCGCATACCGTTCTATGCATATGGGCCTTGTTGTTTCTATTTCTACTAAAGCACACGTGTTATTACCGAGAACGCGAGGCTTTTTCTTGATAGTTTCTCCAGTGCTTTTATGTAATTGCGCTTGTAATTTACTAAGAACAGCTGGCTCGATGAGTGACTGATAATGGAGCAGCACAGGATAACCAATAGTTATTGGCACTGTAACATTAAACACAAGTATACGAGCCTGGAAACGGTTTGTTACCGGGATAGGGTTTTGTGGATCGCAAATAATAGAGCCTACTGACACTGTCGACATATCGACTCCAGACAATGTCACAGATACCTGATCTCCTGCAAAAGCATTTGTTTGTGGAATTTCGTCGATTTGTAATGCTTTGGCTTGAGCTTGTTCGCGACTAGCACCGACCAACACACGGTCATTAACGCTAAGTACACCCGTCTCAATACGTCCCGATATACAAAAACCAGAACCGGTGCCTTTATAGATATCGGACACAGACATACGTAAAGGACGGTCTATTGATCTTTCTGGTAGTTTAAAATTATCTATTACACTTAACAAATGTGGTCCGTTGTACCATGCTTTTAAAGCAGGTGCTTGTGCCGGTTTTGATAAATTTTCACCACTAAGGCCCGAACAAGGTATGAATGTAACATCCGATTCTTTGAAGCCAGCTTGCCTTAGAAAAATTTTCAATTTTCCAACAATTTCATCGAATCGTTCTTTTGACCAGTCAACCATGTCTAACTTATTAATAACCACGCCCAATTGATTTACACCTAATGAACGAACAAGTAACGCATGCTCTCGTGTTTGTCCACCTTGTTCAAATCCCGCTTCAAATTCTCCACGCGATGCGTCTACTACCAAGAGAGCAACATCTGCCTGAGTAGCACCAGAAATCATGTTTGGTATAAAGTCTTTGTGACCAGGAGCATCCAATAGAGTAACTACTTTGGTGTCGGTCTCTATACGTGAATACCCGACATCCATAGTAATTCCTAAAATATTCAATTACTTAGTTAATCATATAACAATCAATTTCCCATTATAAAACCATACCTCTCGATCGTTCTTCGCCGGTTTCATCCAAAACCCATGCATACATAAAACTTTGTTTACCCATTTTCTTTGACTCTTGTTCATGCTTGTGCATTACTCTTTGTGAAACATATCCGGTATCGACAAGTAAATGGCCCATTAATGTACTTTTACCTATGAAGGAAATTAGGGAATCATTATAGTATATGTTAGTACGATATACCGAAGTGTGACTGGAATAAGTGTATTTACCTGCATCCACATGCCCAATGACAATCATGTGAAAATGAGCCTTTTGTTCGCCTCTTTCCTGAGCGTAGAGTTTTTGAGCGTCGCGCTGTGCTTGTTCTTTAGATATCTTAATGGATACCACTGTTTTATTCATATCTTCATCTACAGGGGTATTCCTTCCAGACACGGCTGGTGACAGTTGCTGTTGTGGCGAATTAACTTCAAAACCACGGCGTATGTCTCTTTCACTTAATGGCTGGGCAGTGACTTTGATTGTAGGTGGGATATTTATGCTGGGAGCTACTTCACGATCAGGTGTTTTTTGTTTTGTTGCAGACGACGTAGTTGGCTGTAGCGTTTGATTTTTTGACGTGCTACTCCCACTAACGGCTTTATGTCGCTTCGGTTTGCTATCACATTCATTATTTAGAATATCGTCGAGTATTTTTGTGATATCATAACCGAAATTAATGGAAGTTTCTACGATCCTTCGTTCTGATATTTGATCCCCAACAACGTTGCGTACTTCATCAATGCAAGATGTAAGTTTCGCTTTGTCAACATCATTTAATATTGGCATTTGAAAATTATCTGAGTCTCGTCGATCTTTCTCATAAGTGAAACTATCTTCCAATGTTTCCTCCTCCTCTTCAATATCTTTATTATTTTTAATAAAGGCCGACATACTGTGTTGGCCACGAGCTCTGTCATATAGCCATTGCGCATCTGTTGGGGATATGCAACTATCATCATCAACAGATGTGCCGTAGACATCATCGTAACCTAAAATAAATTAAATTCAAAGTGAATTGGTTTACAACAAAAAGTTTAGTTAAATTCCATACTTACCGTCATACTCGTCGTTGTAATCCATAGCCCGCACTATTCTGTGTCGCGACATTGTGATGCAAGTCTTTTATTACTCAGTCACTATTAAAATTTCACAATATCTTCTATGTGTGAAGCAACAATAAATAATTAAAAAATTTGTGAAATTTTGCCATCACATCGAAAACAAATCTAAAATCGAATACCTGCAGAATTATTGGCATGCTACACAGCTGACAGATAACAGTGTTGTCGGTTGATTTGACACAGAGTTGCATAAGGTTTTCTAAACCGGGCCGATTTTCCTGACGCACGTATTTTAATATTATACAAAATTTAATTCAATATTGTACAGCTATATGTCGAAATAACCTTCGTTTAAACTTTTGAACTATTTTAACAACCGAAGCGTGTATTGCTGGGATAATTGTAACAATGGTATAATGTAAGAACTTATAAATTATATAAAATTGGGATTCCTCAGTTTAATGAATTCATTTACTTTTTAAAGTCGATAAAAGCCGTCTCTTCGACCTTACTTAGTGTAAACTAAAATGAAAATTTCGAAAAGTTATATATTATATTTAGTAAGCTAAATAAAAAAGTCAAAAGTCAGCTAATAAGTTTATTTCCGTCTTTTTGTAGTTTCATTATTGCTTACAAATAGATAAGATATAATTCATCGCTTGTGCACACCTTTTGGTCGCGCAGTTTATTTTCCACTGTCAGTTGCATTTCATCTTTCATATCAATTCGTTATTGAAGTCGAATCTTTGCAACAAAAGCAAACGAGGAATTGGTGTTGTCGCAAGTATATTTTATTCGATATTTTTGTTCAACAATTTAAAAGTGACGAAAATAATTAAGTAATCTTCTGTAATAAAAAAATTGTGCGTGAGTTTCATTTTCTGGTTGAAAAGTACCAATTGTTATATGAAAAAACACATCTTCAGAAAGATGCATATGCTGGAAAAAAATTAAGAGTACATAAATTTCAAAGTGGAAAGGAATTGAAGAAAAAGAAAGATGTGCTGAAGATTAAATACAAGAAGTAAATACACAGATTTTTGCAAAATAAATCAAGTATTTTATTTTAAAATGCTAAATATTTATATAAACTATAAATGCTGAAATAAATAGTGATGTCAAGTGCAATAAAAGTGGTTTATTATTGTCCCCAATAAAAAGGATAAAATAAGAGCTAGAATTTTCAAGGTGTGTAAAATCGTTTCAGTGCTGATTTCTTTAAATCCAAATTATCCAAGTAACCAAATAGTCACGGTTGCCATAAAGCTGTTATATCTGTGCTGAGCTTATTATAATTATTTGCAATAATTAAAAATAATGCAGAACAGTAGTAATTCCAACCGTCAAGGCAAAGAGAAACGTTTCTCTATCCACGATGCATTCGAAGAGGAGACAGACGAGGCAATACGTGTATATGGTTCCACCGTGATATCAACACCTATGCGTGCAAAGCAACGTTCAACCGATGATGTATCTATTCGCATTCAGGATCCAAAGTAAGTGGATATACATATATGAACATGCATAAACTGAAATATATAGTACATATATACGCATATTTTTCAAATTTTGTCCAGACATTAATGTTCTACAAAAGTATGTACATATACATATGTATGTACAAGATGAAATATTAATGCTGCAGAATCAACATTAACATTGAGCTTAGAGCAGTAAATCTTATCAACCAATTTATACTATACATTCAAAAATTATATTATTTAATCATATGTAATACAAATTGCGTTTTAAATGTAATTCTCTAATTTCCAATTCATAACTGTTGAATTGTGTTTTTTTGTTGTTGTCAATTTTGATCGTAGTTCAAAGATTACCTTTAAGTATTCAAATGATTGATTAACATGACTGCATTATATCAAGCAATGGGGAGGGAATATAAATTCATCAAATAATCTTACAAAATTTGCACCATTCCCAAGTGTGTTGTTTTATTTACTTTAATTACTTTTTTACTTTAATTATGGACAGACATTTGTCACTAATGGGTACGAGTGTATTCATGTAATAATTTATCATAAAGATAAGTAGATAAGTAAATATAATATATTTAATTAAACACTTTACCCTCATTTTCTATACATACATATATACAATTGCATTTATAAAAATTGTACTTTGCTCTAAATGATTCGATGCATCACTTGTGAACATCTATACACTGTGCCAGTAACGCACGAGTTTACTCTTCACGATTGTCTCTAATCGCTTGCCAACGTCAACGTCACCATGGGTTTGAATGTGAAAACGGTAGTCCGCATAAACGTCCCAAGTGACCATCCGGCGAGTTCACTCACATTTACGCTTTTACAATGGCAATGCAATGCAATGCAAATGAAGCAATTATAATGAAAAATAGTCACTGAAAACTATAAATACGTACAGGCAACTGAAATAAAATGTATTGAGAAAGCAAAAAATCAAAAATGTGTCAATGATTCGTTAATTGTTTGTTACATACATTTGCGCTTGTCGCTCTAAATGTCAATATGATTGTTTTCAATTGTTTTGTAAACATTTTCGTTACCGATTTGCCGGCGGGGAAAATAGCAATTATAACAATAGAAGTGGTTTCATTGTGCCATGCAGCATAGTATTATTTTTTATTTTATTTTATTTTTTTAATTTTTTTTTGTTTTCTTATTTCGTGTTACCCCGCACTTAAACTTATTTCCCGCTGTTGCATTCAACGAACTGCATTATTAATTTTATCTCAGTTGCTTGTGTTGCTGTGAGTTTATACAATTATTTACACACCCAGTGAGAAATATAATTCCAACTAAACTTCTTAAATTTTAGAGCAACTGCTTTTTTTTTACAAAATTGTTTTTGTAAAGAAACAGTTGTGCATTTTCCAGAGATACAAACTTTATAACAAATAATTTTCGATTTTTGAATATTTAAAAATTCAAAACAATTTTTTAAATGTGATTCTTTTATGATTCACAAAAAAGTAAAAGTCGTTTTAGTATTCCCGCAGAGTACACGTTTTGAAATGTTTGTAAACAAACAGTTTATTTATAGTTTGATAAGACGCGTGTGATGGAAATAAAATAGTTCAATTGGTATAAATTCGATAAGGCGATAAATTGATTTATCACACGTGTTGATAATAAAAAAATTCAAAGTCTAATCAACCAGTAAGAAAGTCGATGTTACTGTGTTTGTTATTGTAGAGCGTATAATATTAAAATGAAACACAATTGAAGGAGAGTGGAATGGTGAATTCTACAACATTGAATTTGTGTATATCGCTTTACCATCTAAAAAAAATGTTAGGTAAACTTATAGCTCAATATATATAATTCTATATCTATCTCAATTGTTTTATACAAATGTCTTGTTTTGCTTCGATAGTCGCACTTTGAACAGCTCCATTGCACAACTGGACTGTTCCAGTTACCGCACGCGACCCCAATCGATATTGATCGTACATACATATGTACATACGTTTGTAGATAGCATGAGCTGCATTTAAAATGTACATTTGTACTGACTTGTAAACCCGATTATTACTCACAAATTTATTTTCCCATTACAAGTTGTATTATTTAATGCTGGTGTGTACGAATATATATGTACATTCATACATAGTTAACGTTTTAACTACAAAATTTATTGCTGTTACATTTTTCAAATTTGCAAGTAAAATTATTAGAGTATTACAATTTAATTACAAAATAGTCTGACTAAGACTGTGTTTTGCATTTTTCTGTTTAAATGATGTAATTTGTAGTGGAAAATCGATTTACAAATGCATTTAAACTTTGACTGCTTATTTTTGTATGTGCAAATATACGGTACAATATAGGATTAGTTGATCAGTCAGAATTCCAATGTTATAAATACTCTTGCATTTGTATAATCCTGTATACCTAATGTACATGAGTAGCCCTAAGGACTCTTACTGATTTTTGCCGGCCAGGAAATCAAGATATGACATAAAGTAAAAGACAAATTCGCAGAAAAAAGTGCCGTTATTATTTCTTATAAATTGAATGACTTGAAAAATATGTCCAGGAAAATGGATGTATCGACCAGATCAATTTCAAGACTTATTTGAGATGATCTTTACATGAAAGTCGATCAACTGGTTAAATATTACGGCCATAAACAGTTGGTTATCATCGATCTATACCGCTCTCCAATGACAGTAACAGTAGGATGAGCCGAATGATTCCACCGAACCAAAAACCACACCAAACTGTCACTTTAGGTGTATATAGAGGTTGTGCATAAATAATTTGTTGGTTTTTTCCACCAGGATCGACAGTTTTTTTATATTCACCGCACCACTCAGATGAAAGTGAGTCTCATCGGGAAAGATGATTTAAAAAAAATCGTTATCGTTTTCAAGTTGTTCCAAGGCAAAAACAGCAAATTCACAAGTTTACGGTGGTCCAATGGCTTCAGTTCAGTTTTTGAGAGAGAAAAATTTAATACCGATGCAAGCCCAAATCCTTTCTCAAAATCCGCTCGGTTGTTGTTTGTGCAAATCCCAATTCTTGATAACGTGACACGCGGTCTACAGGCAAGAAATTATTCACTTCAATATTAAGTTTTCACTGTCGAAGAAGTTTTCAATAAGCAAAATGACAACACCTCCAAAAACCCAAAAAGCCTTATTTCAAATGTTCAACGTGGTCACCATACTAATGCTGTTATTGTTTGGTGGGGAGTTTCCTGTAATAAAGCGGTTAAAACTGGTACAAAAGTGTAACAGCAGTAAGTTTTAGAAGGTGTGGTAAAGCATTTAAGCAATACTCTCTACGATATGAAGAGCATTGATCTTTCTGCAAGATTCTGCTCCAGCACACAGAGCAAAAACCATCCAGCAGTGGCTTAAAAGCAATATTCCTGGTTTCATAGCTGCAGATGAATGGTAGGCTGGAAGTCCAGATATGAATCCATTGAATTGCAGTTTATCGTCAGAGTTGTAGAACCTGGTTTTATTGTGCCCACCCTCATGGGTTAAGGTGAATCAAAGGTACTCATTAAGAAAACATGAAACCGGAAAAATCTTCAATTCCACATATAACTCACTCTTTATGGGTGCGAATTAAAAATTATTATTTTATTCAGCTTCCTTAAGTTTAATCGAAATAAATGTGAATTAATAAATTTATTTACATTTCATGCCAATTGTTGTTGTTGACTTAAACCGATTGTTAATGATTTGTTCACATCTATATTTCTGCACTCGTACATATATATTTATGTGCAATTATAGACGTCTCAATAGAAATGTGCTAATTATTGATATTATATGTACATTGATAGAAGAATGTGTTAATACGCTTAAACTGTTAAACAAACAAACACACGTTAGATCTGTATAAATTCGTAAACATACATATGTACGTGTTAATTATGAAGAGGCAAACTTGTTTAGCTTACTGCAAATAAACTAGCGGCAGATCGATTATTAAATAAATATTTGCCGATAACATTAAGCTCTGGCTCAACTGTTATTTAATGAAGTGCTGATCGTTAAAATAACCAATAAATGTGACAGATGACTTACCCTTTCGTTGTATGCTTTGTAATTGATAGTAAATAATTACTCAATCGGCTTGTCTCGACTTTTAATTGCACGAAAAAATCGAAACATTATATACTAATTTCAAAATTTCGATTCTAAATATCAAAACAATACGTTTCTTGTAGGCAATTTGCATTCATTTACTGAAATGAGTTCAGAGATATTAATATACAAAAAAGTCTTAGGGTAAATGGAAGGAAGCGTTGATATATATTCAGCAAAGCGATATGTGAATTTTTACTTCAAACAGAAATGTACTATTTTCGGAAAGTATGTACTTATACTACTATAAGCAATATTTTTAAAATTCTTAATTTATTCTTCAAAATCTATGTCATCTCTCTCAAAGTAATCCGCCTTTCCCCCAATACACTTGCACCAACTTTTTTTCAAATCCACGACACAGTTGTTAAGCTTAATTTCCGGAATAGCTTTCAATGCGCCGAGCGCTTCAGGTTTAATGTCTGCAATTGACTCAAAAAGGTTTCCCCGAAGCGGTCGTTTGAATTTGCTAAATAGCTGGAAGTTGCACGAAGCTAAATGAGGCGAATACGGTGGGTTGCGGTATGATATTGCATGGTGCAAAAACTAAAAGTTTTCAGTTCATAATTCCGACTTCTTTTTACGAATAGTTTCGTGCAACAAACGCATAACACTCAAATAGTATTCCTTGTTAACAGTTTGGCCGGTCAGAATGAATTCGGAGTACACTACACCTCAATAATCGAAAAAAACTGTCAACACAACCTTGATTTTTGACCTGCTTTGTTGTTGTTTTTTCGGCTTCAGCTCAACTTTGCCACGATTTTCGACCAATTAATCGTCGTAAGCATAGTTTCAAGACTCAGCGACGAAAAACATTGTTTCACAGATGTTAACCAGACGTTTTTCGAAAAAACTTAATGCATTTGTAACCAGTCGTGCTTCCTCTTTTTTTTTAGACCCAAATGATTTTTCAAAATGGTTTTCACTGATCTTTCCGATATTCCAACGACACCAGTAAAGCCTCTGATTATTAATCATTGATTCTCAAGCACCATCAGTTAATTTTGTTGACCTTCCTGGACGTGGTTCGTCGTCGACGGGTTCTCGACCCTCTTCGAATATTGTAAAAATCACCGAATGCTCTATATGTACTTCAGAAAGACAAGCGTATACTCAACACTAATGAATATTTTTATGTGAAATTTGGCGCAGATGCCACTGTTAGTCATACCAGCCTAGCATTGAATTAAGATACAAAACAGTAATTTAGTAGCAGAGGAAGAAGATGACCTCCACTCCGTTGGAAGGACCAAGTGGAGAAGGACCTGGCTTAGCTTGGAATATTCAATTGGCGCCACATAGCGAAGAGAAGAAACGACTGGCGCGCTGTTGTTGACTCGGCTGTAATCGCGTAATCGGTGTCTACGCCAGTAAAGAAGAAGAATTTAGTACAGGAGATCATTAGCCAGTCTATGTATACATCTTCCAAACCACTAGAGTTATATTAACCAAACTTGTTGAGAAGAAGTATTTTTAGCACCTCTTCAAACTCTGTAAAATTGGGTAAAATCAAATAACAACCACGCCCACTCCCCATATAATCGTAACTTTTTACCGAAAATAGCGATCAATCTCTAACATTAACAATGTAACTTCGAAACCGTCTTTTTTGGTAATAATGTGCCTTGGTGCCAAAAATGGATAAAGTTGACTCATGTGTTCCCCCAGCTTCCATATAACTAATATATAGATTTTCAAAATTCCGGTTAACTTTATGTCTTCATAACGTTGGATTTGCATCAGCTTAATGCAGAAAATATATACTATGTAGCGATTTCACATAGCTTACCGAAGCTCACAGAGAAAGATTTTCGTTACTTTAGCAGACTCTGTACCGAATCAATGGTCAATCACACTTTGAGTTATTTTCTTAAAACTAAAATACGTTTGCAAATATACTTGAAGGATATCAGAAGCTAATACAGTTAGTACAGATTTTCCTCTAGTCCCAATTTAGGCGATAAAATGGCGCGTTTCCAACAAAAATGTTGTTTTATTTGTGAAAAAAATTAAAAATAAAATATTATTTTTTCTTCGATTATATTCTACTATTAAATATTAGGTTGTCAAAAAAGTCTTGCGGTATTGTTAAGTTTTACCAATTTTTGTTCGAAGCTCATTTTCGCACCGATAACACAAACATACTGACACTTAAAACCCAATAACTTCCAATCGATGAAATGTCATGAAATTTTCACTGGACAATCGACAAAGACAGCAGATTCTAATGCGCCCCCTGGTGGCGCCAGATTCAAAAAGTCATATTTACTTTAAAACCGTCCTTGTATTCTCAAATTAAAAAAAAAAATGGACTTATTGAACTCCGGAAGTGGATTTATCCACTTAACTAAGACAATATTTAATATTTCAAATTTGTAAAAACTAGTCTTTTTGTTGTAACTACTAAGACCACCTTCAAGGACATGAGATCACAATAATATTCACAATAATATATACCTAAAAGCTAGGGATTTGCAAAGCAAACAACACGACAAAATATCGAGAGCTCATGCAAACTGTGAGCTATTGTGTCCAAAATAAATATACAAATACATAAAAAGAGTTATGTTGTGCCATGGCTAAACTAAATATATTTTAACTACATATATTAATTGCCGCCTGAAAGTGCCTAAATTACTTTTATTACTTACTCACTATACTCGTAAATAAGTAGCGGAGGCTTTTTACGTTATTATATTTTGTTGAATTATTCATTCTCCTCATTCATTGTCATTGGCTTGCCTCAGGTGAATTCATACACTGTGTGCTGTCATATACCAGCAGAGCGCACTTTTAAGTCTTCAGTTTCATTTGTGCACCTTTCGTTTGTTATGTGTACCCCCCCTTGTATTAAACTGCTCATCAATTGCCCTGGTTATTTGTGGTAAAATGCGACAATATTGCACAATATGTACATACATATGTACGTCATTAGTATGAAATAACGCTAGCTTGTCTCGACGAATGAGTTGGCATCTCTCCATAACCTTATGTTGGTTTTTAAAATTACGTAATTTGTAACAACAGCTAATCTGGGGAGAAATCGACTGCTCACTTAGTTAGACGCAGAGTTTAAATGAACGTTTTATAATTAAATTGTAGGAATTAGAGTTGGTTAACATTATTCGAGAGTACCTTAGTTATAATATGTGGGCTGATTGTTTTTTTTTATTAGTCACCAGAACTGACTATATAAATTTTAACATTTTTACTAGCTTGCATTGAGCTACCTTCTCCATGTATATTAACAGTGGGACAAAGGTCACATCAAATCAGTAATATCCACGCAATGCAAACCTCTATGCCAAGTTTTCAAACGAAAAACAGCGATTTGTGTTGGGGACTCCGCAGAGTGGAAAGGGAAATGTGTCTAAGATTTAATGATCATCTCAGTCAATCTCTTTCCAATCATTTTGATATATCCTTATCTCTCTTATTTGGTTTAAAGATTTACTAACAATCTATGCTTAAATAAGACTATTACAGTCTGAGCCAAATCTTGTAAAACATAATAAATCGTTAACTTTGGTTGCACCAAAGCTATTTACAAATAGAAAATATTTCTTGCAAGAACCTAATACCGACTGTTCAGTTTATATGGCAGCTATATGCTACAGTGGTCCGATATCGGCGGTTCAGACAAGCTTCTTGAGGAGAAAAAAAATCTGCAAAAAAAAAAAACTGAGGGAGTATTTCGCGTATATGCAGATATACCGAGGAACGCACGTGGCTAAATCGACTCAGCTCATCTTGCTAATCATCTATACATATTATAGGTTCTCTGCCGTTCCTGTCTGGGTGTTACAAACTTCGTGGCAAACATCCGAAGAAATTGTTCGGTTCACACTGAATATGCTATGTCAGTCAGGTTATGTTAGATGGCTGATCTAGAGAGATAGCACGTGAAGTTAGCAAAACGCTTAGTAGCCAATAAAAATTTGCAAAGCTATTTTATTTCCCTTCCTGCTACCGATAGTGATTCTAGGTTGCCTTTCCTTGTTAGCTCATGACCTCTACTATTTGCTGCAAGTCATTTCCGGAGATGCTACCCTATATGCTGCAACCTTGGCTTGGAAAACAATGCAATAGTTAGGAAGTCTGAAGTTGGATTTGATAAAGAGCTCCTGATAATAAACTCCAATCTTTTACCCAACCGTAAAGAGCCCACTGACCCTCTCCTCCAACGGCTTCTTCCCATTCACACCTCCCTCGCCAGTACATGGGCAGAGAAGGAGCCGGTAGAGTTCGTTTGGCGACTCCTTGATCCTAGTGATTCGGTATGAAGTCAAATTGTGTGAGGATTTCTGAGTTTTTAGACATATGTTCTTTTGGGAACCCACAATTTCCGAGTCTGATAGCAATTTTCGCAGCCATACACCTTCCTACGATGTCTACGGGCTCTATGTGCAAGATGGCGTTAAGTGCCATGGTTCGAGTGGACCTTAGCGAAACACACATTCTGATGAGCGACTCCATAGAACATAATGGGCTTGACTATGGAGTCGTAGAGCCAGGCGACCCCTTTCGGTGGGAGATTCCATCTTTTGCCAATGGCTCTACAGCAGTATAAGACAATCGATGTAATTTTTGCTCTTTATTCCACATTCGGATTCCATGACGGTGACAGCGGGATTTTGTATCTTGTATCTTTTGTATCTTCTAGTAAATAAAACCATCTCGGTTTTATTTGGGTTGACGGCGAGAGCACTTTCGACTGCTTCTTTTATTACGTCTCTAAGATACACTTCATCACTTCGTACACAGTACGTCACCAATCCGTTTCTATCACTCTGTCACACAGAAGACTGAAAATGAGGTGTTTGATTCCACCTCAAGACCGTCTCGAGCAATTACGACTGCTTCCGGCAGAATATTATTAAAAGCTCCCTTAACATCAAGGAAGGTCCCAATAACCAATTCTTTAACTCGACTCCTGGATAACAAAATTACCCTCACAAAAGTTTATTAAAAGTACGTTTGTACTCAACAAGTAAGATATGTTATTGAATTAATAGTTTATGTGACAAATTTAAATTTACTAAATTTAGAACAGCTAGAATTCCGGACGTGTTTCCTCCCGCTATCACGTTACATAAGTAGTCGGAGAAACATACGATGTAATTCACCGGAAACTTGTGGAAGCATTAAGCCAAATTTAGAGGCACACGCCCTTAAAGTATGCGACATCTGCTTTTGACTATTGTATAATGTATGTATATAAGCTTTTTATATTTGAATTAAATATTTACGGCGACAATATGGGTCGGGTAACCCTGTGTGAAATACTGAATGTATTGATTGAATGAAATCAAAGACACTTGTCATGTAGGGATAGTTTACAGTAAAATTATTTCTAGCCATATATGTTTCTTCACGTATATACACATACATATACATATGTACATATGTGTTTATACTACTTATATAAGAATAGTTCTACGGTTATGACAACAGAATGCGAAATTTCACAGTTTCTATCAAAACTTACAAATTGCGCTTATTTCCGGGCGAGTAAAAGAATACAATAAGAAAGCCATATAAAAAAACGAATAATAAGGTAAGGTGGCTTCTCGATAAGTAAAATGTTCGAATGCATAAAAAAGCATAAAAAGAGTCGCACTTTGCTTAGCAGTCAATCGAGCAACGATTAAGTAGTCAGACTTGCAACTAAATACAAAAGTGCATACGAGTATGTGTATGTGCATTACACAGCGCGGAAGGAAGGTGGAGCGTGCCAAGACGCCGCCACTAGACATCCGATATGTGGAACGTGCGATTATTTATGCGCTTGTCCGTACCGGTGTATGTGACTTTATATCTAAAAATAATAGAGTGCTTATTATATATTCATATGTATGTACATACCCTTTAGGAAATGCAGCTGATTTTACTGGTACGCTTCTTCATGCTGGATTTGCCTTGTGCACACCTTTGCTTTCTTTGAATTACATTATTAAAGCAAAGCTGATAAAATAAACGAACGATGAACGCTTGGCGTAGCTTAACTTATGTAAATTATTTTGCATTGCGCATTACAGTACCTTTCTTATATACTTTCGTTGTAGAAATTGAAATTTTCCTAAACAATTTAAAATAAATACGAGAGCTATCTATGCGAGGCGAATGCATTTGCTATGCACACTGTGGCATTTTATTCACCGTCCGTTTGACGGGCGCTGCCATCATTTGATCTGTCATGCATGACGTGTGCTGTATTTATGGCTGCTGGCCAATCAAATAGCCAAGAATGTAAACAATCTGCCAGACAAGTATTGGCAGTATATGTATATGGTATAGATATATGCATATATTAGGGTAGATAAAATAAACGAATATTTTTTTCGCTTCGTACTCTGAAAAATAGGTTTTTAGACATCTCTAAGATAATACTTACTATGCATATAACGGCGTTTTCAATTAGAGCATTTTTAAAGTAAAACAAAAGTCGATGCTGTTACAATTTCACGTTCGATATTCGTACGAAGTTCATCAATCGTTGGTGGTTTGTTGTTATAGACCATAGACTTGACGTAGCTCCACAGGAAATAATCTAACGGCGTCAAATCGCATGACCGAGGCGACCAATTGACTGGGCCTTTTCATGAGATAACACGTTGGCCAAAATTTGGTTTTTAATAAACCGAATGTGACATTCACTGTGTGGCCTGTGGCGCCGTCTTGTTGAAACCACTTATTGTCCAAGACCATATCATGCAATTCGGGCCAAAAATATTGGGTTATCATTGAACGATAGCGATTCTCATTCATAGTAACGTACAGGTCTTGGTCATCACGGAAGAACTACGGTCCAATGATGCAGCCGGCACATAAACCGCACCAAACTGTATACCTCACATAAATTTTTTCGGGATGCAATGGTGACTCATAGAGTACGTGTGGATTGCTGCCTGACTGCTTATTAACGAATCCATTCAGTCAAAAATGAGCCTAATCGCTGAAGATAATTTTTCGATGAAAATCCGGATCATTTTCAAGCTGTTGCTCAGCACAATTCACGAACACACGACGATTCTGGTGATTAAGCGGCTTCAGTTCTTTCGTCAATGGGTTCTTGTAGACTAAGATCTTTTTGAAAAAATCACAAAGACGTTACAGAGATGTCCAACGCTTGAGAACGACGTGTGAGAGACTAATTTGGGTCTTCCTCAATTGATGCGCTAAAGGCGGCAATATTCTCGACACTACGCGCACTTCTTTGCCTCATTTTCTAAGGAACTTTTTGTAATCGGATCCACATTTCTAAACTAAGCGCTTAATTGTTGATCTGACAGGATCATTATGACGACCATAAATTGAACGTAGCGCTTGTAAAGTTGAAGACACTGACTCCGGATTTCGGTAGTAAATTTTAATGATTTCGACTCGTTGTTGGATTGTATATCTCTCCATAATGAAATGGCAAACCTTACTGAAGAGCAATGTCGAAAGAGCGGGAGAGAATATGGCGCCGTTTGCTGTCCTTATCGGTCTATTTTTTGTAGCGTCGCTGTGAAAAAGCCTTTACAATATAAGTGCATAACAATAAGAGATCAGATGAAATATCGGTTCTTTATACACTATTTTGGTTTTTTTTTTTTTTTTTTGGTTTTGAATATATAGTATATGTAGTATTATAACGATTGTTTCTATTGACGTCTTTTTGAACCTCTCTGCTGGATTTTTTTTCGAAACAACCGCACCGAACATTTGCCGAAATAATTTTTAAAATATATTGGAAAATCCTTATTTTATTTTAAAACCACATTTCTTTATATGAAAACCACACGATTAAAGGAACGTCATTTATTTATGTATATTAAATTTTTTACTTACTGGTGTTTCAAGCACTGAACGACTATAATATATACTTGTAGATACGTAAGCACATATGCAGATTTGTACGAGATTGTATCGCATTCATGCCTTATAATCACTAATCGGCAGGTACGACGCAATACTTGCGAATTCGCTGAAGTCGATAAATGACGTTGTCAGCATTGGTAAGAGACGGGCATATTTCAGCAGTTAATCAACACTATTTATGCTATGTGATTCAGATCTGTTGCCTAGTTTCCTTTTCTTTGTGAAATTCTGCAATTACGGAAAAGATTAACAAAGACTTGGTTTAATGTTAATGAGTTGCTTTATATTTCTTGAAATACTACTAACATGAAATCTTAAGAATAATAACGAAGTAAGTGTTTAGAGTAAGCAACAAACAAGCAATTTAAGACTCTTTAAGGTTAGATTTGGAATTAGCTTCACGGATGCACTCTCTTTCGTTTCTTGCTATTTGTCAACTGAGGGCCAGAATCCTGCAACTTATTCTCGTATGAAAAATAATAGTATTTTCACATATTCGGATTTAAAATTACAAAAATACCAAGACACACCTCTTTGGAAACGATCGGCAATTGCTGCTGAGTTTCTAGTCAACTTCCATTCTCAGAGTTTCGGATCGCTCTCTGCGAGTACTGTTTTATGTGTTTTGGATAGCATTTCTTGCTGTTTCTACCACCGCTTATTTTTCGTCGGGTTTTGTCGTCGTAAAAGTGTTAGCCCATTCGTAGTCATGGTGGAAGAGCACTTTTTCTTCATCAAATGTGATCGTTTTATCTGACATTTGACGTCGAATCGCTCTAATAGTTCGGCATGGTACATTGTTTACGCAGTCTCCAGGTAGTCTGTCTTCCCCTTCTTCTTTTGACTGTTCCTTAGTCTTTAGAATCTGACTGTTCAATTTTTAATGTCTCATGTCTCCACATGCATTTACTTAATTGTTCATGTCAAATTGTGGACGGTATGATAAGTGGACAGTGGGTGTGCTATCTCTCATCTTTTGGCAAAATCAGACTTTAACCACGTCTACTTCCCGTATATTATATTTTCAATTCCTTATGACTGAAACTTTGAAAAAAGGGGTCTTCAAGATATGCTGTCTAGAGTCTACTAAACAATAGGGGCATATACATAAGTTTGCCACAACCAGTCAAAAAAACTTCAGACACCCTAAAAAATATATATGTATATACTATATATGTACGAGTAAACCGTATATTTGCAAATTATTCTACAACTCTGCCATCCCCTTCAAAGTAGTCCTCTTGTGCAGCTATACAACGATTCCAGCGCGTTTTCCATGCTTCGTAACATTTCTGGAACGCTTCGACTGGGTGGGTTCCTTTGACCACCGATTTTGTTTTAGGAAACAAAAAAAGTCACAGGGTGACATGTCGGGCGAATAAGGCGGCTGTTGCAACACGGCGATCCCTTTAGAGGCCAAATACTGGGACACGCTGAGGGCGGTGTGGCACGGCGTGTTGTCGTGATGAAGGAACCAGTTTCGAGCGATGTCTGGGCGCACCCTGTTGACGTGTTTTCGCAATTTTTCGAGTACTTGCCAATAGTAGACTTGATTCACAGTTTTCCCCGGTGGAACGAATTCTTTGTGGAGGATTCCACGGCTATCAAAAAGGGCAATAATCATCCTTTTCACCTTCGACTTGCTCATGCGAGCTTTTTTCAGGCGGGGGGCGCGCGGAGACAACCATTGTGAGCTTTGGCGTTTGGTTTCTATCACCATATTATACTATCACCATATACTCTTACAATTTTAGCGAACGTTTCCGAAGCTGTTTCCCCAATCTGGCGCAAAATTTTATCGCGATTTTTTTAACACACGTCTGCTCAACTTGACGCAGCAGGCGAACTAAAAACAAGCTAGAGCGATGGTCCATGTAACAATGGAGAGGGGAGAGATGCCGGAAAAAGAGAAAAGGAATTTCAAGCTCACAGGTTTACCACAAGCGCGACAATAAATTCAGTCTCATTACTTAATTGTCAAATCTCGTATACATGATGAGTATTATAACCTGACTTTATTTAGTCATTTTCGCGAGCTGCTGGCGTACACCGATGACAACGATATTATTGTCAACAGCCGCCAGCAGAAGTAACTTCTGCTTTCTCCAGAATGGATAAGAAAGCGCAGGAAATGGGTCTGGTAGTGAACAACACTAAATATATCCTGTCTTCAAACAAACAGTCATTGCATTCCCGACTTGGCTCGCACTTAACTGTTGACAGTCATAACTTTGAAATCGTAGATAATTTCGTCTAACTTTTAACCGGCATTAACACCAACAACAACGTTATCCTCGGAATCGAACGCAAAATAACTCTTCCCAACAATTGCTACTTTGAAGTGAGTAGGAAATTAAGAAGTAAAGTCCTCTCTCGACGAAGAAAGACCAAATTCTACAAGTCCATCATAATTCCCGTCTTGCTATATGGTACGGACATCATCTGATGAGTCGGCGTTACGAGTTTTCTAAAGAAAGGTCCTGCGAAAAATTTACGGTCCTTTCCGCAATGGCAACAACGAGTACCGCATTCTGTGAAACGATGAGCTCTACGAGGTATACGGCGACATGTTGTTCGGATGGAAAAGAACACTTCAGCTTTGAAGATTTTCGATTCAGTACTCGCCGGCGGAAGCAAAAAAAGAGAAAGATCTCCACTCTGTTGGAAATATCAGGTGGGGAGAATCTGGCCTCGAATAGCGAAAGGAAGAAACGACTGTTACGACTATAACCTCGTTTTTCTTAAAAAAGCTGCTCATTTGTCTAAACCGCCAATATCAAACCACTATAGCATATAGCTGACATACAAACTGAACGATGAAATATATGTCCTTGTGTAGAAAGCTATTTTATTTGACGAAATATCTTTTTGATATTTTGCACGGTAAAATCTCCGAAGAAATTGTTTTGATCGGATTAATATGTATTAGTATACTATATAGCTGTCATACTAACTGCCACTAGCTGTATACTTGCTTATAGATTATATTAAAAATGCATTGGAAAGGAAAGAAAAGTGAAAAAAAGTAATTAAACTGATAATGTGAGTTTTAAGGGGTAAAATTTTAGCAGCCGATTAACCAGACCGTCGTCTGAACGCCTGAAATCCTCAGCAAACATATAAGTTCATGTCTAAGAAAAGTCCACATATACGAGTGCATATAAACTTGCCAGACTGAAAGAGTGCAAGAACTGAACGAAAATTGAACTGAATTCAAAATCAGCAACTGTGCATTCATCAAAAGCGTGTTTGCTGTTGTGTGCTTTTGAGTGTAGGACGCATAATCGCAGAAACGAAACCCACTCGCACAAAAACCTGTCCCATGCCACATGCCACCAAACCACCAGCAATACTGTGGAAGCAAGAAAACATGCAACATTTCATTTAGTTAATGCAAACAAACGACCAGCATTGCCTAAATGAAACGATTGCGGGTGTAAAAACACAGCACTGTGAAGATGGGTCTGTGAACAGACTTTCAGAGCCCTGTAGTTACCCCTACCATACATGCATATGTATGTATACGAATGTATGTAGTTATGTATATAGCATACGAAATTTTTAAACTTTAATGAAAACCGACCAGGGCAGCTTGCATGTATTGAAATGCAGAGCACCAGGCCGCGAAATGCAGGCGAACGACCGAGACGAGTTCGTTTAGCTGTGTGTGTGGAGCCCAGCGGAAGTCATTTGCGTTGCTATGGTGTGTTGATAGGCATTGAGCTAAGTGCTCTAGTAAGCAAGACTGCAAAACGATGAGGCAACGATGTGCAACAGATTTTTCAAGTTGAGCCACAAAGACGGCGCTCGCACGAGTATTTGAGGCGGCACTTACGATCTCGTTGATGTATTCATTGCTTGCTTTGCACGCCCAATATACCATACTGGGGCAATGTCATTATGCGTTTCGGCTGCTACTCGTGTTTTCTCTGTTCAGTTCTGCTGACAATTGCGCTTGGTGTTGCTGCTAGGCTGGTGTTGCAACCGCATTCTGTCGTTCGTTAAATACTCGTTATCAGACATGGCGTCTAATATAGCGCTATATTTAAACACATTGAATGGGGACTGTCAATTTTGTTTTATGAATTTATTTGGATAAATATTTACACAGCTTATGATGTGTGGGTTTCATCGATATGGGACTTTAACGTTGTATTTCTTTGCTTTTATTAAAATTTGGGCCTTCTAAGCGATTAAGTCTGAGTAAACTATTAGTCCGTTCAGCTGCTTTCCCGGCTTTGCTACCATCGGAATGAATTATGGTATCTCGTAAAGTGTTGTATAGAGTGTTAAAGTTTTAGTAAATTAACAGTTGTTTGTAGAGCTTAAAAGAGATATAGATAGGTATTAAATTAAAATAAATCAAGATAGAATTGAATTCTGGATGTCTGTTCCTACTTACGTCCATACAAGCGATAAATAGAGTAAAAACTTAGATGTCTTAATGAACTCTGGTTCTCTGAAGAGGTTGGTATTGACCGAAATTGGACCATTAACATTCACCCCAAAAAACCGTCACTCCTTAAAGTACTAATAATTTGAAAAGCTTCAACGCGGAACCTTCTCCTCATGATTCTTTCTCTGCTCACACAGTTACGACGGATTTGTGAGCGGGGCGAAGCCGTTGGAGAAGAGGAAGAGGTGCAGTGAAATTTTTCACGCATGGATCAAAGTTAGGGAGGATAGGAGGTGGAGTCTTTTGTGGGGATTCAGGCTACCAAACCACTGTAGTGCAGTACTGTAGAATTGTTCCGAGGTGTAGCTTCTTTCACACAGCGATTCGCCGGAAACTATAAAGTCGATGAGCTTTCTTTTTCGATGTTCTCTATGGACCTCCAGTGAGTTCGGCAAGAGCTGGTTTATAATCAGAACTTGTGCGGCTGTGAGATCCTTCTGGCCCAAAGTTAGAAGTGAGAGGTGAGGCTAATTGTTCTGTCGGATACTCTTGGCCAAAAAAAGCTAAAAGGAAACCTTTCGTCACTTTCTCGGTTTCTTTCCGGCTTTTGCCAGCCTAAGGTTGAAATATCTTGGTAGACAGGTCTTCGGACGATTGGACGATGGTCGAGGCACTCACCATATTTAGATGAAAACATATATCGCGAGACCCGCCCGGCCGATTTCAACCAAATTGGTACATACAATATTAATAGCATTCTTATATTACAGTGTAAAAATGGGCGAAATGGCACCTTGGACGCCTACTTCCCTTATAACACAATTTTAAATTTCATTTGAAGCTTTCACTTTGCAGTATACAAATCAAGAATTAATAACTATATCAGGTTGAAACGTTATGGCTAAAAATTGCCTGATTAGAACCAAAACTGCTCAAGACCCTAGCAATATGTGAACCCACTGCTTATAGTTGACATTTTACCGAAAATAGCGGTCAATGTGTGGGATATATAATCGAAATTTAGAGAGGATCCTTTCCTAAGCAGTATATCTGTGTGTCAAAAAGGCTTCGAATCAGGTCAATACTTCTGCCATATACCTTATACAAAGATTTTCGAACTTCCGGGTGACTTTATACCTCAAATATCGGTTAATATGTGAGTTAGCTTAAGGGGTTAGGTGTAGTCAGAGGAACGAAAAAATAAGAACTTTCAGTATTTTTTATAATAATATGACATAATTATAAAATGTGTTGACTTGAAGTCACGAAAATTTCAAAAAAAAAATTTTATTTCCCAAGTTATAGTTGTTTGTGTTGACCCAGTTCCAGTAAAAGGTGCGGTGACAACTATAAGTCCTTGGGGATTCATCTAAAATCAATCGGACAAAAAAAATAGTTTTATAAATAGATAATTGGGTCTGATCGAAGGATTTTATTTTATTTTTTTTCAAAAATTAGCAAAATGGCGGCCTCAGGAAATTTTTGGGAAAAAGTTAATTGGTCTTAAAAAATCGAAGTTTTCGAAAAAATAAAAATTCTTCGACCAGGCACGAGTTTATTATGTATTCTAAAAGCTGTATAAATTTCATTAAAATCTATTGAGCGGTTTTCGAATTACAGTTCCCTTTTCAAAAAACATAGTTTTGAGAAAAACGCGTTTAAAGTTTGCCTTTTTGCTTTGAAGTGCCTGAGCTCTCTTTGTTATTTGTCGAATAACTCAAAAAATAATTATCGGATCAACGGGAAATTTTCAGAGAATTTTTTTAAGATATTACACTTAAAAACAAAAATTTATTTCTTGAAAATTTTTTAAATGTTTTCTGACTACCCCTAACCCCTTAATAAAATTAAGAGAGCATGTTTTTTCTTATAACATTTGTGCTTAGAATGAATAAAATCGATTGAAAACTCGCTCTAGACCCCATATAATTAATAAGCCTTTTGTACACGAAGGTATTACCCCGGCTTTGATCCTTGCAAGTTGTAAGTATATGAAATATTCCATTGCTCCCGAGTTTAGCCCTTCCTTAATTGTTTTTAAATATAAGTGTTTTTTCTAAGTGTTGCCTGGGCCGCATAGGTCTTATGATTGTTATACTTTAAGGGAAAGAATTTGGAAATGGGTGTTACCGCATTGTAGTGTGCAGTACTTTCTTTTAATTGAGAAGAAGTAAACAAAACAGCTGTTAATAACGAAAAAAATATCTAATCTAAGGAAAGTTTATTGGGAGAAAATGGTCCTAGACTAAAATATTCAAATAAAATATGAAGTAGTATTTGAAAACTTTTAATTATCGTAAAAACGTTATGAAAGTCAAGTTTTTATGCCTTTGAGTCGGCGGTTAGAAAACACTGTATACTTTCTTCTGTACACACAAATGTTCCAAAACAGTAAATTTAGCCAAATACTGTTTTTTCTATTGACGCCATCAACTACTAAATGGTCATTAAAACAAGTTTAAACGTGATCATTGGCGGAAATTATTTCTCGTCCGACCACAATAAGCACTGTCTTGCATGAATGCGATTATAAGTGCCATAAAGAAAATTAAGATAAACTGTAGAAATGAAAAGAAGCAAGCAAGAGTTAACACATATTCACTTCATATTGTGTTTGTGTATGTGTGCTTACCGTAGACAATTTTTTGCAAAACGTGTCGAGATGAAATTTCAGCTTTTCGCTCGCCATATTTTTAGCCCATAAAAAAAACCAAAAAGTGAACCAAAAGTTTAAAAATCATTAAAAATTTCAAGAGCTAGTCAAATTCGCTTATTGAACTGATACTATATAAGAGAGAGCGGCTATATTCTATAAGTATAGATAATTTGGGGATTTAAAAGAAAAAATCTGATGGGATATAGTCTCTTTTTGTACCCTAAGCAGGGTATATTAAGTTTACCGCGATGTGCGTAGCACCCAAAAGGAAACGTCGGACACCCTAAAAAGTAATATGTACATATGTACATATACTTGTATATGTATATGTATGTATATAAATACATAAATAATCATAGTGGCGAGCTAAGACGATTTAGCTTTATATTCACGAAATTCGGCACGAGTTATTGTTCGAGGCAACGCTTTAATTTTCTAAAAAAAAAACACATATACTACATCTGTCAAACAAACTAAACGAATAAAATCAAATGCTTTTTGTAGAGATATCTTCAAGAAATTTGGCATGATTTTTTGTTCAAGTAAGCTATACAACATTTGAAGAAATTTTGCAGATCGGACCACTATACATCTGCGGTCGAATACTTAGTGTAGTGTGCAAGCGTAGACATGAAACTTTTAAAATATATGCGATATCGCCTTAAAAAAAAAATATACAATAAAAGCCTTAATAAAAAAAACAAATCATAAAAAAATCTCTTTGTTTTACTAATTTCGAAAAAATGTATGAGGAATTTCGGCGGTCAAAAACTTAAAAGTGTAACAAATTAAACCCGAAATTTCGACAAAAAGGTGGTTTATTTATTTATTTTTTTTTTTTTCAAATTGGATATTGTCCTTTTATGAAATTAGTATTTAGTTGCGTGACCTTTATTTTTTGGTATTACTGGCTTTAGATCACCAAGTTTTTGGCATCTTTCGATGGAAATAGACTTCCATGCGTGCGCGGTTGGGCTTACATCGGACTACTTGTTGTTAGTCCCCAAATTTTCGATGGAGTTGATGCCAGAGGACTGTGGCGGCCATTCCATTACCTTGACATTCCTTTCCTCAAACCAGCTTTTAGCAACTTTGCTTGTGTGCTTGCAATCAACGGAATGGTTTTCTGGAGTCCAATCCAATAAATGGGTCCTACACCTTGCCAAGAAAAGCATGCCCAATCAGTTATATTACTTGCTTCTTGATTTGTGTACTGGAAACTGAACGAATCAAGTGGAATTTAAAATTGTGATATTTGGGAAGTAGGCGTGATTGTTATCTGCTTTCGTCCATTTTCAAAGAAGAAGAATGGCACATACTAAGGTACTTTTGTCGAAATCGGTTGGTCGAGTTCCGAGATATGGGATTTCACCTATAAAGCTCTCTCATACCATCTTGGTGGTAAAATTTAATCTCTCATCCATTTTCATACTGTCGGTAGAAGTTCTTATAAGATTTGTACTCACCAAATTTGGTTGTTGTAGCTTAAGAGGTTAAGGAGGTGTGTACATTAAACTTGTTAAAGGGCGGGGCTATGCTTTTTGCTACTGCAATGATCTTTACCGAATTGCAGATTTATACTTTGATTCTGCTTGTGGATTATTATACCCTGAACAGGGTATATTAACTTTGTCACGATGTTTGTAACACCCAGAAGGAAGCGTCGGAGACCCTATAAAGTATATATATAAATGATCAGTATGTTGAGCTAAGTCGATTTAGCCATGTCCGTCTGTCTGTCCGTCTGTCTGTATATATACGAACTAGTCCCTCAGTTTTTAAAATATCCTTTTGAAATTTTGTAAACGTCATTTTCTCTTCAAGAAGCTGCTCATTTGTCGGAACGGCCGATATCGGACCACTATAACATATAGCTGCCATATAAACTGAACGATCGGAATCAAGTTCTTGTATGGAAAACTTTCACATTTGACAAGATATGTTCACGAAATTTGGTATATATTATTTTCTAAGGCAACAATGTAATCTCCGAAGAAATTGTTCAGATCGGTTAACTATAGCATATAGCTGACATACAAACTGAACGATCGGAATCAAGTTCTTGTATGGACAACTTTCACATTTGACAAGATATATTCACAAAATTTGGTATAGATTATTTTTTATGGTAACAATGTAATCTCTAAAAAACTTGTTCAGAACGGGTTACTATAGCATATAGCTTCCATACAAACTGGACACATAGTTACTAACAGAAATGCACCTGTGAAGGGTGTTTAGCTTCGGTGCAACCGAAGTTAACGTTTTTTCTTGTTTTTATTTGGTCTTTTAATTTTTTTTTTTACATGAAATCGAGAATATGATATCAAGTAAATGGCCGCCGCCACAGTTGATTGTCATTTGAGCCCTTTTTATGACATTTTCCATCACTTTGGCCAGAACTTTCGGCGATAGGTCCTCACATTCTTGACGGATATTGTCTTTAAGACCTGCAAGAGTCTGAGGCTTGTTGACATAAGCCCGCGACTTCAAAAAGTCCAAAAAAAGAAGTCTGGAAACGGGAGATGAGGCGCCCGGGAAATGCATCATTCAGCATATCGGTTGTGGCACGTGCAGTGTGTGCCGTTGCACCGTCCTGTTGGAACCGCATGTTTTCCAATCCCAATTCATCAAGTTGCGGCAAAAAGAACTCGTTGATCATTGCTCTGTAGCGCTCACCACTCACAGTAACTGCTTGGCCCGCGACGTCTTCGAAGAAAAAATATCCGATGACTCCTCCAGCGAAAACAGCACACCATACAGTAACTTTGAGCGGGTGTAATGGCTCTTAGTGGGATACACGCGGATTTTCATTGCCTGAGAAGCGTAGATTTTGTTTATTTACGTACCCGCTGAAATGAAAATAGGTCTCATCACTCATGATTATTTTTGATGAAAAATCATCTTCATCTTGGTGATTAAGGATGGCTTGAGTGTATGTTAGACGCCATTGACGGCCAAATCTTGTACCAAAATTCGCTGTAAACACCGTCGACTGATACCCATTTGATCTCTGAGATCTACCTCTGTGATCAAATTGAAAGGTGAATTTTGTCCATTTTGTACGTTTCATCTCCTTCAAAGTAACCCCCTTCCGCTGGAATACATTTATGCAGACGAATTTTCTAGTCATCATGGCACTTCGAAAAATTCTCTTCGTGATGGTCATCAGAGGCTTCTTCGATTCAGCTTTTATATCCTCAATTGAGTCAAAACGGTGTCCTCAAAGTGGTCATGTGAGTTTACTGAATAGCCAGAAGTTACACGAAGGTTAATCAGGCGAATGTGGTGGTTGTGGCACGATATTAGTTGAAAATGTAACGAAATGGTCACGTATAGCCAATGTATAGGGTGATTTTTTAAGAGCTTGATAACTTTTTTAAAAAAAAAAACGCATAAAATTTGCAAAATCTCATCGGTTCTTTATTTGAAACGTTAGATTGGTTCATGACATTTACTTTTTGAAGATAATTTCATTTAAATGTTGACCGCGGCTGCGTCTTAGGTGGTCCATTCGGAAAGTCCAATTTTGGGCAACTTTTTCGAGCATTTCGGCCGGAATAGCCCGAATTTCTTCGGAAATGTTGTCTTCCAAAGCTGGAATAGTTGCTGGCTTATTTCTGTAGACTTTAGACTTGACGTAGCCCCACAAAAAATAGTCTAAAGGCGTTAAATCGCATGATCTTGGTGGCCAACTTACGGGTCCATTTCTTGAGATGAATTGTTGTCCGAAGTTTTCCCTCAAAATGGCCATAGAATCGCGAGCTGTGTGGCATGTAGCGCCATCTTGTTGAAACCACATGTCAACCAAGTTCAGTTCTTCCATTTTTGGCAACAAAAAGTTTGTTAGCATCGAACGATAGCGATCGCCATTCACCGTAACGTTGCGTCCAACAGCATCTTTGAAAAAATACGGTCCAATGATTCCACCAGCGTACAAACCACACCAAACAGTGCATTTTTCGGGATGCATGGGCAGTTCTTGAACGGCTTCTGGTTGCTCTTCACCCCAAATGCGGCAATTTTGCTTATTTACGTAGCCATTCAACCAGAAATGAGCCTCATCGCTCATCGGACACGGACGCGAAACACATTTCGAACCGAACACTGATTTTGGTAATAAAATTCAATGATTTGCAAGCGTTGCTCGTTAGTAAGTCTATTCATGATGAAATGTCAAAGCATACTGAGCATCTTTCTCTTTGACACCATGTCTGACATCCCACGTGATCTGTCAAATACTACTGCATGAAAATCCTAACCTCAAAAAAATCACCCGTTAGTATGAGATGGTGCATTATCGCACTTCTTTGTTCAATAAATTCAGACAGAGCAAAAATCGAAGAATTCACTTTTAGAGCCTCACAAAACGACGCGTATCTCAAATACTAATGAATATTTTGACGTGAAATTTAGCATAGATGTCACTAACAGTACAACCAACTTACAGAACGACTTAACCACGAGATTTAGGATATTGAGTAGATTATCTCACTAATTTGCTAGATTTATCAATATTTCGAAATTGCACTTAGGTACCGAAAAAATCGCTTTAATTGTTTAAATTACGATGTTCTGTTAAACTAAGCAGTTAAGAACAACTTGATTAACCCAAATAATAATCCAATTTTACACGGATTTGGAAATCAATTAAACTAATTGCTTTCTTTAAAACATAATTTCATCAAAAATATGTGTAAACCCATAACTAAATAGTCGTGTTTTGTTTCCTTTGTTCGAAGCAAGCAAATCTCACAAAACGATTCGACTCAACATCTTTTCCTGATTTCTTTGTCGTAAATTGAAGTGGTGTGCTAACGACCGAATATTGGTGTCATTAACCCCGAAGCTCTTCAATTATCTGTTAAATCAGCAGCAAATAAATAAAAAATTTACACTCAAACAAACATACATACTTTTATATGTACACTTGAATACCTCAAAATTTAGCGCTGACTATGAAGCAATGGCGATAAAACGGAGTCACTGATAGATGAAAAGGTTAATGCGGAATAAATATTTTTGCAGTAAATATTCATAAAAATATTTAAACATGCATAAAGTAAGCTTTTATTCAGTTATTGTGTAAACTTTAGCTATCAGAAATTTAACATGCATGTATGGACATAAATAGGTATGTAAGCATTTTAATGAAAATACAATTTTTCATTAACGAATCTCCTGCATTTTTCGTCGCTGTTGCATTGGCAAATAACTTTTTTTAATACAATCTGAAATAATGAGAGAAGCTTATATAGACATTTACCGAAATGTGGCTAGATTATTAGTCATCAGTATATGTCATTATTTTAAATTTTAGTAATTATATCATCAAAAATAATTACCTAACAAAGTTGCCAATAAATAATTTACCAAATTGCTTTGTTTTAATTTATAACATATAATATAAGAGAAGGAAAGAACCCGAGATGTGCTTAGTCATACTGGTATTGGATATGCACTTAATAACCTAACCGCCTATTGCAGTTCTGTATAAATTTTGCCTTTCTGCCTACATTACTGTCAATGATGAAATTTACAATCAGCCAACAACTCGAAAGCATCGATTGCGTAGGCTGTGTAACAGTTTTTGTCATCATTGGGTTTATGACTAACACTTAGGAAATTATTATGACTAAGGAAAGACTAAATTCGGGCGGGAAAGAACACTATGAAGTATTTTGCCAAATAAAATTCCTACAACTGAATTCGACATTCTACGAAATAGTTTCCCAAAACGCGGCTACAAGGAAGCCTAATACCTAAACGGTGATCCATTTCGAGGTTCCCTACTCTTTTTTAAAGAAAAAACACAGAAACTTAAAATTTATTAAGGAATGTTTATTATCATTCGAAAGAACATTCTTTGACATTTGTTTTTTAAAGAATATCTTTCTCAAATGTTGGACATGACTCCGTCTCCTTCCAATTGAGTCCAATTTTCGATGATTCGTTTCAGCGTTTCGACTGGTAACTGGATAATGACTCCCGTGATGTTTTGCTCTAAAGCTTGAATCGAAGAGGGATTGTCCGCATAGACTTTAGACTTTATATATGCCCATAGGAATAAATCTGGCGGTGTGATATCCAACGATCTTGGTGGTCAATCGACCGGCCCAAAACGTGAAATTATTTGCTCACCGAAGTGTTCTCTCTATAAAACCATTAATTGATGCGATGTGTGGGAAGTATTGCCATCTTGTTGAAACCAAATGACGCCGAGATCACGAACTTCAATTTCAGGTATCAAATCCATTGACGATTACGTTCTCACCGGCATCATATTTAAAGAAATATGGGCCGATCATTCCACCGGCTCACAAACGACACCAAACCGCTGTTTTTTCTGGATGAAATGGAATCTCTTCAGGTTGCTATTTGTCTCAAATGTGGTAGTTTTGTTTGTTTACATAAACATTGGGCCGGAAATGGGCCTCATCGCTGAACAAAATATGAATCGAAAACATCGGATCTTCTTAGAACTTTTCAATTGGACGATGGGCGTGGTCCCACCTTTTCGTGAAATTACATATCTCGGGACCCGACCTACCAATTTCGATTAAACTTAGTATGTGGTATTTTTCTTATATTCCTATGTCACAGTAAAAATACCATGTGGCTTAATTTTATAAAACTTAGTACAAATAATGCCTTTAGATCATGTCACTTATGACCAAAATTGTAGAAATTCAACAAAAGCTGTTGACAGTAAATAGCGGTCAAAGTATAGAGTATACAATTAAAATTCAAAAAGAATCATTTCCCTTTAATACATTAATATCTCTTTGTTTCAAAGATGGGTTCAATCGTGTCAACACATGCCTTAGCCCATATACCTAATATAAAGATTTTCGAACTTCCAGCTGACTTTATACCGCGTATATCGGCCAACATGTGAGTTATCTTAATGAAAATAAAAGAGCGTATTTTGCCCAGTGTATCTTTGTGCTTAACTTGGATAAAATTGGATGAAAACTTGACCTAGCCCCCATGTAACAAACATATACAAGATGGGTTCCAAAGTAAACAGGACTTAAAAAAAACAGAAAAATGTTTTTTCGTTTTTTGAATGGCCTCTACGTATTTTTCCGAAAAGGAAGAAGTCGCACGGTGTCATATCAGGTGAATACGGGGAGTAGTTAATGATTAAAATGTAATTTTTGGTCAAATAATCGTCTTTCGAAAGTTGGATTCTGAGCAATTTTGGTCGTCAGTCAATTTGTACGGCACGAACCGTGCACATGAATTTCAATGATGATTTCGGCTGATTTTTGATGAATTCGATGGAATTTCCGATGATCATGGATTTTGATTGGCCCACATATTGATCGTCATTTATGTCCGCACGACCACTTTGAAAACGTTGAAACCACCCGTGCACTCTGCTACGGGATCATCGCCATAAACTTGTTTCATCAATTGAAACGTTTCGGTAAAAGTTTTACCAATTTTAAAATAAAATGTAATGTAGGCTCTTTGTTCGAAGCTCATTTTCGCACCGATAACATAAACATGCTGACACTTAAAATGCAATATTTTCACTTCCAATCAATGAAATGTCATGAAATTCTCACTGGACAATCGATAAAGATAGCAGATAATGCACCAGTCGACATATTGGCGCCACCAGGGGCCGCTAGCTTCAAAAATTCCTGTTTACCTTGGAACGTACCTTATGGCATCCGGCTGACATTACTCCATATGATTGGTGATGGTACCTTGATAAATATCAAAAAATATTTTATTAGCATATGGTATATTAATAGTATTTAGTATTTTCAAAAATGTATAAAATCGGGTCGATACTACCCCAACTCCCATATACTTCAAAAAACCTTTGGTTGTATGTACATGTCGGTCCGATTTTCTGGTTGACGTTTTACATCTTAACGTATTTCCTTGGCTTTGATTCTTGCAAGTTACAAGAGTATAAAATGTACGGTTCCACCCAAACTTTTTTCTTTACTTTTTTTAAATTAATTTTCGAATACACCAACATTTTCTTTGACTAATGAATTTTCACGTGACAAAAGCATAAACGGGAAATAAATGTAAATACATGTATTTCACGATGCATTTTTGCAATGTTGTGTTCAGATATCATTTGCATATGTGACTAAAGTCAACAAAGTGTATTGCGCTACAACAATTACTATCATCTTCTTTACTTTTTGTAAGTTAATAGTTATTTCATTTTCATTTACCTCATTCATCATAATATATGTAATATGTCATAACTAATCGCTTGAAGTAGACACTTAAGCGGTGTCTACGCCAATTAAGAATCGCCTGAAGTTGCTGATTAATGACTGCTGATAATATTGCATCATTAACTGGAGTGGATTTCGAAAATTAAATTTAATTATTATTTAATAATTGTAAAATGAAACTAAGATTAGTTGTTAAGACTTCCAAGACCCTAACCGGAAATGACACGCACTAACTTTAATGCTCCATCTGCGAGAGTTGAGTTCTGAATTATTTACCAGAAATAAGTGAAAGAAGAAACATAAACGAACAAATCCTCTGGAATATCTTTACTTTGTGTTTAGAAAAATAACTTTGATAAATTTAGAGGGCAATAACTTTCATATAGTATATGAATTTTATGAAAAAAAGAGATCGTTGTAAACCTGAACAAGAATAAACGTTAACTGAAGCTATATTAAGCTTCACAGATTCGAGTTTTCGTACAAGAACTTGATTTCGATCGATCACTTTGTATGGCAGCTATATGGTCTATTGGTCCGATCTGAACAATTTCTTCAGAGATTGTACTAGGATCTTGCAGAATAATGCATGTCGAATTTTCTGAAGATGTCTCGTCAGCCAAACCGATTGCCATCCTAGAACTTCATTTTGATCGTTCAGTTTGTATGGCAGCTATATGCTATACCGGTCCAATATAGGCGCTTGCAAGAAGTAGGCTGCTTCTCGGAGAGAAAAGAACGTGTGCAAAATTTCAAACCAATATCTCAAAAACTGGACTAGCTCGCATAGGTACATATAGACAGGCTGATATGGCGCAATCGACTCAGCTTTAAACGCTTATCTCTTATATACTATACATTTAGTAGTATTTGATATGGTAAGGACCAGAAGTCTTTCTTCTGGGGTGGTACAAACTTCATGGCAAATTTCCTTTGGGTGGTAACATTGAACTGATTTTATTTGTTACCGGTGAATCCTTAATTCTTCCAATGTTTCCATACATATAACTTACCGATGTTGAGAGCTGCAATTTTCCGCCTAATGATGGTAATGAACCAGTCCGCGTTCATTTTCCGTACCGACTGATAACCTTTACGACACATATTTTAGCATTATATATCAATTGCAAGGAAGATTGAAAACAACCGCCATAACAACATAGTTGAACCAGGCAGTGATGCATTACTGCATTCATCGTGCTTTTATGTTCTCTATTTACTTGCCACTGTAAACATTGATTGAGCGTTGCGGCTTTGTGAGCATTACTCGGCGAGTGTGAGTACATCGTGTCGATACGCCCGACTGCATTGCTGCACCATAATAGACCAACAAACCATCATCATATTTAATTATCGCGAAGGTTTGCCATTTAAAGGGGTGCATACTAAAATACCTAAACTAAGTATATGTAAAGTATATGCTATGTTAAGGCTGGAGAGTATACTATATGTAAATATGTCAGTATGTGAACGCCGTAGTCTTGGCTGCGTAACCGTTGTTATTAAATAAATATAAATGAATACGAGTTTAGTTGGCAATTGCCACATATTTGGCCCATAAATAGTGATCTCCAATCTGTTGCAAGTTATGGTATTTAATCAATTGCAGGCTGTAAACTCTGTTATGTGAATAATTTGGCATATTTAAGACTAAATTAAAAAAAAAAAACACAAAATATTAATTATAAAATGCAGTTGTCGCGTTTTTCTCTTTCGTGCGTCAGTTTTGAGTAATAATTATCGAGTAATCGATACTTTTTGACATATATTGAGTGTTGTAAAAAACTAAATTACAAAAAATGGCTTTCTAAAGATTTTGCTTAAAATGTAGGATTCTATACATTTTTTTACAATATTTATTTTACTACAGAATGTTATAGTCTGAGATTTCAACTCAGAACCCAATTGGCTGTGATGATAAGCGATTGAAATTTTGATGAGTATAGTTCGAACTGACGAAACTTGTTAAAAAGTGGAAGAAAGTAAGGTAAAACGTCCATGTTTTTTCCTACATTGTCGGAAATAGCAATACTGAGATTAAAGTCGCTCGGCAGTCATACTTTCGGCGAACCAAGGAACTTACCCGAAACTGGCATTACCCGTTGTTATTGTAACGGTTATCTAGTCCCCGTTAGGATGATATAGATCAGAAAAGTTGTCATCGAGCTCATCCAACGGCAGGCCCAGGAAACGTGCTGTTCCGACGGTGTCGGACCATAGAAAGAAGTTTGTCAGATGTGTAAATGCATGCAAAAAGGTGACTATTATCATCCGAGGACTCTTTCCAGGCTGAACATATATTTGATATGTCTGGATCGATTTGGGATAAGTTGAAGTTTAACCTGCTACAGTATCCAAAACGAAGCTGAGCAACAGTCACTGTCGATTCTCACGGCAACTCGAGCTCGTCGGCGGTTTGACTCCAGAACATCATTTACTGAGAAGTAGTCGGTGAAGTTAGTTTGTTCCGACGTCCGGTTGCCGTATTGTCTTATGTAGTCGACGTAATTGAGGAAGAACCTCTTAAATCTCCCAGGAGGCCCTTCCGCTACAAGCAGGTGTCTGTAGATATAATTTCTACGAAAGCATCTCAGCAGAAACTGCTTGGAGAGGACTTCATTATGCTCCTTAACTGGGAGCATGCGGACTTCACTGTGAAGATGTTGCATGGGAGACATCAAGAGTCTGTGTTCTGACATGTATGTCTGCGTTTCACTGCATCCAGGCGACCATATTGGTTCGCCGTTGAGAATTTGGTTTCGGCTCTGTCCTTTGGCAATAATCACGATCGTGTGAGGAGTGAAGAAGCGCAGGCTGTCGAATGTCACACCTAAAATCTTAGGGTTATTGACTGCAATATTAAAGTGAAGTATGTACTTCTACGTCCAGTTACTGAATATGCTATGGGGAAGAGTTCAGGTTCCGTGCAGTGAGGAAGCGAGAAAGGTCGGAGAGATGCCATTGCCCGACGTCAGTATAGTGCCGTCAACAGTGTACGAGTTGATAAAAATTCCCTCTGGAGGTTGAGGGTTTTTCGAGATGTAGAAGTTAAACAGCAACGGAGAGATCATCACCCTGCGGAACCAATTGTTAATTCTTCTCAATTTAGAGTTTTTACCTCGAAACAGTACGGATGATTGTCGGCCTCTCAGGTAGTTCATAGTCCACCTCTTCAACCCTGGAGGGCGCGTAGATTTTTCGATGTTCTCAAGTAGTCTTATGTGGTTAACTGTCTCAAAGGCTTTTGACAAGTCCAATGCTACGAAGATCTTCCTCTCGCAGGGTGGTTTTGGTTGAGGCCACGAACTATGTGGTGGTGCTATGCACTTTTGCGGATGCCATGATGGTGGCTTGCTAGACTCCAGGATTATCCGTCTCAACAAATGGCTCAAAACGCCTTGTTTATATATAAGGGTCTTTATGATGAAATTAGTTTTAGACAACAAAAAGATCGGCATTATAAGCTATTCAAGTGAGATCCCTTTTAGAATCGACCTTTCAACCTAACCTAAGCCTATAAAAGCTTGCGAAACGATCATATAGCAGACTATTGAAGAAAAGTTCGCACAGTCGGCGATTTTTGAACTTTTGCTCTTCTCTTAGTGACATTGTCTCATTCCTATAATCACTCTTCTCACTACAAAAATAGTAACGAGTAATACTTGAAGGCATGACACGCATACTTTTCTGTGAGCTGTCAGCATTTTGCTATTTAAATAAGCTGCGCGTTTATTTGGGATATACATATGTATGTATGGTTATTTATACCATTAACATTTATGCTATATATACATATATTTGAGTGCTTATATTTACTTTACGCTAATTAAGACCTTCGTGTTTTGTTTACGTTTTTACAGAAACTACACCAAATACGCAGAGGATACTACATCGCGTGACAGCGACTCGCTGATCCAAGAGTACGGCAACATACCCACAGAGGAGACAAACACATACTGTTGGCGGCATCCGAAGGTGCGCGAAAACTGGCGAACTGTATTAGCGGCTGTCACCCTGCTGATTGTCGGCACTGGACTTTTTGTATTCGGCACATTTGCTGTCGCAGATCCGGCGAACACATCACAGGGTGTGGTGTTCTTTGTTGCCGGCTTAATCTGCTTCATACCGGGCGCCTATCACGTCGTCTACATTTGGCTGGCAGCCAAGGGTTACAGAGGGTTCGACTTTTACCACCTGCCGTTGTTTACATAAAACAACGACGACGCCAACACCGTCAACTACCAAGCTAGATGGGTAGACAACAATGACGATGACGACGACGACGACGAAGACGACAACAACGACTACGACATGGGTAAAGGCATTAATCAAGACGTTGGCCATGGCAATGATAAAACCGATAGTAGAATGGCTTAATACGCAACGAAGTTGCATATGTCTCATATATATACGTGTACGCGTATGTTTATCCAGCATTCAGAGCTTGACATTATCCTTTGCTTACAGCGCTGTTTTGTCGTCTCAGAGACTTGCGTGTTGTGTGTTGACGGCGGCATAGTCGAAATATTCAAACATAGCTAATATTACGGTGAAAATAATCTTCGCCGCGCTTAAAAAGCAGCTGATTTTTTGTTACTAACATCACAGCATCGTCATTACATCTTAACTAATTCGTGGAGCTTGGAGTTTCCAAGGCAAACACACTAAAAAATCGTATTGCCTAGCGGTCGCTCACCACCATCATGCGCATACACACGTCATTTTGTGGTTGTGGAGTTTGACTAAACACACACACATATATACATACATAGTTTACTTCGGCCCGGTGGGCAAAGTGCACGCCAAATTTATATGACTTAGAAGGCTGCGTCTCTAACTCAGCTTAGTATCTAGTTAAGATATACTAAAAAACGCTTCTGATATTACATAAACGGTATACTATAGTAAAACATAGAAAGCAATGAAACAATAAGTGTCACTCTCTTAGTTTTATTACACGTATGAAATTCTAAATTTCACTATCGCTGGTAAATAGTTTTCTATTTAGTTATGTATATTTAGCTGTGTAACTAAGTGTGAACAGAAATTCGATACTACTTGCATAGAGATGGCTACAAATTGCATATGGAAAAAGAACTGAACTGAAGTGAAATACATTAGAGGTTAAGGCGAGCGTACGACAAGCGAAGTCCCACGCTGTTAAAGAAGTTGGAGCTCTAGACGGGTGTTCGTGGGCATGCTGTAGTGACTGAACAAAAAACAAAACCAACATTTGTCATAAATCGAAGCACGTAGCTGATATTTAATACAGTCAACTTAATATTTCGCTTATAATCCTGCGAAATATCTAAATAAAAATCTGCAAATTAATAAATTAATAGTGTCCAAACGATTCCCTTGTAACATTTTCAAAAAAAAAAAAAAATTAAAAAGTAAATGTAAAATATGCAAAAGTTAACAACAACGCCTGCACGCCACTAAAAATTAAGAATTATAATAACAACTAAGCGTTTATGCCGAACTATAAAGTGCACACACATTTTTATTAAATTTATTTAAGAACAAATTTAACAATATAAAGAACGGGCAGTTTTGAAGGCACAGCTTTGAAAGCAATGCTTGCGAGAAATTAAAATCATTTTTGTTGCAAAAACGTATTATGTCCTTAGTGTTACTGATTAACGCTGATTTTGAAAAAAAAAATTTTTTTGATTCCTTTGAAATCATTTGGCTCCTGAAATCCAGCCACTAACTGAAAGCTAACTAAAACCAGTTACGAAAATTGTGCATAGCACACGGCCCCTGATCTATTCACTGCGAAAAATTGTTGCGAACACCGTTTTTCCATAAGGACTACAAACCCGGGAGTAATTGTCCTCTATCACTCACCACTCTCGGTCTCTGATGATGTAAAGAAATTCTGTTTCAACGTCTCAATTCATTCTAACTATCGTCATCTAAAATGCAAAATAACGAAACATCACTTTTCATAAGTTTACAGGCGATTAAAAACGAAGTAATAGTAACCACTCATTTTGGAACAAAATTTGAGTTTTGGTTATAAAGTGGTTATATATTGGTTATAAAATGGTTATATCTGCTATACATATGTTATATGATGTAGTATATCATAAACAATAAAAAACTTAATCACTCATACTGAAACAATATTTGAGTTTTGGTTATAAAGTGGTTATATATTGGTTACAAAATGGTTATATCTGCTATACATATGTTATATGATGTAGTACATCATAAACAATAAAAAACTCCACCACTCATATTGAAAGAAAATTTGAGTTTCGGTTATAAAATGGTTATATATTGGTTATAAAATGGTTATATCTGCTATACATATGTTATATGATGTAGTATATCGTAAACAATAAAAAACTTAACCACTCATACTGAAACAAAATTTGAGTTTTGGTTATAAAATGGTTATATATTGGTTACATATTGGTTATTATTGGTTACGTCTGACAGCCGAAGTTGACATTAAAACAATATGAAACTCAATATCGCCTTTTTTGATGATACGTTGTTTTGAATTTTAGTTGACGATATCATTGTTCTGACTTCTTTAAGCCTTCCACGTAATATCAGCTGCAATTAAAACGCCCGTTCTTCTTTCAAGTCTACACATACGTCAAATTGATATTTTGCTGCTCGAATTTCGAAATCTCCTTGGTATGCAAATGAGTTCAGAGTGTTGTTTGTTTTTTTAAGGTTATGTTTGGCAGAATACATAATAATAGAGTGTATTGTTGCGAGTGCATGTGTGTGTATAATGCGAAGACTTTCTTTTTGTAATGCATTTGTATAATTTTGAAAATATTGAAGAAATCAAATAAAATCAAGAAGAACGACATAATTAGCTTTTAAGTCATAATATTTAATTCTAAGTAATAATCAAATAAAACTCGAGCAGGCTTTGTAGCAACCAACTACATATGTACATAAATGTATGTGCGCTGCAATAGCAGCAAGCCGTTCAATCGAATGTGTTACATAAGCTTAAGAATTAAGAAACCAAAAAAATTTACTTATATTTAAATATATTTTTTTTATACAATTTTTCCCAATTTTCTTTACGACCCACAAGTTGAGAATTTAATTTTACCATTTTGTTTTATTTACATACATACATACATATATATATGTACATGGTGTAAAAACTGCATTCGCATGCGAAATAAATTGTGAAAAAGTTTAGCTCGCTGCAAAGGCAGTGAAATGGTTGTAAAAAACGAGAAACTATGGCGGCATGCAAAATTTGCAAATTTGCTTATTATTGTGTCGAGCACAGTACACTTGCGATATTTACTTTTAAATTATTGATTACTAATTATCATTAGCCTAGTATTTAGGTAATCGATCAATGTCCCTCCACTTTTTCTGGCAAATACTTTTTTTATTTCGTTTAAAATTTTTATATCGATTTATATATACATACATATATATATATATATAATACATAATGTACACTTTTAATGCAGGCAATAAGCGATAATAAATATCTCGATTCTTATTTAAAGTAAAATGAAAATTTTGTTTTCTAATTTCCTCGGCACAGCACGGGTAAAGTATCATTTGAATGTTCCAAGTAAGCGGTACAGAGCTACATAATTCAAATATACGGCGATGAAAACTGTTGAAGAGAAGCTTCCCAATCAATTCTGACGGCATACACCTTATTTACACACCTTTATTGGATGAATCCTTCTCCCAGATTTTATTCAATTGGTAACAATGGAAGCTATATGCTATAGTTAACCGATATGAACAATTTCTTCGGAGATTACATTGTTGCTTTAGAAAATAATATATACCAAATTTCATGAATATATCTTGTCAAATGTGAAAGTTTTCCATATAAGAACTTGATCCGATCGTTCAGTTTATATGGCAGCTATATGTTATAGTGGTCAGATATCGGCCGTTCCGACAAATGAGCAGCTTCTTGAAGAAAAAATAACGTTTGCAAAATTTCAAAAGGATATCTTAAAAACTGAGGGACTAGTTCGTATATATACAGACAGACGGACATGGCTAAATCGACTAAGCTCAACATACTGAACATTTATATATATACTTAATAGGGTCTCCGACGCTTCCTTCTGGGTGTTACAAACATCGTGACAAACATAATATACCCTGTTCAGTGTATAAAAAAATATTTGCGGTGGTATAGGTATTTTACTGACCCGGCACCCAAACTGGTTCGGCCGGAATTAATCGAACAAAATAACTCCAGGCGAAACTTTAAACGCGTTTTTTCTCGAAACTATCAAAATATACGATATCCATCTGTGATTTCTTAGGTTTTACTCGACCGATTTACCTGAGAGACCCTTATTTATAGATGGAACTATCCATATCTCTAAATTACAATTTTTACTTTATAAATTCGAAACTGAACTGTGGTATAAAAGTTTTTTTTTTCAGGCAGTCACCATTTTGTAAAAATTCCAACTTTCTGTAGAAGTACGCATTCTGTCTAACCATTCATTCCGCGTCGAAATCGAATTCCATACCAAAAGAATTTTCGAACGGATATTGATACCGTCGATAACCTGTTTTCCCATCTTTATGAAAATCGCCTTGAGTGTGTTCTTCAAACTGATTTTTTTTGGTGTGTTTTTGTCTCTTGGCTCTAAAATATACATTTAAACATAATTTAGGGCGCCCTTAGCAATTTTATCACATATATTAAATACCTACAAATGCCTAATATAGATTATTGTCCAAGGCAATGGTACGATCTCCGAATTTTTGAGGCACTTGCTTTGGTGATGATTTTTGAACCTAACCGTTTTTGTGCTATTATTGAGAATAATTAAAAAAAATGTAATAAGCATGAAGCTATAATGGGGATCGTTCGAGATATCACCTCGAGAAATGAAAATCGATGAAAATATCAAATATCGGCAAAAGCGCCCTGAACCTATCACAAATCTGTTCAGATGTTTTATTTCTGTACACATTTTTTAACTGAATGTCCAAAAAAAAAAGATCCAGGATGTTTTTTCCTTGGTTTGCAGGAGCAGAATATTCGAGTAGGAAGTGTTGAGATGATTCTATCTCATGTTCTTCCAACCAGCTAATGCAACTGACATCCGATTAGATGTTCAATCTTACTGCATGAATTCCTATCGGGCAGTGTCCAATAAGAACTCCAACAACCATCGATAGATGGATCTTGCTGAAAACGGACGAATACAGAATCTCTTACTACTTACCCGGTACCAAAACAATCTTGCAACTGTACAGCTGTTAGTAGTTGACCAATAATTGTTGATCTGACCAAGATAGCCCACCAGTGAACCGCAAAAACCCAACGGAGCTTCTACGCATTTCCATACCGTTGTTATTTGGACTGACCTGCCCTAGCAAACTCATAAGCACAGTTTACCGCAATACCTCTGTAACCTGGCATCCAAAACAGCCTAATCGAAAAATAACTAGATGTTACACATATGGAGTCTAGGCCACCTTTCACTAGTCTGGACGCAGGAAGATTAAAACTGAAGCTGATGAAAAGTTTCCCTCATTGTACTTCCCCCACCAACCCTCCTTGCAATCATTGATCTATTCGTAAAAAAGCTTACCGCCTCTCTCCTCCTGCGAGTTCTTCTTTATCATGCCTCCCACGAAGGCATGTGAGCAGAGAAGCGACAGCCATGGCTAGGCTCGGTGACCTGGTAATCCAAGTATTTCGGAATGAAATCAAAGCGTCCGAGTATTCCACAGTGCCCAGACTTCCAATCATCTAAGTATTCTCTAAGTCTGAGTGCAGCTTTCGCGACCATACACTTTGAGATTATAACCACCGATGCTATATGCATCGGTTCACTGAAATAATTGGAGGGGTTCGTATTGCATCACAAATACTGATGAAAGCTGCCCGATGAACACACGCAAATTTTTTCGCGACAGTGGTCTTTTTCAGCGCCTTTTACAGAACAAAAATTTCGTATACGAATTCCTCCCATTGTTGGTAGATCCGCCACCGGGATTTTGTACCTCCTAGTGAATAAAACCAGTTCGGTCACACTAGGATTTTTGGAGAGGATGTTTTCGGCAGCCCAGTTGCTTAAGATACTAAGGTGGTCCCTTGAGTGAGCTGGACAGCTGATTTCCTCAAGCTCAAAGAACTCCCTCATATAGGGTGCCTCGGCTCCAGTACGCTTTTAAAGTTAAGTTATAAAGGCGCATGATTCCATGGACTGTTTCACTAGAGCAGGAGTGCAGTGGTTCCAGTCTACTAAATAGCATACAAAAATATAATGACAAGGATCTCTTCAACTTGGACCACTGTAATCGTACATGACCAATGACTGGTATTAGCGAACTTGACAAATTTGCCATAGGTAACCAAAATTTAGAATTTTACATTGCGCATTCCATATTTGAAGCAGAAAAAGGTAGGTGTAGTATGAAGGTAAGCATGTAGATACACAAGTGCTCTCTAAAATGAAGGCGCCTATGAGTTCACGAGTGCAACAAAATTAAAGTCAACAAATGCCACTGAACTTAAAGGACAAAGGACTTTCTCCTACAAAACTTAACAGTACCATTTAAATAACTGTATTATTGATTCAACAAAGCAACAATGCTTCCGAGTAACCCAGAACTACAGGACGTATACGTGACAGAGCGAATAACAAATATTTCTCAGCGGTTATTGATAACCAACTCGTTATACCGTTACTTTGGTTTGGGAGAATGGAAAGTTACTAAAGTCGCAAAAACAATTGGCACAGAACCATCGAACTGCAGACCAAAAAATTGATTTGCACGGTGTTAATGACAGAAATGCGACATTATCAACGCAAATCGTAGTTTTGCATGGAGCCGTAAGCTCACCAATTACGGAGCACATCAATTTAAGTGAACAATTGTAGTAATTGATTGCGAACGGTACAACTTCGGTACATATATATTGTGGATATAGAAATCTTGTATGGGTGTTTATGCACGATGTACGTTTAACGAATCTACAAATTGACTGAGTAGTATTTCCAATGCCTATGGGCAAGAAAGTGAAAGTTCTGAGTTGCAAAATTCAAACCATAAAGAATTTTAAAATTGAACTAAAAGTGCTAAGCATAAAAATACATTTATATTTTTTTGTTGGTTAACAAAGTTCTAGTGTGTTCTGAAGAAATGTTTACATAGGCACATACATATATAAACATATGTATTTAAGTGATGTATGTATGTCTGTATTATTTTTACGAACGATAGTGGTTTTTGTGCTGTCGTTTCATTCGAATGCCAATTAAGTTTTGTCAGGCCAGGCGCCCTACGCAATTCTATTCTTTATAAATATTTGATGGAATACGTAAGTCACAAGATTGCACCGGTCATTGTTTTGTGTCACTAAGGTGATCGGCTGTTGACCTTATTGTTTTATCGGAGCAATCAACAATAACCTATAATCGTGTAAGCGGTGTCTACGCCAATGAGGAAGAATCAACAATTCCTTTTTGCCTTTTTAAAAGAGTCCACATGCAACATTACTTGCCATCGGTGCGTAATCCTGCTATGTTTTGGACAGTTCGACAATGAAAATTTGCCACCAAGGCACGAAATATTTCGATAATCACACTCAATTTAACCAAAAAATGCTTTGGTTCCACCGGCTCTTCATTGTTTTATGTCAATTATGGGGAATAAATAACAGATTCAGAACTGTTATATTAAATAATGAAGTCCAAATATATAACGGGTATTTTAGTAAGAGCGCTACAAAAGTTGTCTTTTAATAAAACAAAAATGGTTTTGGGATATCAATGAAATTCTTTATGCCTGTGTACATTCGATGCCATTTTGTATGGAATACGGTTTCTTTTGCATGGCCACCACAGGCACGCTTGCAGAATTCCAGACGCTGAACGCAATTTTCGACCGGTTTCAAGCGGCCCGATACTGCTGCAATTTCACGTTCGATATTAGTACGAAGTTCATCAATCGTCGCTGGCTTTTTGGCTTGATATAGCCCCACAGGAAGTAGTCCAACGGCGTCAAATCACATGACCGAGATGGATAATTGACGGGACCATTTCGTGAGGTAACACGTTCACCAATCTTGATTTTTAATAAATCGATTGTGAAATTCGCTGTGTGGCTTGTGGCGCTGTCCTGTTGGGACCACATATTGTCCAAGTCCATATCGTCCAATTCGAACCAAAAATATTCGGTTATCATTAAGCGGTAGCGATTACCATTCATAGTAACGTGCCAGTCTTGATCATCACTAAAGAAATACAGCCCAATGACACTGCCGGCTCATAAACCGCACCAAACCTTAATATTTCGAGATGCAATGGTGACTCATAGAGCACGTGGGGATTGCTGTCTAACCAATAACGCATATTTTGCTTATTGACGAAGCCAGTCAGCCAGAAAAGCGCCTCCGATCCGCAACATTTCAAATTGTTACTCAGCCCAATTCACGAACATACGACGATTCTGTTTGATCAAGCGACTTTAGTTCTTGCGTCGATTTGATCTTGTAATGATGTAGGCCAAGTTCTTTTAGCAAAATTCGCCACAACAAGGTCACCAAGGTCGCTTGAAAAAGACGTGTGAGAGACTAATTTGGGTCTTCCTCAATTGATGCGCCGGCGACAGCAATATTCTCGACACTACGGGCACTTCATTTTCTCACTGGCACGCAAACATTTTGTACTGTGACTGTGAATTAAAATTTTTCGACCAGACGCTCAAATGTTGAGCTGACAGGACGATTATGACGACCATAAATTGGAAGTAGCCCTACGAGTAGTAAAGTTGAGGCCACTGACTCCGAATTTCGGTTGTAAATTTTAATAACTTCGACTCGTTGTTGGATTGTATATCTCTCCATAGGCAAACCTTACTGAAAAGAAATGTCAAAAGAGCTGGAAAGAATATGGCGTCGTTTGCTATCTCTATCGATCTACTTTTGTACTGTCTCTATTGAAGAACTCGTTAGAAGTTCTAGACACTATAATGGACAAGCGTCTATAACTGTCCAACTGAGATATTTTCATAGCCTTTTGTCCTATTTTGTCAGCCCTTTTAAGCTAACCTAATCTAGACTATGAACCTTATTATAAGTTTTGCCATATTTTCATACATATTATCCAATCATTATCAAAGTTATCGACATCAAAGCGATATCACCTGTGATATTGTGTACACAACTGGGTCCAACCGATAATCCGCTGAATCCAAAACGCCAGAAAAAACAAACAAGCGTTTAGGAAGTTTTTTTTTAGGGATTTTATATGTAATTCCTTTCCTCAACAGCCTCGAATATTGTACAACAATCAAAAGATAATATTCCGGTTCCTTACTGATCGATTGATCTTAGAGATCGAGGCTTTTCAATCCATGTAGTATAATTAGCACCATCACTATTGGCATCAACTCAAAAAAGACTGTGTGGGTCCGTAAAGCCTACGTTGAGAAAGTGTGTCAAGATAGCTAGACTTAAAAAAACTAACGATCACCCTAAAGCACAAATATATAAACTATAAATGTTTTCAGTTTCAGTGGATAGGCGGATATTCTTGTCTGTCTTTTTGCAATAGCTTGGAATATAATCATTAAAAATTTAACGGCCTTGTAAAACACGTAATGGCGACAGAGTCAAACTCAGTTGAACATGAACCCAACGAGTCGGATGAAGACTGTGAAGTATACTGTAAGTCACATTTATAAACAAGCTACCACAATAAATGTGATTAGAATTATTTACATAAATACAATTTTAGTCCTCAAACCGGTCAACGAGTACAACATCGTGGAGAAAATCAAAGAAGCGAACAAGGTTTTATTTGAAGAAACGACCGAAGGTAATGAGAATGCAGTGTGTGCGGACGCCGTCGACATAACGGGAGATTCAGCAACAGAAACAGAGGCGGGAGTTCCACTACGTAAAGTGACTTTCGCACCTAATTTAGAGACTTACGAACCGGATAATGCGCTCTTGGAAACACTGAAACTTACACGTGAGTTCGAGGAAGCAGTTGCTGAGGCAAAGGAGCTCGATAGAAAATTGGCGACTATATGTGAATATCAAACAATTACCGAAGAAACAAACTCAAACGCCGAAGAAATAACTAATACAGAAGTTGTTGAAGAAGATATGACAGATCAAAAAGTTGCAGAAACTCTGCCTTTAACAGAGGCAACACAAGAAGTTGACGCAATTATGCCGGAGTCAACAGTGGATGTTCCAAGCGCAATAGCTGCTGAGTCAGCCGCTCAGCCAGATGTCGAAGATGATATTATGGAAGAGATTTGTGAGGAAATTGTAGTAATGGATATGGAAAATAAGGAAGTGAAACCAGATACAATGAAAACGCCAGTAGACAACCCGCGGCGCATGGTAAAAATGCGTACATTTGATTGCGCCGAAGAAGATCCACCAGATACAAATGAAGACGAACAAGACAATAAAAGTCTGACTAACCTACTAACTTCGGATGGTGAAGAAGAGTGCTGCAGTGCTGCCACATTCGATATTAATGACGCCAATAGCGACCTTGACGTAGACGATATTGAAGCGGATGCGAGTACAAACGAAGCCGAAGGCAAAGCAAATATGCATGCCGACGAAGAACCCAACTCCTCGAATAATGATGTGACAAGTACGGAGTGCTATGACCAGGACGACGATGACGATGATCTCTCAATAATAGTTGCCTCTTACCTGCCCGATGATTTTGATCAGAAGCGCTTGAGCAGTGGTCGCCGCAAACCCATTAATAAATCACGGCGCTTACTAGCGCCATTAAGTAAGCGCTTTTCTTTCCGCGGTAAGTCACTAGCTCGTAATGCCATCGGCACAACAAGCCATGATGTTGATGGATGTAGCAGTGGCCACAGCGCTACAGCTCGAGCGCGCCGACCTCATTTACCCCCACCGGAAGTGACCGATTTAAAATTAAACTACCGCACCTGCTGCGAATATCGACGTCACTTGTCGCAGCCCGAGAAGCTACCCAAATACACGGGTTATCTATCGGAATATGGACTGAGTCGGCAGCAACTCGAGGTGCGCGAAGAGAATTTGCAACGGCAACAGCGTTATGTATTGCAGCAGGCATTGAAGGCCAATGATGCGGATATGCGCAAAATGCAGGACAATGAACGGGCCTTCACCACATGGTTGCGCAATAAAATGCGCTTTCCCATCAATAAAACTCGCAACATGTTCGATGTGAAGCACCGCAGTCTAGATGCTAGCTTTGGCGGTGGCGCAGGCGCTTGTGGCGGCAATAGTGCTGTGCGTAATGCTAGCGGAAAACGGAAATGAAATCACTAGTGAAGTAGTTTATTTCAAGTATAAAGATCTGCCGTGGAATAGTGAACTTATGTTTGAGCCGTGAACATTGAGAGTCAGGATTGCAAAGACAACAAAATACAATGAATTTTGATTCTTTATTTGGTTAATTTATTCGTTAATGTTATTATATCTTTAGTCTTGCTTTGGCCTATGTATTGATTAAATTTTAATTATACGAGTAGAAAATGTTTATAGTATTAGTAAAATTATTGGTTTTAAGATTTTTTGTCCCAATTGGCTCCTGAGGCGCATTTTTCCTTGGCAAAGTCTTTCGCCTAGATAGAAACAGTAGTAATCACTTGGTGCCAGGTTCGGATATAAAATGGATATATAAGCACCCTTTTAACCACGCTCCACGAGTTTCTGGCGGCGCATATCCATGTGTGTGTCTTGGCGTTGTCCTGATGAAGCACAATTTCTTTCCTATTGGTCAAAATTGGTCCGAATTTAGAGTTTGGCCGAGGAGCAGTTCAAAGTACTTGATTTCCTGCTGATCTCATTAATCACAAATCCAACCCTTCCTGACCGTTAATTCTAGCTTGGCCTCGTTTGCGCCGGCTCATCGCGTTTCGACCATGACCATTGCTTGACGTTCGAGGAAATGGATCGATTTCGTTACGATTCAGAAGCAATTCGCGGATGAAAATTGAGTCCTTGAGATTTTTTATGCCAACTCGTGTGAAAACCACAGTTCGGCTTATTTTTGTATCCTAAAGATTTCATATGTAATGCTATCGTTCGGATATTCAAAATAGTAGAGATGGTTCCCTATTGTTGTCATTACCGGTATATAATCTCCGTTAGGATGATAAGGATTGACTAAGTTGTCTCCCACGTCAGTAGGGCATTTTCAAAGAGGTGGCTGGGGTCAAAAGCGGATACTCATTGCACACTGGACATATGTATGTTTGATATGTCAAGGTCTATTCTGGAGTAAGTAGGGGCTTAACCAAGTAAAGTATCCAGTATGAAGGTGCGCAAAGGTCACTCTGGATTCTCGCAACCACTCAAGCTCGTCGTCTGCAATGGGTGATGGATGAAGTACGCCATTCACTGAGATGAAGTGGGTGAAGGTGTTAATGGCTTCACTGAGAATGACGTTCAGTGCATGTCTGAAGTGAGTTGTGTCCGAAGTTTGGCCGGCGTATTGTTTTATGTCGTCGACGTAGTTGAGGAAGAACCTCCTGATGCTCCTAGGAGGCGGTTCCGCTCCAACCAGGTGACTGCAGGAATAATTTCTGCGAAAGCACCCCAGCAGAAACTGCTTGCAGAGGAGTTCATTGTGCTTTCTAATTGGGAGCATACGGTCCTATGCAGGTGTTCTGGAGTCAAAGGGAATCCTGTCGAGTCCGGAGTGCAGTGTTCTGACAGGTCTGAAGCTTCCTCGCCTGCGTTTCACTGCATCCACGGGACCAGTTAAGGACCGGTCGGCGATTGCCTTGTATGTTGCCAACAACGCTTCTTTGTCTTTCCCCATGTGTTGCCAGCTAGCAATTTCTTGACGAATTTTGTTGAGGCCGTCAAAGCCACACCTAAAATCTTAGGGTTATTGACAGTCGAAATCTTAACGCCATCGACCACAGTATTAGGAGGAATCGAAAAAGATCGGAAAGATAACCGTTTACGTTTGAGCAACACCATCGATTCCATTGCCCGACTTGTCATTATAGAGCAATCATCAGCGTATGAGGTGATAGAAATTCCCTCTGGTGGTTGCGGGAGTTTTGAGATGTAGAAATTAAACATTAACGAGGAGAGGACGCCACCCTGCGGAACCCCTTGTTTAATTCTTCTCAGTCTTCAATTTTTACCTCGCAATAGTACGGATGATTGACATCGCTCAGGTAGTTCATAGTCCAGCTCTTCAATGCTGAAGGGGCGTCGATTTTTCGATGTCCTCAAGTAGCGTTGTGTGATTGACTGTGTCAAAGGTTCTCTGTTTCCTGTTCAAAAAAAAAAAGATTGATTTACACTCAATTTTGGTATTCGTTTGCAGCTGTTACCTGCTCTCGAACGTTCTACAGCAACCCCGAATGTTCTGCTTGGTAATGAAAACAAAGAAGTGTTGGTCGGATTTATGGAAAATTTTTAGAGGATAATAAGATTATACTTTAAGGAATGGAAGAATATTTTTGAAATTCTGATTACCACTAACACCAAGAAGGTATCATGAAAGGAACATGGCTGATTTTGACATTATTATGTTCATACATACATTAACGTCAAATTGCTGGCCTAAGCCAGCTTATATTATTAGATATATATTGATCGCTGCAATAAATATTTGACTTCGCATCGAATATCAAATAGCGTAAACAGCTGAAATTGTTATATAACACATTATTTCGCCAGAACAGAACTAACGCTTTTATAACCAAAAGTAAAAATGAAAGAATACAAGATTTACAAATGGAATATTGTTTTATATTCAAACTTATTTTTAATGTTTATAAATTTCAATCTCTGTTAATAGCTTAATATACATTCTGCAATAAAACTGGCTGATTTTAGAGACAAACAAAACATACAAAATAATCGGACAGTAAACACTAAACAAACAGTGTATTACATGGTATTCATTCATTCTGTGGGACATTTTGGGCTATTTGTAATTGTATGTGTTACGCCGTTCTTGCGCTTGTGTGTGGGCTCAGTGACGCGATTTCTTCGATTTGTGGCCATGGTCTCGACTATCATCGCGCGATCGCTTGTGGCTGCTGCTGCTGCTATGATGACCCTTATCTTTGCTCCTGTCCTTGTGTGACGACGATGAGGAATGATGCTTGTCACGACTGCGATCATGATGTTTATCCTTGGAGCTGTTTTTGGGCAATTAAGAAAACAAAAAAAGTGATCAATGTAATGTTAAGAAATAAATTGGCAGTGTTGGGTGTTTAATAAATTATGATTAATAAATTAAGTAATTTTGTTGTTGTTAATCTTATAGACGCTTGAGAAAATCTTGCCAATTCGTAAAAAGTAAGAAAATTTTAATTAGAAAAGAAATTTCAAGGTGTGTTTTGTTTAATTTGCATTTGTGGCGAATAACAAACCTATGCCCGCTCGAACTGGCATGCTTGGCAGATTTTGAATGTGATGAGTTTGAAGTGGAGGCAGTACTTTTACTCTTTTTACTTTGTCGAAGTTGCACTTCACGATCTCTGCGACTGCAGTAAAGTGATGTTAGCAAAATATAGAATTAAATATTTATAAGTACTTAAAAAAATTTATGAACATAGATTAGCTGAACAATAAGTCATCAGTAAAAGGCAAAAATAATTCTATAATTCCAAATTAATTCATTTAATATTTAACTTGATGCTTTTTTGAGGATAATTGGCATTGTAACAACCCGTCAAAATGACAGGATACATATTCGATTCTAAATCTAAGCTTAGCCTATTTTTCGATTACTCACCTGTGTTTTGAACTTTTCGAGTGTTTCTTTGAATCATAATGTTTGCCATTGGGTTTATCATCAGTATACTCCTGATTGCGGTCCTCCTCGGCAGCCTCACGCTCCAAATCTGACCAATCCTTACCCGACTCCTCATCAGAGCCAAGTTCTGTGAAACCAAATTAATATTATTATATATTTTTTATTTGTAAACTTCTTTTTTACCTTCACTATCATCGCTCTCATCCTCAGATGCTTCCGAATATTCTGAATCATCTTCATCTGACTCTTCGTCAGATTCTATATCAGTAGGCTCATACGCCTCATCCTCTTCAGATTCCTCTTCCTCATTTTCATCTTCACTACCCGAATCGGCGTCTAAGAACGTCCAACCGCCCTGCTCGAAAAATCCCTCCGGATCATCTGTGATCGTTTTCATAATCTTTGCCCAATTCAAAGACTGGATACCTTCAGAGTAGCGGATATCACATGAACTGCGAACAAGAAAGGGTGTTTTAAAATTTGTACTCTTAGTAATTACAATATTCATAGCTTACTTCAACCACTCCTTCACGTGATCCAGCAAATTCATTGGAATAGCATTTACCATAGCCACCTTTCTCTGGTAATCTTTGAAAACGAAAATCATATCGAAATTTCGAAGATGAAACTGTACACGTTCGAAATGTACCAATTCGACATCATCGAGTGTTATGACGAATGGTGGCCACTCTGTCAGGTTCACCAAGCTGCCCGAAGTTGGCTGCAAAGTAACTGTACTGCGAAAAGGTGCACCAGGGAAACCCAATTCACGGAATGGCGTATCGAACTCCACCTGTTGTTTGGTCATAGACTCGACTTTCTCGCAGAAACTCTTGAATGCCGTTTTCAATTTATGTCGCAGTTCGCGCTCCGCCTGTTCAGCTGCTAAATCATCACGATCATGCATGTGCTGATGTTTGCCCAAATCGGTGGTGATCTCGCCAACCTCTGTATAGAATTGGACATCTACATGCTTCTTCTTGCCAAACATAATGGCGTGTTTAAGATGAAAATGCAACAAAATTATCATTTCACCATCACAGGGTTGGAAGAAAGCACTTTTAATGTTGTTGTAGAGTATGTCAACTTTATCACCGCGCACAGAGACGTAGCGAAAGCCATTTGTGTGCGCCTCCAAACTACCAGTCATACGTTTGGTTACAATATTTGGACGTATGTATAGATCTTTCAGTTTAGGATTACCCTTATTCTGCGATAAAATCAGTGTATCTTGCTTGACGAGATCTTCTTTCTCTCGTTCTTCGGCTTCGCGCGTCTTAAATCGTTTCTGAACTTCCTTAATAAGGCGGAAGGTATTGTTTAGATTTGCTGATGGTGCAGTTACTTCGCCGTGTTCTTTTACGTTCGAAGAACGATAGGTGCTGTTGAACAAATAAATAAATTATTATAAATATTATAAAAGCAAACTTGTGAAACCTTATAACTTACACTTCCTTAAGGAATGTCGCCTCTGGTTGCGGGTATAGGCCGCCCTCATTGCGACCCATTGTTGCTCCCGGGTGAAAGAAATTGATACGTAGGTATGTGTACTCGCCCTCAACCGATTGGGAAATGTTCTTGATTGTGGAAATGTGGAAGGGAACTGGTATGCCAAAAATTGGCAATATTACCGTTTCATACTTTTTGTCAACGTATAATTTTAGTTCCTTTACTTCAGGTTCTCGTGGCATTTGACTAACAGATTTATAAGAGACGGTGTTCTTTCGCACTTTCTCGACTTCTTTAGATTCTCCCTGCTTGGCCAAACGTTCTTTTGCTTTTTCATTCAGAAGTTGGGCTAACTCTTTTTGATGTTGCTTACGTTTTTCCTCCGTATTTGTTTCCGTACGTAATTTATTTTCAAGCACAGCATTACGTTTGCTTCGACCCAATATCTCCGAGCCTTTGTCTTCCTTAACCTCTTCTTTCTCATCACCGTCTTCCTCTTCGCTATCATCTTTTATAAATATTCCAATATTTTTTATTTTCTTCTTTGAAGGTGTCATTATACTGGCCGGTGCAGTGTCCCCTACCAGCACAGTATCACCCACGAATAGAGCGTATGTTTTGCCTTCCTTTTCAGAGGCTTCTGTATTGGTGAGGTTAGCTATACCAACGTTCACATTGAATACCATATTCTTCCGCACTTCAGCATGACATTTTGGTCCTATAACTATCGAGTTCTCTCGAAACTCAATTCCCATAGCAAATCCAAAAGTTTTAGTAAAGTTGTCTTGTAATTTTGGCTTCTCTTTCTTTATATATTCCACTGTGGTATCGTATATTTCATTCAATTTGGCGCCAGGTTTTAAGAGTTTTAAAATTTCCTCTTGCACATTGACAAGGAAATTGTAATTTTCTTGCATGGTATCGGTGGGGTTCACCAAAAAAGTTCGCGAAATATTTGAGCAATAAAATTTGTAACGCGCACCCAAGGAACAAACAATAGCTCCAAAATGCAAATAATTCTTGTCACTTAGTGCCGAAAATTTCAAACTGTAAGAGCCACCAGATTGTATGATGGGAGTATAACACATTTCTAAAACTGACGTGTCTACTCCAGAAACGTATTTCTTGTCTGTAAGTGCTGATTCAACACCTTCTGAGAGTTTAGAATGTTTTATTTTCTGTAAAATTAAAAATTAGATTATAATGAATACAAAAATATATATTTATTTGTACCTTATCAGAGTCAATAATATCCATGATTTCGTCTTTCAAATATTTGTTAAATATATCCACAGATACAAGTGATGCTTTTCGAATATTATTAATTTCAGATTCGTCCTTTGTGCACATAATGTATGCTAATGCGGCACCGACATCTGTATTTTCAAAGCTCTCACTCTTTAGAGCAGCTTTCCAAGAATCACAAAATTCACTAGAAGCTACATCTTTGGCAAATACTCCCAACGTTTTGCCTTTATTAGATGATTTCATCGCTTCTTTCAACTTATCGAAGTTATCCTTATCTTTGTTATTCTAAAGCAAAATTATATGGATCTTTAATTTCGAATAAAAAATTAGACTTTTAGTTGATCTTACCCTATCGCGCAGCAATAGTTTAATATCAGGAACACCATCCTCCTTACAATTTTCAATCTGCTTAAGAAATTCAATCTTTTTTTTACTTGCAAGAAAATATACCGAGTCTTTAGTGAAAATTGATATAGTATCGGTGAGTTCATAGCCCAACAGCCATATCTCCAGCGCCCGCGACTTGGAGTAAACTATATCTTCATCAACTCCCACCACACACATGATACAGTCCACTTTTTTCAATATATCATCATGTGCCAATGTTGGTTCCTATTGTTAAAAATATGTACATTTTTAGTTAATAATTCGTATTTATATATATGTGTACATAAATATATCACACATATTTTTGTGCCAAATTCACATGGTTTCTATCTATAGCTTTATATACTAACCCGCCATTCCGAATATAATCTTTTAATTCGGCGCAAAAACGTGTCTTTGTCTAAAACGTAATTAGACATTTTGCAGCTGCTGATCCTTCAAGCCAGTCACTGTACCAGCACGTTTGTTTAATAGAAGAAATGAATGTAAAATAAATTGATGATAAACAAAAGTGGTGAAATACACTTTCGCGAACTGCAAGTAAATTCACAAATTATCGCTAACAATTATCTATATATGTATTACAGATTTTAACACTATGCTCACTGCAAAAATGAAGCTAAAATGCCGGCAATTTTATGCAAAAATTCCTCCAGACAACTCGCGTCTGCCAAAAATTGTTGAAAGGAAAACAGCAGCGTGAATCGAAAATTCGCCGCGAATATAAGAGTTGCATGTAATTGTACTCAAATAGTATTTTCTGAAATGTAGTCACTACAATTTTCAGAAATATTTTAAAAGATATTATGTCCTATTTTGTTTTATACAGCGAGTGATTCAAGAGATATGTTGTTCGAAAATTAAAACTTTTGGAATACTGAAAAAAAAATTTACAATTTGTAACATTGAAATGCTCGTAATATTATTATTATTTTGCTTCATTACAACCCTTACAAATCAGTCGTATTTGGTGGCGAATTCGAAGTGTTTTATGCGAATATGTGAATTCGCGCCAAATTTCAACTATGAACTGTTTTCGAATGTGATAATTATTTTACTACACTGTTTTTCAAACTGCATCACCATTTATTTGAATAGTGTTTAAGAATTGGTAGATAAATGAATATGGAAGAAGCTTATCGGTGAAGGGTTTCTATTAAAATTTGTCATTAGACAAACATCTGTATTTTTCGTTCTGAGTATGAGATTGGATTAGGATGAATGGGATCCATTATATAAATACGGTCTCCTATTGACAATCAAATTTTCTGATATGTTTTAAGCTTTGATTTATAAAGAAATAATTCTAGTTCTATGCCTTATACCATGCCGACACTATTTATATTAATGAGTACGTATATACAGTGTAAAACTTACCTTACAGTTGAAAAATTCATTTTTTTTATTATTTTAAATGAATTGATGGTGTATGTTATCTTAAAATATGCGTAACCTCCGTTCCACACTGCATACCATTCTTATTGGTTCCACTAGCCAAATACATCATCTCTAACTAATTTATGACGAGTGGCAACGCTATTGGTAGCTCTCTTCGCCGAGCATTTTGAGGTTTTCGCCGCATAAAGACGCGTTCGCTGTTTCTGTTGCAGTTATTCACTTAACGAAAAAGTTTCAGCAACGCGGTAATAAACAAAAAGAAAAAGTTGTAGTTAATAGTTAATTTTATTAAAATATATTCAATAAGTGTGCGTTAGTTATAGAATATTTGAAAATGCAGTCACACAGCAAAAAGAGGGTTTGCTATTACTACGACAGTAAGTAGCTAAGAAATATGTGCATTTGTTTGCTTAAGATTAATAAAAGTTACACTTAAAAACTAATTGGATAACAGGTTCAGTAATTAAACTTTTAGCGAATACATGTGAAATACAATCTATGTTTTTGTCAAAAATATATACATTGAATAAAGCAAATTTTCTGCTATGCGAAATTTTGTAAATCGGCAGTTTTATCTTGACTGTGCCCTGGCGCTAATTTGGCAGCGAACTTTATGTGAAACGACCATACTGTCGCTGTACATGCTGTACATACATGTATATGCGCTCTGCTAGCGACGGCACGTATTCTCCCAACATTAGCCGGTCGTTCTTTGTAATACTGCGGTGGATTTACAGATTGAAAAGTGTGCTCAGACATGTATTCGAGGACTTTCGTGTTATAGGTCAAAATTTACGAGGCAGTAATGTTTTTTGTATCTACATTCAAAAGTATTTAATATTGCGGCTTCATTAATATTAATATATTAATAATTAATAAATTAAAAATAAAATTAAGAGCAAACAAATGTAATAAATTTAGATGGGTTTTATATTTTGAAAAATATTTTAATGCATTTTCTATATGTTTTAGGTGATATCGGAAACTATTATTATGGGCAGGGCCATCCAATGAAACCTCATCGCATACGCATGACCCACAATCTGCTCCTGAACTATGGTCTCTATCGCAAAATGGAAATTTATGTGAGTAGTATACATATATTTTTGATTTTATATTATTTTTACACATTACCATTTTAACAACAGCGACCGCATAAAGCAACAGCCGATGAAATGACGAAATTTCATTCAGATGAATACGTACGATTTTTGCGTTCTATACGCCCCGACAACATGTCGGAATATAACAAACAAATGCAGCGATTCAATGTAGGCGAGGATTGCCCTGTATTTGATGGACTCTATGAGTTCTGTCAATTATCTGCAGGTGGATCGGTTGCTGCTGCAGTTAAGCTGAATAAACAAGCGTCGGAGATTTGCATTAACTGGGGCGGTGGTCTTCATCACGCAAAGAAATCTGAGGCTTCCGGCTTCTGTTATGTCAATGATATTGTGCTAGGTATTTTGGAACTTTTAAAATATCATCAGCGCGTATTATACATTGATATCGATGTACATCATGGCGATGGTGTTGAGGAGGCCTTTTACACTACCGATCGCGTGATGACGGTGAGCTTCCATAAATACGGTGAATATTTTCCTGGCACTGGTGACTTGCGAGATATCGGCGCAGGTAAAGGCAAATACTACGCAGTAAATATTCCACTGCGTGACGGCATGGATGACGAGGCGTACGAGTCGATATTTGTACCTATAATATCTAAGGTAATGGAAACCTTCCAACCGGCAGCTGTTGTCCTACAGTGTGGAGCTGATTCCTTAACAGGTGACCGTCTTGGCTGTTTCAATTTGACTGTTAAGGGTCACGGAAAGTGTGTGGAATTTGTGAAAAAATATAATTTGCCTTTCCTCATGGTGGGAGGTGGAGGTTACACCATTCGTAATGTGTCAAGATGTTGGACGTATGAAACATCAGTTGCACTCGGTGTTGAAATAGCTAACGAACTGCCGTACAATGATTACTTTGAATATTTCGGGCCTGATTTCAAATTGCATATTAGTCCGAGTAATATGACAAACCAAAATACATCAGAGTATTTAGAAAAGATCAAAAATAGGTAAATCGTATTTATTTATTTGTTTTATGCACTTATTTTTTTAATGATTTTTGTTCAGACTCTTTGAAAACCTGCGTATGCTGCCGCATGCTCCTGGGGTACAAATCCAGAGCATACCAGAGGATGCTATAAATGATGAGTCAGAAGATGAAGACAAAGTGAATAAGGATGAACGAATAACCCAGAGCGACAAAGATAAGCGCATTGATCCTGACAATGAGTTCTCAGATTCAGAAGATGAAGGAGAGGGCGGTCGTCGTGACAATCGTTCATATAAAGGCCAACGCAAACGGCCGCGTCTTGAAAAGGATGGCAAAACAGCAACAGAAAATTCCGATAATAAAGATGATAAGGATAAAAGTAAAAATTCATATTTATATGCACGCAAGGTCATTTTTATTAAATCAACTTGTTTTTTACAGTGGACACAAATGAAGGCGAGGATACTCCTAAAGCTGAAGACTCAAAGAAAGAAAACAACATATGACGTGGCGGTCGCAATTGGTTATAGAAACCAATACAGCGGTCAACGAAATTTAAACCCAAGATCTTCTAACATCTTTAGCAACTTCTTCTTCCATTTATCCTTACAATATGTGGCGGTAGTGATGTGTTCGGTGTGGGAGAAATTCGTTGCTCAGGGATAGTGGAATTGAAAAGGATACGCTGCCGTCAAAAATTAATTTTAGTCACTTCATACTTCTAGTAAGTTAGTTAAGGTTATGCACTATTAAAACATCTTACATGCCGAATCATTTTTACATGAGATACTTACGTTTGCGTTTAATGAGAGGAAGAGATTTTTATTTAAATCTTAGTGATCAGATGACTCATTTTTGATAGCTGCTTCAAAGTTGATAACAGTAATTTACGCTTTTTCCTAACGTAAATGTTTGTATTTATATGTCATTGCTGTGTGTACACGTGGAATAACACACATATACCCGTTCTCCTGTCACACTGTCACATTAAACTAACAAGAGTGTAAAATATATACTTTTTTGTATAAAATATAAGAATGCGACGTAAAAAGAAAGCAACTATGTAAGTAAGTCTGCATGTAACTTGAATTTTCTCAAGTCTAAAATCGTAAAAATAAACTGAGTGTTTTATAAGTGGATACAAACTATACTCAAGGCTTTTCATTTTATGTTTGAGACTTTTCGAGTTGAATTTTTGTTCGGCCCTCTTTCAAAGCGATAACTTGAATATAACTATAAATATCTTGGTGGAGCTTGATACACATTTTCCTTGCCACCAAAGGGAAGTCCGCATTCTCCGTAGGAATGCTCCATCCAAACTCCACCTCGGTTAGGTATAATATATGCAATGGAAGAGCCATCTCAAGATCCGCTCAGACCTTAGACGAGTTACATTGCCCCATTCTCCCATTCTGATAATTACAGAACCTGGATGCAATGAAACGCAGACGAGGAAGCTATTGGCATATCAAAACACTGCATTCCGGAGTACAATTTGATACTTCTTGATGTTCACATTGAAATCTGCACAGTTTGGGCCGCATGCGCTCAGTTAACGAGCGTAATGAGTCATCTGCTTGAAGCGGAACCGCCTACCAGGGGCATCAAGAGATCCTTTCTTAACTAAGTCGACGACATAAGACAATACACCGACAAGACTTCGGACGCAACTAACTTCAGATGTGCACTGACCGCCATTCACAGTGGAGCCTTAAAAACCTTCATCGACTCCATCTCAGTGAATGGCGTACTTGGAGTCAAACCCCCACCCATTGCAGACGACGAGCTTGAGTGAGTGCAATTCCCACGACTGCCGGTTCTATGTACGGAATTAATTCGGAGTTCATCCGACCAAGGGCAGTCCTTTCGGCGAACTGAAAAAAAAAAAAAAAAATAAACGAGCTTGAGTGGTTGCGAGAATACAGAGTGACCTTTGCGCACCTTCGTCTTGGATACTGCAGTAAAACTCCTATTCATCCAGAATTGGTTCCATCATATCAAAAATATGTTCAGCGTGCAACGAGACCCTGAATGACACCTCTTTGCATGCCCAGAAAGCCCTACACATCTGACACTCCTCTCGGTATGGTCCGACTCCGTCGAAACAGCACATTTCCTGGGCCTACCGTTGGATGATCTGCAGAACAACTTATCAGACCTTTACTATCCTAATGGAGACTAGATAACCGTTACAACAACAGCAATCTGAAAATGGGTGAAATCGGAAAAAGAGTTTGTTGCCACAACTAGTGAGGCCATGCAACCTTTGACAAGCTTTGATGTCACTGTTCTGCTTGAAAGACACAATAGTTTGGCAGTCTGAAATAAGAGTGTATTGAATGCTCCCGATAGAAAATTACTCTTCTAACCTTACCCTTGAGCTTTGTTCCATCTGTGAGAACACTCTTACATATAGTGAGAGCCGTTCTTTGAATACGTTCTAGCTGTTCAGCGGGTATGGCATTACCGAGCACCATCCACCAGGCATTTACGCTATGCAACAGTATTGGCATTACTATGGTTTCGTAAAACCATAGCACAACTTCTGATGAGAGACCCAACGCTTCCCAATAGCTCCTATAAGACGACTAATGTCTTCTTACTTTTCCTCTACATTAGGTTTCTTTGCTTCTTTCTATCAAAGATCAGGGCCAAGTACTAATTATTGTCGACAGGGGGAAGTCACGAGCCGCCAATGAGAGAAGGAGAACCAGTTTCGCACTGTTAGCTATCACTTTGAGAAATCTTTGTGTTAACTCTTAACGGTATCTAGAAACCTTTAACCATAAGAGCAACTTCATCTGTGTACAATATCACGCGACAGCCTAGTCCTTCGAACTCTTTTAATAGGTCATTTAGCACTATAATTCAGAGTAAAGGAAACAGAACTCCATCTTACGGATCTTCCGCAGAGCACGCACACTGCCCAACTCCGTCATGACAATTCTCTTGCAGAGAAGAAAATATCCATTTGAGATGCTTGAGGTTCGATTCGACCTCAAATCTCTCTAAAGCACTAAATATCGCTTAAGACCGCACATTTTTGAATGTTCCCTCAATGTCGAAAAATGTGCCCACCGCATATCCCTTAAGCATGATCCTCCAACTACGACACAACGGCAGAGCATGCCTACCGATCTGCTTTGCTGTATTAATGTCAAGTCCCAATATTATGTCTCTCGGTATAATGCCTACCGATCTCCAGGGTCTTCACCATTAACAAGGATAGGCTAATAGACCTGAATCTTTGGTATAGAGAGGGGCCAACCAGCTGGATGTTCATCTAAGTTGCACAGTTACTTACATATGTATAATGCTATCAGACATCGGAAACCTGAATTGTTTGAGAGAATTTGACAGCGCTCGTCCAGAAGATGTAAAAAAGCTGTACCTTTCACTGGACTCAATGACATTAAATTTTAAATCCGAGTTGGTGCAAAAGGGCTGCATAGAAGCCGATAACAAAATTAGACAACGGACGTATAGCTTCTCATATTTAAGTGAAAACCTATACCACGCCAACTTCTCATATATCGCAATTTGATATTCCATTGGGTTATTTCACTTTACAAGGTAGAAATCAAGTACAAAAAATTATATAATATCGGAAAAAAAGTTCGTGCAAAGAGTGCAGTGAGACCTTCCCAAGCGCCATCGCTTCGTTCTATGGGCTGTTGAAAAGTTCCAAGAGCATTTTGTTCAACGATGAGGTCCATTTTTGGCTCGGTTGGTATGTAAACAAGCAAAATTGCCGCGTTTGGTGCGAAGAGCAACCTGAAGAGGTTCCATTTCATCCAGAAAAACAGCAAATTTTTTCAAAAATGACGCCGATGTGAACGTGAAATGGCGATCATTAACGCGCCATGATAACCGACTATTTCATGTCCGATACTGAAGCTCGTGATCTCGGCAACATTTGTTTTCAACAAGTCGGCGCCACTTTCCACACATCGCTTTAATCAATGGATTTATTGAGAGAACACTTCGGAGAGTAGATAATTTCACGTTTTGGGCCGGTTGATTGGCCACCAAGATCGTGTGATATCACACCGTTAGATTTATTCCTATGGGCATATGTAAAGTCAAAGTCTATGCGGGCAATCCTGATCTGATTCAGGTCTTAGGACAAAACATCACGGGAGTCATTATCCAGTTACCAGTCGAAATGCTCAAACGTCATAGAAAATTGGACTCAACGGATGGAGCATCTGAGATGGAGTCATGTACAACATTTGAGAATAGATAATTTCACATTTTGGGCCGGTCGATTGCCCACAAGGATCGTGTGATATCACATAGTTAAATTTTTTTCTGTGGGGATATATAAAGTCAATCTCTCTTCGATTCAGTCCTTGGAGCCAAACGTCGCGAGTGTCATTTGACAGTTACCAGTCTAAATGCTCGAAGGAGTCATCGAAAATTGAACGGATGGACCATCTGACACATAGCCGCGGTCAAAATTTAAAGATATAATCCACAAAAAATACATGCCAAAGAATGTTCTTTCGAATGATAATAAAAATAAAAATTTTTCTTTATAAAAAGTAGGGAACCTCGAAATGTATTATTCTTTATAACATAGCTCCCATAATCTATATATTATATATGATTATTCTAACAGACTTTATGCCGAATTGTGTGAGTTATCTTCACAAACTACAATATTTGTTAATAGAATTTTGGAAGACTTACCCCGCGTATCATTGAAAAAAGTAAAGCTGAACTTTTCAAAATCTTTCTTTAATATTTCTCTTCAATGTTTACTTACTGCACTAATTAATAACACTACGTACAACAAATTTGTATACACTTTTAGGTAAATTAACAGTAATAACAAATTTAATACTCTAGAAAATAAGAACATCTTTGGTCACCGAATGTTACATAATGTCGATTAAGTACAAACCTGAAACTGTCAGTTTACTTTCGAATAGATTAAATATACACATATCTACATTTTTAGTTTAGGACTAGGTACGACTAACGTAACACCGCGCTCTGTTGTGTGTCAAAACAACTAATTTTGCTCAGTTCTCAAAACAGTTCAAGATTAGTCCAGCGATAAGACCGAAATGATGCTATTTCGATCTTTTGGCGGGAGATGAGGTCCGCCCAAATAACTGATTGGATTCCAGAATTGTCGATGTGCGTCGTCTATGAAGGCAGGCTTAACTTGTAGACGGGGATTGGATTTTGTGCGGAAGGGTACCACAGGCACATTATCAATTTCCATGGGAGCGGCAGCTGCTTCGTCATTGCCAGCAGGCAGCAGGGTACTTGGTGCAGCGACACTATCGGGCGTCGTCGCTGGTGTGGTCGGTGTTAGCATCGGACTCGATTCATCATCGCCATCAAAACTACTGGTGGCACTCGGTGCACTATTCTCTTTCGCACCATTTTTCTTTTTGTTCTCCTTTGGCAAACTGAAACTCACAGATGGCAGTAAACGTCTCTTTGGCTTTGGGCTCTTAATGCTGTAGGGCGGCGTCGATTGTGCGCGTTCGTAGGGTAAGGAGGCCTCTTTTGGTGGCGCATCAGGACTGGATATGCTAGGTAAGCTGTCGCTGTCTTCTGATGCATTGCTGTGGTGCTCTTGCGGTATCTGGGGGGTGTCGTGGAAAGGGGGTATAGGAAATTAACGTTGCTTTTGAAATTGAATTTTGGAATTTTTTTGTTTTGTTTGGTATGAATGATAAATTTCGAATTTTACGGGAGTGCGTAAAGAAAAATGTGAAAAAGAGAGAAAATTAAAAAATTGATTAAATAATGAAAATGCACTAACACCAATAACGCCAACAACACAAAACAGCGATATGTAATATGTATGTATGTAAAAATTAACGGAAAGGTTTTAGAAAATAAATGCTTACCTTTGAATATACTTTTTATAATATAACGGAATTAAGACATACGCAAAAATAATAAATAGGATTAAACAAAAAAATAAAAATTTTGAATATTTTAATTAGCTACTTTTCCATGTCGGTTCAACTTCAATCGAACTGCTCCATTTAAACCGCACCTGCAAACTGAATCGCTAACATTTTTTTCCTAGATTGATACAATTTTTTTCATATTCGAGCGAAATTTGATCGCCATATGTAAAATTTCAATGTTTGGGAGCTGTTTTCATGAGGACCACGGTGTTTCCTGTAGGAGTAACTCAATAGATTTGGAAAACTACAAATTTTTTTTTCAGCTCATTTGCCTAATGTCTCTCAAGTTAGAGCATTGAGAGCCGTAGAATATATCCTGTCTCATCCGGTTGAAGTCTGGGCATCCACAAAAATAATGTTTCAGTATCTCAGCATTCTCGGTTCGTGCTCGGCATTCCGCTGAACCCACTTTTTCAATCTTTTTAAGGTAGAATCTTAAGAGTTAGTGTATTGGGATAACCTCCTACAAGTGGAGGGTGTTTTCAACAAGGCGCTACAAAAGTAGACAGATAGGGACATCAAACGACGTCATATTTTTCCCGCTCTTTTGATATTTCTCTTCAGTAATGTTTGCCATTTCATCTTGAGAAAATATACGATCCAACAACGAGTCGAAATTATTAAAATTTACTATCGAAATTCGGAGTCAGAGGCCTCGAATTTAAGAGCGCTATGTTCAATTTAAGGTCGTCATAATCAACAATTTAGGATCTAGTGGAAAACTTTGAATCGCAGGCACAGTACAAAATGTTCCCGTGCCAGTGAGGCAAAGAAGTGTCGAGAAGTTGGCTTCCGCTGGCGCATCAATTGAGGAATACCAAAATTAGTCTTTCACACGTCGTTCTCAAGCGTTGGGCAGCTCTGTGACTTTGTTGTAGCGAAGTTCGCGAAATTTTCTTGGCCTACAATCAAATTGACGTAAGAACTGAACCCGCTTGTCCACGAGAATCATCGTATGTTCGTGAATTGGGCTGAGCAGCAACTTTAAAATGATCCGGGTTTTTATGGAGGAATCATCTCAAGCGAGAAGGCTCATTTCTGGCTGAATGGCTTCACCAATAAGCAAAATATGCATTATAGGTCAGGTTGCAATCCACACGTACTCTATGAGTCACCATTGCATCCTGGAAATATTACGGTTTGGTGGGGTTTATAGGCCGTACTTCTTCCGTGATGATCAAGTGCGGCACGTTACTGTGAATGGAAATCGCCACTACTCAATGACAACCGAATATTTTTGACTCGAATTCGATGATATGGACTTGGACAATATGTAGTTCCACCAGGATGGTACATAAGCCATATAACGAATGCCACAATCGATTTATCGAAAACCAAGTTTGGTGAACGCGTTATCTCACGAAATGACCCAGTCAATTGTCCGCTTCGGTCGTACGAATTGCCGCCGTTAGACTACTTCCTGCAGGGGCTATGTCAAGCCAAAAAGCCACCGACGATTGATAAACTTCGTACCAATATCGAACGTGAAATTGCAGCAGTATCGGCCGATTGAAAACCGTCGAAAATTGCGTTCAGCGTCTGGGCTTCTGCAAGCGAGCCGTGGTGGCTATGCAAAAGGAATCGAGTTCCATATATAATGACATCGAATGTGCTTTTAACGTTTTTGTTTTATTTAAAAAAACTTTTGTAGCGTTTTTAGTGAAAAAAAAAATTTTTTTTTGGTATACCCTGTGTCGCTAGTACCTCAAGACCTCAGGTGTTATTCTGAGGTTCATTGCTTCAAACCCTTGAAGAAGAGAAGAAGAAGAATTGCTCCGAGCGGGCCAACTCATCTCCCTTTTATTTTCTTCTATTCCTAAATGAATAGGTATATTAACCGAGTTACCCACAGGGAGTCTAGATATAGCCTTAATTGACGTTAAACAGTCCACTGGAAGATTTATGGACTTGCTTCTTACTTGAGACCTTCATTTAGGCCAACAATTTCGGCTTGGAAATTCTGAATTGTTTTAATTTGAAGTTACCTTCGCATATGGATTAATATAGAAGAAACTCTCGCTCTTGTTCTTATTCCACTCTTTGATCTGCCGGTGAATGTGTAGATTTCATTGTTGGCGCTGTCGATCACGGAAAAATTGATCCTTGCTTTTCTACCGGGAAATGACAACGTAATGTTTAATTCTTCAAAGACCTCGTTTTCATAATTACATTGCCAGTTTAACCAAGTTCCTTAAAAAGGTGGAATATGATACCGTACCCTTAGTGACGCCGAGTCTGGCTCCAATGGCCTTAAATCATGAATCATGAGTATTGCATCATGCTTCATTTGAATACATATATGTCGGACGATAATCTTCAGAGCCTTTACTGGGGTAGTTTTCACTGTAGACCCGTTGTCGTCATTTGTCGAAACTGTCGATATCGGACCACTATAGCATATAGTTGCCATACAAACTTAGCGATCGGTGGCATGGAAAGCGATTTTTATTTAATTCTATGTATGGAAGCTAACGGTTTTTTTAACGGTGCACCGAATTCAACGTTTTTTCTTGTTTCCCCCCTACTTGCGAAATTTTAATTATTCTTTGTGAAAATAAAGTGAATCCTCTACAAAGCAAACGTTTGAGGTGCATTCGAACGAAAGATTGTCAGGAGAATAGCAGTTGGCGCTGCAAAAAGACGCCATTTCACAGTCAATACAACAGATGCGACATGGCTGCAGTCAACAATGCACTTGTTAGTGCAACAAGAGATTGTTAGTGCAACATTTACATACATACCATATATGTATGCATATCCACTATAAAAAATGGCGTTAATGCGGATGCCATTATGTCACTTGAGAATCACGCAGCCTTTGCCTTTTGAAGGTCAGCTCACTTTCCCTCAACTGCACGTTTCTTTCATTTCCAAAGACTTTTAGTACTGTTACAAGGCCAACGTTTAAAATATTGTTTGTTTCTGATGGTTGCTCTTTTAACAGTCAAATGCTTGGTGACATTTTTCCGCTACACATGCCTTATACTTGTATGTAAAACAACCAAGCCAACAATTTCAAGCACTATGAGCAAAGATTTCAAGTGTTTCATGACACATATGTATGTATGTATATATGTTCATACAATTGTGATTACATATATTCATCACCATTTGTAATGGTAAAAGTATTTGCTATAAGTATACTTATGTACCATAGTATACTATAGTATTGTAGATGCCCCAAAATTAACGGGTATAATACCAGTTAAGCTACTGGAATTTCGTAGCCGAAATTTAACTGGTTTGAAAATAACTGGTTTATACGATGAAACTGGATTGGTAAGACCAATCAACCAGTTTTAATTATTTATAAATATATTATACTAAATAGAAGTTTATCAGTACAAATTTTGAATTTTTTGGAGCTATGTTTCACCAATATTACGAGATATGTTCCTAATTGATAAGAGAAGTACCTTGAGAGATCATGTGAAAATCAAGAGACTCCAGCTCAGGTCATGGTTTACGTCGCTGTACTGGCTTTTAAGGGGTTAGGGGTAGTTAGAATTTTCAAAAACTTTTTTTGCATTTTCGTTAAGTGTAATATCTTAAAAATATTCCCTGAAAATTTCACGTTTATCCGATAATTAGTTTTTGAGTTATTGGAGAAATAAGAAAGAGAGCTCAGGCACTTCAAATCAAAAAGGCAAACTTTAAACGCGTTTTTCTCAAAACTATGTTTTTTGAATCGGTGACAACTGTAACTCGAAAACCGTTCAGTAGATTTTAATGAAATTTATACAGCTTCTAGAATACATAATAAACTCGGGTCTAATCGAAGGATTTTTTTCCGTTGAATTTTTCCCAAAAATTTAGAAAAAAATTTCCTGAGGCCGCCATTTTGTTAATTTTAAAAACAAAATAAAATCCTTTGATCAGGCCCGGGATTATCTATTTATAAAACTAATTTTTTTTTGTTCGATTGTTTTTTGATGAATCTCCAAGGACTTATGTTTGTTACCGCAAGTACCTTTTTTTGAAACAGGGTCAACACAAACAACTATAACTTCGGAAATTAAACTTTTTTTTGAAAGTTTCGTGACTTGAAGTCAACACATCCTATAATAATGCCACATTATTGCTTTTGTAAAATAGCATGATTTAGTAGCAAAAAAAAATGCTGAAAACTCTCATTTATTCGTGCCTCTGACTACCCCTAACCCCTTAAGGTAAAAATCTCGGCTCAGCCTAAACAAAAAGCTACTCGTACATGGATTAGGCACTTATTAGACCGATCTGGTCGTGTGGAATTCAAACCTGGAATAGCTGAGCTGACTCTAACTTTAAAGTTATTAAAGCTTTTCAAAATAAAGTTCTTTGTCCAATAGTAGCAGCACATTTTATGTTTCAGATGGTGTATCACATCGAGATAAACACTCCTTGCAAAAGAGACTGTAGAAGTATTTAGCAGTCGTTACCTCTATCGCTTGGAGAACCAACGTACTTGCTATCCAACTGCTGCATAATAGTCAACAATTTAGGTGAATAAAGAGATTTCATCCATTAGAAATCCCTTATCGATTTAATAATTCTTATCTTCATTTTTGAAAACTATTTTTCTTTGTACTTCAACATCATTAGGGGTATTCTCTTGCTCTTGCAAGATTGCAGATTGCAAAAATACTATACCGAAATATACAAGGGCACGAGAGCACCCATTGTAGAATCTAGTGATGGCTTTTGTGAATTGGCGCACCTTCTGCATACATTTTTACAAAAAAAAAAATGTAACAAATCTTTATACTTTAAATAAAAATTATAAAATCTATTTAAAACTTACCTTCCTCAACAATTTAACGACGTAATATGTCTTTATGTTAAATGACAGATAAAACAGGCTTGCAATTATATTTTTACGTGACATTGCACGCAAATATACATGGGTTTTGGTCTGACATATTTACAGCCATTGCAAATAATTTTCTGCGTGTGTTTGTTGTTGTGCCGGTGCACCAAGAGGAAATATATGCAATTCTTGCACCGTGCAAGAGTTTTGCAAGAGCAAGAGAATACCCCTCTTCTTTTTGTCGTTAAATTGTGTTATTATCGTTTCAATAATAAGACAGACTTTAAATAAAACTGAAGGCATTATTAAGCAAAAAAAGTACAATTACAGTAAGCTGGGTCCACTTACCGCGTATGATGTGCTCCATCAAAGCGAAACAGTGCTAAACGAGACTATTTCAACATGTAAGTAATGAGGTAAGAAGGGGGATAGAAAACTGGTTAGATGTCGATTATAATTATTATATTTCAAAAATATAATTTCTTAAAAAAACTAAACGAATATACTTATAAAAACAAATGTAATTCTAAGTCAGATCATTTGGTCTATTTTGGGTTACCACTTTTCTGCTTTTTGTCAAGAAGACAGCTACATATGGTAATGTAGTTTGCGTTCTGTTAAAAGTTTTTGATAAGCGGGTAAAGCCTCTATAGAACTCCGTCGTGCTTTTGAACACCCGTCAAAATTTTGGTCTTTTTTATTAAATTGGTCCATAATTTCAGTTACAAGTTTCAAAACACCTAAGAAAGTTGTGTTTCGTCTTCTTTAAAATGACTACTATCAATATTTTTATTTTCTTCCCGCTTAGCTAATGCTTTGAGTTCATCAATAAAAATATTAGTTTCTTGAACTATATCTTCGACGCCTTCTACATTTACCCTATCTAAACCGGTTTGCTTTGGTAATATCACTGTTTCTTACATTATTTAAGGCATAACGACAAAGCATCCAATGGCTTCGCTTTAAATAAATGCGGCCAAATGTTCTCCCATAATCTGTTTAAAGACCTTTCTGTTATTTTATTCCAAGAGAGGTTTATATATTCTACAGCAATCATGATATTGAAGTTTTTCCCAAGTTATCGTATTGACTGCTTCTCTTCTCCGGCTATTTTTTCAAACGTCTGATTTATTGTTAGCCCTAAGTATATTTTTGGTCCATTGGTGGAATCGATGTATGAGTGTATTTGTATGTACACTTCGAACGATCTCCGGGTGGAAATAAAAGAGCGCTAAACGAAACAGTGTTCAGCAAAGTCTTACTGTATCAGCTTTCACCTTTATTACATTTGACATTTGAATTTAAACTGCGCGCGTCGAAGGATTTGGAGAATTATTTTTTTTTAGGTTGGTAGTACTGTCAGTCACATTTATGTCAAATTTCATGTCAAAATATTGATTAGTGTTTGAGATATGTACGTGTCGTTTTGTGAGTTGCTAAAAGTGAGTTTTTCGTTTTTTGCGATGTCGAAATTTGTTGAGCAACGAATTTGCATTAAATTTTGTTAACGGAATCAATTTTCTACTGCGGATACATTGAGGATGATGCAAAAAGTCTTTGGTGATGAGGCTATGTCTAAAAAAAATGTTTACAAGTGGTATACTGAGTTCCAAGGCGGCCGTGAACGTGTCGAAGACGAAGAGCGTCCAGGGCGACCAACAACCTCAACCAACGAAGCTCATGTTCAAAAAATCAAAGATTTGGCGTTGAAAAACCGTCGATTAACAATATGAGACCTTGCTGATGAAGTTGGCGTATTGAAAAGCTCAGCCAATACCATTTTGAAGGATGTTTTGGGCCTTAAGCGCGTCAAATCTCGACCGGTACCGAAAACATTGCATTTTTTGGAAAAAAGGCCTCGCGTTGAAGTGTGTGAAACGATGCTTTCCGACTACCAGGGTGTCATGAAATGCATTATAACTGGCGATGAGACTTGGATCTATGCTTACGGCCCCGAAACAACCGATCAATCGAGCGAATATCGTGCCAAAAAAGAGCCGAGACCAAAAAAACCGCTTCAAAGTCGCTCAAAAATCAAGGTAATGTTGACTGTTTTCTTCGATTATCGTGGTGCTGTACATTATGAATTCCTTCCAACCGGTCAAACAGTCAACAAGGAATATTATTTGAACGTTATGCGACGTTTGCGTAACTCTATCCGTCTAAAAAGACCAAAATTGTGGAAAGACAATTCTTGGTTTTTACACCACGATAATGCACCATCCCATACTGCCCTCGTAATTCGTGATCATTTCGCCAAAAACTCAACCCATATCGTTCCGCAACCACCGTATTCACCTGATCCGGTGCCGTGCGACTTCTGGCTGTTCACCAAGCTCAAAAGACCGCTCCGGGGACACCGTTTTTATACGATAGAAGAGATTCAAGCCGCAGCGAAGACGGAACTGAAGGCCATCCCGGAAAGTGACTACAACCAGTGTTTCGAAGATTGGAAAATCCGTTGGCATAAGTGCATTGCATTGGGAAGGGATTACTTTGAAGGGGATGAAATTGATTTGGAAGAATAAATAAAGAATTTTCAAAATAAACCCACTTATTTTTTGGGCACAGTAATATTTCAACCTGCTATTTTATTTTATTTATATTTATCTTTATATCTATATTTATCATCAAATCCAAAGGATCAGGTCTTATTGGTTAGGCAGTTATCGTACTTTTAGTAGTATTGTTCATTACCATTGTTTGAAAAGTGGGCTTGGTTGTTAACTGATTTTCTTTTACGACCTTTACTGAATGCTTTTTAACACTCAAATACTTATTTTCCTGATAAAGTAGCCGTCACGCAAAATAATTGTAGAAAAAATCAAAGAAAAACAACTTTTTTGGACTTGTGCGAGTCAAACCTGATTAAATGGTATACTTTATAAGGTCACCAAAAATTATGAAATTTATTATATTATGTATATGGGGATAAGGGAGACTGCCACATCGACCTCATTATTGTCGGAAAATGATGCCATCTTAGTGCAATTTCAAGATATATTAGAAATTGACTGATGCATCTAAGGGCGCATAAAATGTATCAAGTATTTTAATAGTGATTTTATTTTATTCTGTAATCTTCTTAAATATTTGATTTACCTATTGTATAGTGAAAGGTTAAGCTGGAATATAAAACCTTGTCATATGAGATTTGGTGTGGTTTTCCAACCGTATTTGATTCACATTCACATAAATCTTAAATTGTATATGTTTCGCCTTATACGCAGTCCGGTTATCAATTCATATTGTCATCCTTACTAGGTCTAGGGAAACGGAATCAATTATTTTTGCATTAAATTTAAGGTTTTATTTATTATAGTTAAAATTATTCAATTTATTTGAAATATGTACCCGTTTGTTTGATAACTTGTTGAAATTTCGAAGATAATGATATATACTATATCATAATGCCACTCTCATAGGAAACCTCAAATCTGTTGAGGTTATATGGCATATAGCCGCCATACAAATTGAACGAGCCAAATTAAGTGCTTATGTGGAAAAAGTTTTTCACATGACGAGATATCTTCACGAAATTTGGCAAGGTTTATTGTCCAAGGGAAAGAATAAGAAAATATTCAGATCAGACAACTAGAATATACAGCTGCTTTGCAAAATGACAGATCAAAATCAAGTTATCTGTTAGGAATATTTCGTAACGGGTGATCAAAGTAGAGATACTTTTTTCAATAGCCTTTTATTGACAGACAGACACGCGTGAGTCGTGTCAAGCTGTCATGTAATTTCTGTACTGTATTTCATCATGGAAGGACTTACGCCTCACTCAACTTATGGTCAACATAATTGGCCTCCTGAGCGCACTATTCGCAACACTGTCACTCATCTTGAGACCCAGCTTCATTTATTGGATAATATTCGATCGAAAAGACCACGCCCAGCACGCAGCGAAGAAAATATAGCAGCCGTATCTGAGAGTGTACACGAAGATCGTGGAGAGTCGATTCGGCGCCTTCCGTAGCAACTCGGACTGACGTATGGAACGACTTGGCGTCGAGATTTTAAATTGAAGGACTGAAATTGAATGTCTGAATGAGTTCAAAAAGACGGCGCATAATATTTATTAAGAGAACACTTCAGTGATCAGATAATTTCACGTTTTAGACCGGTGAAGTCCACCAAGATCGTGTGATATAACACGGTTAGATTTTTTTCTGTTGAGATATGAAAAGCCTAAAGTTGTCAGTCGAACGAGTCATCGACAATTTGACTCAACGGATGGACCATCTGAGACGTAGCCGCAGCCAACATTTGAAAGAGATAACCTTCAAAAAATAAATGTTAAATAATGTTCTTTCGAGTGATAATCAACATTCCCCATTATATCTGAAGTTTATGTGTTTTTTCTTTACAAAATAGTTAAACCTCGAAATGGATTACTCTTTATCTTCGCGGAATTTGGCATGGATTATTCACCAAGCCAACGCTACAATCTTCTAAGAAACTTTTCAGATCGAATCAGTATAGTATATATGTAGCTGTCATAAAGCTGACCGAACAAAATCAATATCTTGTGATGAATATCTTGTGATGAATCCCTTGTATTTGTTGCTGGAAGCCAAGCGGAGTCAATGAACTATGTCGTGAGCATCTTTGTTTAATACTTGATTGGAAGTTATAGTAAGGCTTAAACAAGGTCTTTATTCTAACATTTACCATGACATACGTACATAAGTCCATGCACAATAATATATATGAGTTTGTAGTGGTAAACTTGTGGCAATTGTAGAGGGTGTGATAAAAAAATAAAAAAATGTTTGCCAGAAATAAAAAATGTTAATAGCCATTAAAACAAAAACTTTTGCCGCTGGAATATTTATAGGGATTTTGAAAATTTTAAGGGTCCCGTTGAAGGTATTTATGTGTGTGTTTCACGAGTATTTATGATTTTGGCACTAACGGAGTAAATTCGTAAACAAAAATGATAAAACAATAGCAAAAGTTTCCGCAATGCACTTATATACAATAAGTGTATGTGTGTTTGGCTGTGAAGCCCAGGCAACCAACTTTGTTGGTCAATTATTTGCAAAAAGTTAAAGTGGTGCTAGTTAAATTTCCGCTGCTGTGACCTTTAAAACTTTGCGCATCCACAAGCACGTGGTGCAAGCAATGTTGCAGTGTTTCATTTGGAAATGCATGTAATTAAGTTTAAGTTGCCAAACAACGTTTTTGATTTACTTCTTTTACAGTTACGATAAAATACAGTGTCTGTAGTTATTTTTCCCTTTATTATTCAATTGTACATTTTTGGCAGTCAGGGAAACGACTCAGAATACGTGTTGACAAGAAAGCATTTGTTGGTAGCGCCGTTACTGACAGCAGTTACAACAAAAGAAGCGTTTGTGTGTGTACACATTTGGATGAGTGTGTGCGCACTTACAGCCACACAGTTGCTGTGGCATGTTGCATGCTACTTATGGTATAAATTCGTAACACTTGCGACCGAGCAAATAATGAAAACCAACTCACAACAAATTTCTGTTTATTTAAACATACATACCTACACATACACAGTTATGTACTTACAGCCATACATATACAATATATTAAATATACATGCAAAATACTACCGATAAACGATGTGGTTACAGTGTCCAGGTTTTGATATATTTCACAATAATTGGATAGTGAGTATGATAAAAAAAGGATAGATGGATGGAGACTATTTGGCGCCAACTGAAGATTCCGAATGTAGCCAGGTCGTTCTCCACCTAATCTTTCCAACAGCGTGAAGATTTTTCTCTTACTTTACTTCCCCGACGGGTACTGCGTCGAATACTCTCAGAGCTGAAATGTTTTCAACCACACGGATGATATGACGTAGTCAGAGTAGTTGCTGTCTCATATAGCTCATCACTTCATCGCAGGCGATAAACGCCATGGACACGCAAAAGACAATAAATCTTTCGCAGAACCTTTCTCTCGAAAACATGTAACCCCGACTCATCAGATGATGCCATCGTCCATACCTCTGAACCGTATAGAAGAATGGCGGTGATGAGTGACTTGTAGAGTTTGATCTTTGTCCGTCGAGAGAGCACTTTACTTCTTCAATGCCTACTTGTTCCGAAGTAGCACCTGTTGGCAAGAGATATTTTGCGTTAATTTTCGAGGCCAACATTGTTGTTGGTGGTAATGCTAGTGCCATAATAAACGAAATTATCTAAAACTTCGAAGTTATGACTGTCAACAGTGACGAGGGAGCCGAGTTGGTTGTGCAAGGCCGAGTCGCAAGCAGAACTAACGGGGTGGATGTTGAGGCCAATTGATCATCGGCGTACTCCAGCAGCTGTACACTCTTATAGAAGATTGTACCACCGAAAACGACGAAGAGGTGGTGTGTGTCGATTCTCGTTTCACAGGTCTTTTCCAGAATTTGGCGCTTGGTGAAATTCTGGTCGATTGTAGACCTTGCAGACTTGAAGCCACACTGATAAGAGGCAATCAGTTTGTTGACGATGGGCTTTAATATTTCACACAATACGCTCGATGGAACCTTATGTGCAATTTTTAGGAGACTTATTCACGGTAGTTGCCTTCCTTTCTGTGGATCGTAGAGCACGCTTTCATTTGACCATATCTTGTAAAAAAAGCTTTGTCAGTTCTTTGCCGATGTATTTGAATAGCTCGGCCGGCAATTCTCTAGCCTCGAACCTCCGTTCCAAAGTCATCGGTTAAAGAATCATTCTTACCATCTTCTGGTGTTAAGCTTTAACTGCCATGCAGCAGGGTGGATAAGTGTTCCCCAATGACTACTATACCTTCGCAGCAAAATTGGCTATCAAATACGCTTTGCTGGGGGATTGGTGGACTGGTTTCGGAATTATCTACTATGAACTGGTCCTTACAACCAAACCATAAATTTCTACCTGTCCTGTCAACAAGTGAAGAACCTGATATCATAAATCGTCCAAAAGTGGCCAGCTGTAGTCAAAAGCAGGGGAATTCTGTTCCATCCGGACAACACCAGAATACAGACACCGTCAGTGATTCGCCAAAATTCTGTGAGTTGTTAGTTGGGATGTTTTTATGTTTCTACCTTATAGTCGGACCTGCCATCAAGTGATTACTGTTTCTGTTAATGCCCAATTATTTAACAGATGAAAAATTTGCTTCAAGGGAAGCTTACGAAAACAGTCTATTTCAGAGTTTAGCCAATAGAAGTGGTAGTATAAAATCATTTTAAAAATTTCAAGTTGTCAGATAAGAATATGGTGAATATTTTTATTTCCCTCTACATTAAATAAATCAAATAACTATGAAGACATATTATATTATATTTCACCATATCTTTATAACCTCAGATACTGCAAATGTGAAACCATCAAGCGCGTACCTTCTGATCAAATTTGGCTCGGACTGTTCTTAAATTTTATTTTAGATTTTTAATTTGGTAAAATATTCTTTATGTTCGTACGATGTCCAATTTATCACGACCCTAAGTATTTAAGTGGCAAAAAGGTTTAGGTTTAGAATAATAACATTCAACCATCAATCTCTGTTAAGGACGATAATATCGAAAAAGTTAAATAAACAGTGAAGGGGAGTTTTCAATCCCCGTGTTGACATGAGAGGAATAAAAACGAGTCTCAACATCTCTTATGGATCGACCCAACCTATTTTGGTTATTAAGAACTGTAAAAATTTTCGATTGAAAACACACTAGAATCGTGATTTTTTATCTTTAAATTCCTACACCTCAGAGGTATTTTATGGCATCGCTTTGACTTTAGCCGCATATTTCTCAGAATTTTTTACTTACCAAAAGTGCAATAAAGTCGTAACTCACACCGGCGAGGTAGTACGGGGCTCTAGAGCTCACTTTTACAACGAAACTCGCATTTTTTTTGTATATATCTCGTAAATGAAAAGAGCTATAGAAAAAATTTATGTGACAAACTTGTAGGAAATTTTATTTGCTACAAAAAAGACCCGAGGTGAAACCCCCTATAATTAATACTTCTCGAGATATTCGGCTTTTTAAGAAGGACTGTATGGAATTTTCATAGCTTTCTTATGACATACCATCTAAAATTTTTAGGTAATGATTTCGACTGACTTTATGGCTTAACACAAAACGAGAGTCATCGCTCAGCCACCGAAACTGAAAAATTGGCTTTGAAGAATGAGCAAGTTGAGGTCATCCCAGTCTAGGCTTATACTAAAATTGAGGTTTATACTGTATTGACACAAAAGGAACCGATTTGGAAGGTGATAATAACTAGCCATTATAAAAGGAGCAGATTTACTAGAAGTATTGTAGTTTTGCGCCGGAAATGGAATATTAATTCATATCATGACTTTCATTATAATCGATGAGTTTTGAAATATTCCCAAAGTTTTTCAAATACCAGTAGCCATTTAGCGCAGCAACAATTAGAAGGAAAAGAAATTGCCTGATTTTGGTTGGAACACGGGGCAAAACTATGATGCGATTTTGTAAATTTATTTATTTTTAATTATGAAAAAAATAATGTTTTCGAGAATGGTGTTCCTATGATTTTGGAAATTAGTGTACACATACAATCAGTTGACTGTGTATTCTTCTGAGCTCTTCACATATCAGTGGACTTAAGTACTTGTATGCAATTATAAATAAACTCACATTAATGTTGGCCAATGAAAGATATGTCTCTTAAAACTCTGTTAGTTCTTCTCATTTCTATGTCCTGTGATCACAAATATTTACTAGAAGAAGCGTTTTTTATGAATTTCCAAGCAGAGAAACATAATGTTCTTAACATAATTATTTAAAATGCAGGAAAATTACACGCTCTGCAATATTCTACAATTAACATTTAGCAAATCTTCCATGATGAACGTTGAACCGCCTTAATGTTTTGCCATATTCGCACTTCGCACACAAACATTTTGTTCGGCATGGCGTATGAGTGACATTTAATTAAAATTTATGTGGCGAGTCTAGAGGAAAATCGCTCCGCACTTAATTTTTTATTTGCGCATTGAATGCAACAACGCAATAATGTTGCTGAGTGGCAAGCAAGTGAGTTAAATTTTATTATGCACATATGTACATACGTTCACCTACGCACACATGCGCACTAAAAGGTTACGTTCTCGGAAAGGCGTGCCTTGTAAGTCTTTTTCATCAAAAAAGCACATATAATAGTGCAAATTTGCTTAGCTCCGTTCCCGCACGCTACGTGACGCCTGCCGTTGAGGTGTTGATGCGTTTCGTCCTTCGTCTCGGCAGGTTCAAGCTGTGCGTATGTGTATACGTTATGAAGTGATGACTGCTGTGCGAGTGCATCATGAATGGATGTGGCTTGAGTGACATTTAATTATGGAGACTCGCGCATGTATGTGTATGCGTGTGAGCATTTTTAAATGTTATTTACGAAAAATTCCATAAATGAGCGGAATTACCGGCAGTAAATTTAAAAACCACTGAAATCATTGTTTTATCTTTTATATCCTCGTATTATGTGGCTCACTTAAATTACAGATGTCTGTCTGTTCGACCATGTGTGCGCGACATCTTTATTAACGTACATATAGTATGTGCGACAGCACTCTAAGGAGGCTATCATTGAAAAAAGGGCAGAAAAAATTCAATCTATCGAAAAAGTTTTTCGAGGAGTATGTTCACGATCGAAAAACATTAGTGACTTCAAGAAGCTAATCTTAAAATCACATCTAGAAGGAGATGTCAGACTAATGATTAGTCACGTGATAACGGGATCAGGTAAAAACTATAATAAGGTCTGAGAGTTACTGGCGCACAGGAGGACAAATAATGTGAATGCAAAACAAAATTATATTACTTGCGTAAACGAGTGCAAATCCATTGAAAAATTGTATTTACTCTTTGTTTGGGGTTCAGCTTATTTTCGGATAGAAACATCCGAGTTTGTTTAGTCAAACCGACCACAACCGCAACCGCAACACCAGCAATACAAATTTTTACAAAATTTCCTTTGAAAAACTCTTGTGGAGAATCATTCAATTAATCCAGTATACTTGACAGTGAAAATATATCGCTTATAAGACCTGAAGATAACAAATCAAATATACAACTATACCAACATATTTACTTAGTTTAAGATACAGTTCGCTATCGTTTGATCTTACAAACCAAACACTTGTTAAAAGATTAAAAATTTTAATTTTCTTTAAAATATATACGAGTAAATTATGCACCAATGTACCATCGGAATAAATGTTTGCACAAATAGTGTCTTTAAGGGGTCAGTTCCACTTGTGAATTAAAAAAAAAAACGATTTTTTTACATACGAGGTGTGTTCAAAAAGTATCGCGAATTTTGTGTTTTTTCCAAAATTATTTATTTATTCATGAATATCTATTTTGTCCCCTTCTAAGTAATCCCCATGAGATATTATACACTTGTGCCAACGGTTTTTCCAATCTTCGAAGTACTTCAAAAAATAATTTTTTTATCTTCTTCATCTCCTACTTCGATGCCATCTTTATCTCGTCAAGAGAAGCGTAATGTCGTCCTTTCATGGGCCTCTTCAGTTTAGGGAACAAGAAAAAGTCACAGGGGACCAGATCTGGGGAATACGGTTTTTGGCCAAAAAGTCGCGCACAAGCAACGATGTGTGTGAGCAGGGGCGTTATCGTGGTGAAAAAGACAATTTTTTTTCTTCCACAAATCCGGGCGTTTCTGGCGGATTGCTTCGCGCAAATTGCGCATAACTTGCAGGTAATATTCCTTATTGACCGTTCTTCGCTGTGGCAAGAACTCATGCCCCTGCAATCGAAGAAAACTGTCAGTTACGATTCGCGATACTCTTTGAACACACCTCGTATACTATTATTCAGTATATATCTATCTGTATATTTGAAAATATGCTTCGAATTTGAAGCTGATCCGGCAAATATTTCCGGAGATATGAGCGTTTTTGCAAGAATCGAGCGACTTAATTTTCCACTTTATCTTCTTCGATTTATTTTTCAGGTAATGGTAAAAGCAATAAGGCTTTTGATAACGATTCTGATTTTCTATGTCACTCCGAAGTCTAATTATTTTCACAGAACGACTGTTCTATTCGAAATGTCAATATTTTGTCAAAAATCGCAATTTTGTCTAGTCCTTCCATCATCACCTGTATTCAACTATACAAATAATATTTTTTTTTTCATTTTTGAACTTGCTCAAAGCTTGGAAAAAGCTTTTCAACACTTCCTGTTTCTTCAGAGTTCCTGCTGGGGTTCGCCTTCGAGATCTAAGAAATCCAAAACAAATAAATACGCCGGGCTACGCATTACCCCAGCACAAGGCTGTTAGGCAAAAGCAACGGAACGAGAGTCGATACGCATATATAAATAATAAAATATAGAAGAAGATTTCATGTCTGTCATATCATCTGAAACGTATAATTTAGTAACAATTTTGATTTTTGAAAGAAATTTGATATTGCGTGAATAGATTTAGCCATGTCCGTCTCTTGGCAAGCTAGATCCTAAGTTTTTAAGATATTGATTTGTCATTTTGCAGATGTCCTTTTCTCCCTAAGAAGCTACTGCGCTGTCGAAATCGCCGATATTGAACCACTATAGCTATAGCTGTCATAAAAACTGACCAATTGGAATTAAGTTATTGCAAGGAATCTTTTGATGTAAAGGGTATTGTAGCTTTGATTGAAGGTTTTTTTGTTAATATATACATCAACTTGGCATAAATGAATAAAATATAAATAATTTAGTTATTAGTATATGCAATTTTAAGCACCACTGCTCATTCTGATAGCGATGCCATTGGAATACGACGAATTTTAATTAATGCCGAGTGTCCTTTCACTTTATCTTTACATTTGATGACACAGACATGACAGTAAATTTAATTATCATGGCTTGGTTAAGCGGTTTGCTTTGACTTAATGCTTGCTTCCTATCTTTTGGCTGCTGCAACTCAAAAGCAATGCTTTGGAAATTAATGTTTTCCAAGTTTCGCTTTGTGGTTTGAGTTCATTAACGATTATGCGCTTTTTATCTATAATTAGACTTGAGTTTTCTTATAATCTTAAAGCCAATTAATATAGCATAGCTAAGCCGGAGTAGGTATTAGTGGTGCTATTATGATAAAATGCACTCATTTGGTAATTAAAACAATGCCTTTGGGCAATATTACTTGCTTATCGGCTACTAACTGACTAGTATATGGTTCCGTGTTAGCGATGTCAGACGATACTTTCTTAGCAAAGGACCATAAATCTTCCGCAGAACCTTTTTCTCGAAAACTCGTAACGTCGACTCGGCAGATGTTGTCTTGTCCATGCCTCTGCACCATATAACAAGACGGCAATAATGAGTGACTTATAGAATTTTGTTTTTGTTCGTTGAGAGAGGAGTTTAGTTCTCAGTTGCCTACTTAATCCGAAGTATTTAGTACCTCTTAGCAGGAGATATTCTGTTATTATTGACATTATTGTTGGTGTTAATACTGGTTCCAAAATGAACGAAATTATCTACGACTTCGAAGTTTTGACTGTCAACAGTGACTTGGTAGTCAAATCGCGAGTGTGACGACTGTTTGTTTGATGACAGGAAATATTTTTTCTTGCCCTCGTTCACCACCAGACGTATTTGCTTCGCTGCCTTATCCATTATATATATATATCAACTCATAATTTTTTTGGATAATACAAATACTTTTGGACGAACTATGTTTTTATGACTTTTTAACAGGTATCTTCAAATATCAGAAATTATCTATCCGTAGACGGCTTTTATCAACATCCATCGATAAAAGCTTTGTGGTGTCAGAAATAAAAAACATAAATGGATTTTAAGTCGTCAGATAAGCATCAATCTCTCTGTCCTCCATGGTATAAAGTTGAAATTGATAAAACTGAATTGGAAAATTAACATGGAAAAGTGAATAAATAAGGCATATTTGACAATAGAATACTTAGAAGGAACCTTAAGAGGTCTTAAACCAAATACAGACATGTGGAAGTTATACCGGATTACAGAGACTATTAAGTCATGTCCGACTGGTGCGCTTAATATGGTAGTGCAATAACTGTACACGTCTTTACTTGGAAAGTATCAGCAAGTGCTGCACAAGGTTAAAGGAATTATGATAAACCCTTTCAAGGTTAGACTTTAACAGTCACTTTTGATGTAGACGTGAGGGAGGAGAGGAGGTTACTACCTCTATCCTGCTACCAAACTCAACCAGCATCTTCCAAGCGGAAGAACTAGGTATTGAGAAGGCCAGTGGAGTTCTATTGAATAACTAAAATAACATATACTATACATTGTTTTAATTCAAGTACCGAGTTATTACTTATTACAAACTGGGGTGTTAAATCAAATACAGTCAATCAGTAAAGTGGATGCATACTATTTACATCGAAAATATCAGCAAGTTCTGCTATAAGGTTAAGGGAATTATGATAAATCCTCTCAAGATTAGATTTTAACAGTTATTTTTGATGTAGACATGAAGGAGGAGAGGAAGATACTACCTCTATTTGGACCGACGGAGCCAAAATGACCTGCGGATTAGGTATATTCGGAGGTATATTCTAATAATCTTGACATCTTACTCTCTATCCTGCTACTAAACTAAGATAGCATATTCTAAGTGGAAGAACAAGGTATTGAGAAGGCCAGTGGAGTTCTATTGAATAATTAAAACAACCATATGCAGTGGACGCTACTGATTAATTTTAGCGTAGTCAACAATTGCAGGAACTCTTTAAGCCCACCGACAGGTCGACTCCACTTGCCCATAATTTGATTCCCTAGAAATGGAGACGGAAACTGTTTTTCATTTTCTCCGGAATTTATGTTGTGGCTATTTTATATCAAGGGTACATAACACGATTCATATTATGGGGTCAATAAACAATACTTATAAAATATAATTTATTACTGAAAAATCCAAGTTCAAATACCAAATAATTAAATTATAAAGAAAGCACTTCTTAGAGACTTTAATAATATTTATTTAAAATGTATGAAAGAATGCTAAATGTTTACAATGTCATTAATTAATCTTTACTTTTCGTTTATTAAAGTCAAATATCACAAAAATATATTATTTACAAACGGTCACACTTTGAAATGAATGCGAAATTTAAGGAAAATATAATGATTTAAAAAATAAAATAGCCTAAAAAGAAAGGTATTATGATTCATAACAATTACAGTTAAAAAAGGTATTATTTCACGAGAAAATAATTATAATCGTAGTTTATGGAGTTCATACCGGTTATAACCGGTGTCTTTGCATATAAAGAAGAAAGAAATAGTTTATGGAGTAGCAGTACAATCCCAGTGCACATTTTGAAGTTTTCACTTCGCCCGAAATTAACTTAATTCACGGTTAACAGGCACTACATTTTTTCGAAATTGTTAAACAAGACTTAGAGATCTTCATTGTATTCTATCTAGAGATATATTCAAAACAGTAGGTGCGACTTTAGGTTCTCAAAGTAAAAAATGAAAAGTGAGTTTATTGTTTTCATAAATCCAACTAGTTTTAACAGTTTTAACTTCTATTTCAGGCTACTCAATATGAGCGTTAAAGTGTGAAGTGTCGATAAACTTCAAAGCTCACAATTTCTTGGCAATGACTGGAGAGCTAAAGCAGCGTTTGCTGCGTTTTTAGCAGAGTATATATTCCTGTGTGGCATTACTTGGTGCACTAATAAACGTCTTGAAAGTCTTGCAGTATCACTCTGGACAGCCGGAAAGCTCAGAACTATGAGTAGGATAAAAATGGTTAGCTATTTTGTTGCGCTTATAAAAGGAAATTCAACCACTATTCTCATCATTGAAGGCGTTCAATTATATATGCTCTGACTCTCAGTGATCCATTTCCTTACTTGCCCCAAATCAGAACTGACGAATGTGTTTTTCAGACGTGTGGTTTTCAATGATAGAATATTCTTCAAATTTTCTCTACTTTTTGTGTGCTCTATGGGCCCATAAAGTTACTCTCAATGCCTTTTTTGACCATTTTTTGTACCAGAACTGGAGAATATTGATGTGGACGACAGTTGGCACAAATTTATCTTCGCTGTATTCTCCACACGGGTTTCGACTGGCAATGAATGACTTACTTACAATGTTATGATCTCATGCTGGTACTTGTCAGAGTCATTACATTGCGGGCGGGCGGGAAATCGTAAGTACACAAAATTAATATTGGCACTCGATAGAAGAGACTGTAGGAACATGATGAGAATACTAGCTGGTCACGTTCTGAACAATGGAGAATCTATTGCGCACTTGTCCCGCATTGAAAAAACTACACTCTAAGCATATGGAGTCCACAAGATATGATAAACTGGAGGAGGCATCGATAGTGAGACTGCAAAGTCTGATAATTAAAATTCGTGTAGAGCCCAGGCATCCTTTTAGACCTAGCAACTGATCTGCGTCTGGTATCACAAATGACAAAAACTGGTCTATGCCTGCCTTATTGGCCTACCAGATTAACTTAAAGCTGATGTGGACGACCTTGGGTTCCAAAAACTCTTTTCAACTCGCGTTGTGTGCTTGTGGCGTGTGTGGGGTTATGTGAAGTCGCTTGTCAACGCAGATAATGCCGAGATGCTTGACGATATCGGAGAGCCTACCTACAACATGTCTAAAAACCTCATTTCCTAACTTAACGGGATATTTAAATAAATCATAGTGATATATATCCTAAATCATCTAAAGTGCGTACAATGTGAGTAATCCGGACTCCATTTCCTTTTCTCAGATTTTCGTTATTATGCAAATACTGATATCTGTATCTTTATACATTTGCATATGTGTATGTATGTATTCCTATGTCTTATTGTGTATAAGTTGTGTTATTGTTATCAAAATACAAACCAAAATCAAATTTAAAACTACTTTTTGTTGTAAAAAATTGCGCATAATCATCTTTATGCTAGTTAACACATTTTTCGAAGTGCGCCAGTTATCCGGCAGCTATATTAATTATCTTAAACCATATAATATCTCTATGACTTGCTGCGTCCACTTGTTTGCCTTATATAAATGTACGATGATGCGATTGTATGAAACTATTTATAGAGCAGTTTACTTAATGTCTTTATGTATTTTTTGAAATTGTTTGCTTGTATTGTTTTTGTGTATGCGAGTGCGTGGCTCTCGCGCCAATTTCATGTCATTGTCGCGCAATTTGTATTGTTTTTGTTGTTGCTTGTGTTGGCGCTGCCGCCGTAGTAGCCGTTTTGTTTGTAGACGGGCGCTGTGATGGTGAGTTTGAGTGTTTCCGCATCCGCTTCAGCCACTGTCGGTGGTCCCCAGGACACTTGCCGTTTGACCGACGGCAAGCGTTCGACGCGTGTTGCGTTGGCTTGCAGTGACTGTTGTTGTTGCTGCAGTGGGGTTTTTTGCTGTCAATACATATGTATGTAAATAACTTTAATGACATAAAGACACTTGCTGTTGTTTTATCAATAAAATGTCATTCCTTTTTGTGCAAATCATGCTTTGAATGCAAGTTAACTTATCGGGGCTTCAATCTCTTTTGAGATAAACATTATTATGTTCCGTTTCTTTTGCCCAACAATAACGGTAAAAGAACATTTGTGCGAGTTTACGTATTTATAGTTGTGCGTTATGCCGTTAATTGGCTGTCATGCATTGCGGTGGGCTTATTCGATATTTAAGTGACGGTCCCGATTTGCTGAGTAAATATTTGTGTTTGCAGTAAATACATTACTATTTTACTATTCAAATGTAACGTTTAATATTTGAATAGTAAAATATTAACATTATCATAATAAATATTTGTTGGTTATTTTCATGCCCTCACTCATTGGCCATTAATTTTAAAATGTTATTGAACATACGATGCACATCCATGCAAAAGTTAAAATATTATAATATTCCGAAATTCGGTTTAGAAATTGTATTATATTTTAATAAGTTTCAGGCAAATTTTAAAGAATAAGAGGCTTAATTTCAATTATATTAAGTTATGTTGTCTAAAGGACACTCAAGCTCAAAAAGTAAGTCCATTATTTATAAAATAATTAATTTTTTAAGTCCAGTCAAATTTATAATGTCTTAAGATTTGTTTTGGAAATTTACAATACGAAGCTGATTTTTTTGGCTTTTTAATGACCTCAAAGACATGTAAAAGGGTTAAAGGGAAGAATAAAATATTCGTCGCGCTAAGATTTGTACGACACTTGTACCTCGAGCAAAATTCCGTAAGAATTTTATAGAAAGCTGAGAGCAGCTATAGTCATTTGGAGGAATATTTATTCATATTAGGTGCCCGTTGTCTAAATTTTTTTTTGTTTGTTTTCACAATCACCTATTAAATTTTCAGTTTGTGTGCTAAAAATCTGAATCAAATTAAAAAAACTCTTTATATTCGGTTTAATCCTTGCCTAAATCATATTCCTTATCCCATATATGGAGCATAGTATTTTTTGATATTTTGCATTAAGCAACTAAATTTTTCTTTGGAAAAGGTTTAATTACAATACAAAATTCTCCACTCTACAAAAAAGGTCTTAATAATTTTTTTCATAATATTCTTATTTTAAATGTTATATGCCATTAAAGTTATACATCAAACAGAACAAAAAGGTACACCATGCCGTATGAGTAACCCAGCGTTCCTTGTATACTTATTCCCCCAAGTTCATTCCGTGTTGCTCATACGACATGGTGTACCTCTTTTGTTATATTTGATGTTGTATACCTGAGCATTCTGTGTTGCTCATACGACATGGTGTACTCCTAAGGAGTCTGAAAGTGGGGATATTGGTTTGCATCAAAAAGATGCTCGCAATTATGACTGTAAAAATAAATTTTATTACTTACAATCCAAATTTGAAAAAGTGGTATTTTAATACAACTTTTCCTCTCTACAAAAGAGGTACACCATGTCGTATGAGCAACACAGGTATACAACATCAAATAGAACAAAAGAGGTACACCATGCCGTATAGGCATCGTGTCTCAATCTTGAATACATAGTATAAAAGCTTTCACGGAGAGTTCCGAGGCTTATAAACCACTGCTAAAGTCAAGAACATTGAACAAGCGGTGAAAATAGTCTTCAAAAAGAAACATTAACATTAGAGGATTATCGTTTTTGTTGGTACATTGAGTGTGAAATGCATTGCCGGTAGAAGATAATATATCAGTATGCTTGTCAAGGAACACATAAAAAAAGGAAACATAGGTAATTGGAGTAGTATTAGAAATATGCTTATATAATTAACGGCAATCCGAGTCAGTTCGGTTAGGTCGTACAAATGTGTGCGGGAATACGAGTTTCAACCAACTTGGAAGATAGGATAGTAAAAACAATCAATAAATCAAAAATACAGTGAAAGCCCCATTAAATGGACTCTCTATTAAGCGGCCATCTTGTTTATTAAGAAAAATCCGTCAAGCGGACATATCTATTGAATGGACAGAAAGATGGGTAACCAGACACTGAGAAAGTATACTTAAATTTGTTATCTTTTCTAATGAAATTTATAAGCATGAACTTATTCAAAATTAAACCTCAAGTATAATCCCTTGGATTCTTATATACAAGGTAGGCCATTTAAAGTTGACCCATTTGTTTCTAAAAAAAAAGAACAAAAGAAAACAATGTTTTTTGTTCATTTCAAAAATAATTTATTTTGGTCCAAGGGGATTTGTTTCAGCTAATATTTAAAAATTAGATCGCGTAAATGGGCACCTTTAGCTTTGACAGCTAAATGCACTCTTTTTTCGACATTTTTCATGACTTTGGCCAATGTTTCGGATGATATGGCGGCTGTTTCACGTCGAATGTTGGCTTTCAGTTGAGCTAAGGTCTTTGGCTTATTAGCGTATGCCTTGGATTTCAAATAACCCCACAAATAAAAGTCTGGTGGCGTCAAATCTGGTGATCTCGGTGGCCAGTCAACATCACCATTTTTCGATATCAATCGCCCGGGGAAAAATGGTCGCAATAAATTGATTGTTGGTCGAGCTGTATGGCATGTAGCCCCGTCCTGTTGAAACCAGAAGTTATCCATGTCATTTTCGCGAATAATGGGTATCACAAAATCCGTTATCATGGCTCGATAACGCTCACCATTGACTGTTGTCGTGGCTCCATCATCGTCTTCGAAAAAATACGGTCCGATGATCATATTCGCGCAAACACCGCACCAAACTGTTACTTTTTGGTCGTAAAGAGGCTGTTCTTCAATTAATTGAGGATTTTCGGTGGCATAAAATCGGCAAGTTTGCTTGTTTACGCCTCCATTCAACGAGAAATGTGCCTCGTCTGACATGATGAGTTTTCGCCAAAAGTCAAGTTCGTTTTCAGCCATTTCGATGGCCCATTTGGAAGCTGGGTTTAGTTTTTGTGCCATTTGAATTTTATATGGAAACATCTTCAAATCTTTATGAATTATGCGTCGGAGAGTGGTGCGAGAGATGTCTAATTCCTGAGAGCGGCGATAACTCGATGTCGATGGAGTCTCCTCAATACTGGCTCGTACAGCTTCGATATTTTCATCAGAACGTCTTGTGCGTTGTCTGGATGCATGACTGGCATTACTGAGATTACCGGTGTTTACAAATTTTGCGTATAAAGACTTAATTGTGTTCTTAACTAGAGCACTTTTCACTTTATTTTTTTTGCGAAACGCACGTTGAGTTAACACAATTGAAAAGTTATTTTGAATATAAAGCTGAACAATTTCAGCGCGTTCTTTTGGAGTGTACTGTTCCATGGTATAAATTGTCTTCGAATGACGCTTCTAACGCGGTATGACATTAGCCGATTTGTCAGCGCTGTTAAAAGTTACAGCGTTGCCAGATGGGTCAACTTTAAATGGCCTACCCTGTATATTTATTTATGCTATTGAAAATAAAATTTTCACTGTTTATTATTTGAATAAAAGTGTAAAATGTATAATATACCAGACCACTGCGTGGCCGGATCCACTAGTATATGTATAAAAATGACATGTCACATTTTGTCCAGGATAAACTGCTAGACCAGCAAACCAATTCTAGTAAAATTTTGCACATTATGTTCAGTTTGATTCAATTTAAAAGATAAGACAGTTGATATATCAATTATTTGAATATGTAAGTAAAAATTATATAGTATATACTATTATATATATATTTCAAATAATTAGCCTGTATTCAAACTTAAAAAAAAAATTGTATATTAGAAACTATAATTTTGAGTAAAAAACATTATTCTTCCCACTGACAAATATTTGTATAAATCAGTTTCTAAATTAGTACTCATTTACCATCCTCTTATTCTTATATTGATAATAACGTTTTCGCCCTTTTTCGTGAATACTATTTTCACTGGAATGAATAGTTTATTATAATAGCATTAAAGTATACCAGCGAAGCTTGACCGGATCTACTAGTAACTATTACATTACGAATGTGATATCAAATATTTAATTAAGGTAACGAAATTCTCCTAATTTTTCTCAAAACAGAATTAAATACAGAAACCGCAACTGAAACTGAAATCCAAAACACATCCTCGCTGTTTCACAGCTTTCGTGGAAAGTTTTGTTTTTGTAAACAAACAGAAATTAGCATATCATTAGCTTGTTTTGGAGTTTTACGGCGTATACATGTATGTATATCTTTTCGGTATAAAAACTATATGGCATATGGTTATGTTTTTGGAGCAATTCAACATAAAATACTTACTCGTATACCGAAAGAATGTATATATTGGAATAGCATAAGTTGACAGAGGGTGTTTTACAGCAATATTGAGAAAAAAGTGAAGTTTCGTTCTCCCAAGAAATGGAACTCTGTTGGAGAAATAACTCTAGAAAACGAAGTTGGCGACAAAAAGAATTTGATACGTTTTTGAAAGCGTCTGGAGTGCGGAAAAGACACCTGGCCAAGACGCCGCACACTTAGTATCCGCGATGCGGATGGAACTAGTTGTAGCATGCGACACAACTATGCACAGGACGAGATATAATAAAAATCGAAATGCAGTGTACTGGTGGAACGAAAAAATCGCAAAGCTGTGGAAGCTCTATCACTCAAAACGAAATCCAACTCAGAGAAGCATTTGAATGCCAAAAACAGCTTCAGAAGTCAGCCATTACAAGCAGAAAAAGAAGCTGTTTTGAAAAGCTCTGTCAAGAAGCAAGCATATACTCGAGGGGAACGGTATTCAGAATTTGTATGTCGAAGTTTAAAAATATATTCTTATATTAAACAAAGCGAAGCTACGGAGTCACTTCTATTAGTCACTGAAGAAAAACTATTGGCGCCTGGAATAGATGGTATACCAAATATAGCCCTAAAAGAAGTCATGTCTCCAAGACAAATATAATAACGATTTTATGATACAATATTCTCAATTTATAGACTTAATTTACAAATATAATTACCAAGATTCAAATTTTACCTATTAGTAAGGTCGGTAAACTAGGGTTAGACTAGGTTAGACTATCAGTATACTAGAAACTATACGCTAGTGTGTAAGTCTATAAATTGTGAATATTATATCATAAAATCGTTAAATTATATTTTTTATATGATAGAAATAAAGTTTACGGAGGATTTTTTTTTTTTAATTTTTGAAAATTTTACAATTTTTTCTAAATACATAAAAAAATATAAAAAAATCGGCCCACTCCGGGATTAGCAGGGATAGTTGTCAAATTAATTGAATTTTTTTTTTTTTTTTGAGGAAAAACCAAAAACAAAAATGGCGAACTTCCAAAAATGACGATTTTACTTAAAAAAAACCGATTATTTTATATAATTGATCGTGTTAAATTTTTTTCGTGTATTTTTTCGAAAAGTTCATTCAAAAACAAAAATTTAAAAAAAGGTCCCCAAATGTCAATTTCTACAAAAGTTATGGCTATTTGAAAATAAAGAAGCAATTTTTTGAAAAATTCATAACTTTTCTGAAGTTTTACAAAAAGTTTTGAAAAAATTCCCAAAAATGTTTTTCAAAGGGCAAAAAAGGTTGGATAAGTTTCAGCAAAATATAAAGGGATCGGGTGCAAAAGTGGTCGATTTGGTATGGAATACCCCCTATACAAACATCGTCATGACTTAAGTCGATATCCTATATAAGTTAAGTAGCAAAATAAGACATAATACTGAAGTCAACAATTGAGTTGTCAATAGAAGTTAATACCTTGCTCTGGCATCATAGATAGGGAACGTTTCAGAGACACCCAAAGCGTATCAGCGATTAAAAATACAAACTGGCCGATCAAACTCAAGTCCTTGTAGGAAAATTTTCGACAAGGTATATTCATGAAATCTGGCACAATTATTACTCGTAGCATCGCTAAAATCTCCGGAGAAATTGTTTGGATTGAAGAATTTCTTCATTTTGTATGGAAAATTCACATAGATTAGTAGCTAATACTTAGTTGCAATATCCGAATATTTTATTCAGTATGGACAATCAAATAATACAGCTGCCACTAAAACTGACCGATTTAACTTAAGATAAAGATCTTGTATGCTACTTTATGCTAAAAAAAATTCATCCGTTAGGAGTATTATAACTGCGTTGAAGGGGGTATTCTAGCCTAAAAATTAAAAAAAAAAATGGAATTATTTTTTTTTTTATATTTTTAAAGTTTAACTATTCAAGAATATGTGTACAAGAAGATTTTTACAAAATTCAAACTATTTTCGGAGATATAGGCACTTTTCTGACCCGGCATCCAAACTGGTTCGGCCGGAACGCGAAACTTTAAATGCGTTTTTCTCAAAACTGACTTTTTCGGAACGAAACCCACGATTTCTCAGGATCTACTGGACCGATTTACTTGAAATTTTTGTAGAGTCTTCTTTATAGGCTTGTCTATGGTTGGAACTAGCCCCATCCCCAAATTTTTATTTTTATTATGTTTAAAAAATTCGAAATAGTCAGAAAAAGTCATCCATAAAACTTTTGTTTTTAGGCAGTCACCATTTTTTGAAAATTTTTTCCCCACTTTTCCGTAGTTCCGGCCATTGCGACATTATTCTAGATTAATAATCTTTTTTTCTTTTTGGTTTCAGATAACTAGGAGGGTTGAAATCATTGGTATGGTCACGTGGAAATTTTTAGAGATCCCCACTTCGTCAGCTCATAATTTTTGAAATTTTTTACTTTTTTTAGTTTTTAATTTTTTTCTCTACTCTTCTAAAATTAACAAATAACTAATAAAAAAAAATGTATCGTAAAGATATTAATTGCCTTTTTTTACGACACTTTAAAAATTACCAGAAATTCAAGCTTCTAGACTAGAATACTCCCTGAAGCAGAAATTGAAGTGTATTTTTCTTTATTTTTATAAGTTATTGTATGCTATCTGCAATGCTAACCCAAAATTTTGAACGATCTAAAAGTCATATAGTTTTAACAAATTTTCTCATACAATTTTCAACCAAGAAATCAAAACTTCAAAACCATTTCAGTACAACTCAAAAAATATATAGTACATGAATTTACTTATCCAGATTACATTAAGTCCTCTACAAAAGAAGACACTACGCAACAAAGGATTGCATCCAAACCCGTAAGCAGCTGGATGAAGCGAGGAAGCCATTGTAATTTTGTTAATGCGAAAGTGTCCAAAACTTGAACAAAAGGTGGCCATAATAAAGACGACACAAGAAATGACACAACGAAATGCACAACAAAAAGCAAATGAGTCCATTTTTGCAGGGCAATACATAAAAAGAGCAACAACTTAAATACATAGATGACAACCAAATAATAGTGGAATGCATTTTCTTTGGAAGTTTTTTGTTTATTTACTTAAGTTTGCATTTTCATTTGTGTGCGCTGAAATACTACTGAGAGAAATGGTAACAAAAAGTAAATGAAAGCTAATTCAATGAGTTTAGAACGCAGCACCGTGAAGACGTGCACTCAAGTGAAAAGTGGTTGCTTTCTGCATGGTATGAGACATAAGAAGAAAGTTATCGAAGTGCGACCTTGTTGTGAGTGAAGTATTTGGACATTTTACTCAGTAAAATTACAATACAATTGTGACATTGTAATGCAGAAACAGCGTACGCGTGGAACTAACAATCGATTGTACAAAAAAGCGATTACAGAAAATGGAGAAAGAAGATTTTTAGTTCCAGCGAGAAGGAATAGTGCACAATAGATTTAATTACTACGAACACATATACTGAAATTTAAAGGTAGAATGTGCCTAAGGGTAAGTAAAAGATCTTGTCAAAAAAAATGTTAATAAATATTACGGCAGATTTGTCTCGTTGGATATTTTAGAGTTTGTTTGACAGAAAAGTACATGGGTTCGTGACGTCATGAATGAAAGGAGGATAAGTTTGTTTATAAATACTATGGGAGTTAGACAGTGGCGCTTGTTTATGTTGTGTTCTTTAGCAATCTTTACCTATCATTCCTGGGGCTTGTCAATTCATGCTCGAGTCAAAAATTTGTTTAGCAGTTGAATTAGATATCCATTCAAGCAAGTTACCCACAGTTTACATTTTTTTTCAATCAGTTTCCTGATATAAGTATCATGAATTCGCTGTAAGAGTGAAACAGTCATTTTAAACTTTGTGACGGGTGTTGTTTATACATGTGATTTTCGATGAAGGAATACTATTTCGGACTTGGGATCGTTTTGACAGCTATAAAAACCACAGATCGGTTTCACACCGCGTTTACCTTAGCGGATAATTTGCAGCCTTAGAAATGCCGTACAATGCGTACCCAAGGCGAAGATGAAGTGTCGAACAAAACCCGAATGAGCGAGGCGGGGCCAATGAATTGCCGGCCGAGCTATTCAAATACGGCGGCAAAGAACTGATAAGGGGCATGCATATGCTTCTTTGTAGAATATGGTCGGACAAAAGTATGTCTGAGAATTGAATTTTAAGTGTGGTCTGAACAATCCACAAAAAAGGAGACCCCATAATCTGCGCCAACTGCTGTGGGATAAGCCTCCTCATTTTCGAATATAAAGTTCTATCGAGCGTACCATGTGAAAGACTGAAGCCCATCGTCAATTACCTGATTGGACTTTATCTGTGTGACCTTAGACCTTTAAAATCTACAATCGATCAGATTTTACAATGCGTCGAATATTGGAAAGTACCCGATAAAAGAAGTTTGACACACACCATTTCTTTGTCGATTTTTAAGCCGCTTTCGACAGCACGAAAAGGAGCTGCCTTTATGCCGGTATGCCTGAGTCTGGTATCCTCGCAAAACTAATACCGTTCTGTAAACTGACATTGAGCAATACCAAAAGTTCCTTCAGGATCGGGAAGCACCTCTCCGAGCCGTCGCTGTAAAACAAGGGTTCAAACAAGGCGACTATCTATAGTGTGACGTTTTCAATCTATAAAATATTTCGAGCTGCAGAGCTAAATAGAGAAGCTACCATCCTTTAAGGAAGCAAAGTTTATGGGTCGGATAGTGAAAGAAAGCAAGACGAAATATCTCCTATCATCAAACAAACCACTTGTCTCTGTTGACAGTTATAACTTCGAAGTCGTAGATAATTTGGTATCTCTTGGAACCAGCATTAACTCCAACAACAACGTCAGTTATGAAAATCAACATAGAATAACTCTTGCCAACAGGTACTACTTCTGACTAAGTAAGTATTCAGTTTAGAAGTAAAGTCCTCTCTCGACGAAGAAATACCAAACTCTGTAAGTCACTCATTATTCCCGTTTTGCTATACGGAGCAGAGGCATGAGTTGATGTTACGAGATTTCGAGAGAGAGATCCTGAGGAAGATTTATGGTACTTTGTGCGTTGACCACGCTTAATAGCGCATTTGATGGAACCATGAACTGTATGATGTATACGACGAAATTGATATAGTTCAGCGAATTAAAATACAGCGGCTACGCTGGCTAGGTCATGTCGTTCGTATGGACAAAAACACTCCAGCTGTCAAAGTATTTGACGCAGTACCCACCGGGGAAAGCGGAGGAAGATGAAAGCCTCCACTCCGTTGGAAAGATCACAGTTCATGAATTAAAAAAAAACATGGATAAGATGTTAACGTATTATCTGCAGAGACGACTTCTTATGCTTTGTTAGAACATTTATCCTCACGCTGTTTCAGAAAGATTCCAAAATAAATACCATAAAGTTGAAGTAAATTATTTACATGAAATTATTTAACAAATAGTAGTTTACTTAAAAATTTTGCTATATGTGTTTAAGAAGATTAACACATTTATAATTTTTAATACATTTCCTAAATTTATTTTTAAGTTCTGTCAAGCTCAAATGATTTCTTTCATATTCAGCAAGTAATCCTTGAAGCTGCGCAGAAGTTTTCTTCTTAATTGAAAGTTATGAATATTTTTAATTCAAGAAATATATAGTAGCATTTACTTGTAATATTGCGGGGCTTAAAGTTACAACAACATGCGTTTTAAGTAATATTTGTTGTGTAAAACATATTAATTTACAGCAAAGCAAAAATCCATCTATATACATATGTACAATAGTATAACTTACCTCGTAAAAATATAAATTCTCACTATCATTATAAACAATACAGAAATAAATAAGAAATTGAAAGCACAGCAATGATGAAAGCCATTTAGATATGTATGTCGATTTGTACATTTAATCCATTTCCTTTATTTTATACAAATAAATTTCTATTTACACAAATTTTAATACAAATATTTTCAAAATAGTTGCTTAGAAATGGCTATTAACTAAAAATTAGAAAAGTTTCAGAGCTGATTTTTCAACAAATTTGGCATCGGTTAATTTGTTGTTGGTTTGGATTTCTTCGGTTGGTAATCTGCTCAAATTCGTTTTTAGTATCAATTAAGAAATGGATTAAATTCGTTCAATGGCACAAGCACAAACCGGATGCAACGGTAATTCTATATCTACAATATCGATGAATGTGTGTACGAATATTTACGAGTGTTCGAAATTCTGCTGTATACATGTGTGTGTGTGTATTTCCATTTTGTGCGATGTAGATAGTTCGAAAGCAAAAGCAGCAGAGAGCTTTTAATAATTTATTTTACTTTAAAATGAAAGTTTGTGGAGAAAAGTTTTGTGTCGAAATAATGAAGGAAAGCATATACCTTAATTATGATTATTTTAGCCAATTTCTGCTGCATTTTCTTTCTTTTGTATGTGAGAGCATATGTGTGTTCGCAAGAAATACTATATACAAATGTATGCTTATACCATAGACAATAATTCTAGCTAAAAATGCGCAAAAAAATCAACATGCGTGATATGTGTGTATATATGTATGCGTGTATTTACATAAATATATGTAGTGATATGTACAGTTGTGCATGTAAAGCTTAGCTAAGCTATGGCTCAAGCAATAAATCGACTTCACTGATGGAGCAAAGCGGTGCCAAACCGATTTGCATAACACCCGCACCGTCCTTAGAATCAGAACTATAGCGCTTGCTTACCGTGCCGTGGCCGTTCGCTGTTGCACCATTTGTGGCCGCAGGTTTCGTCTGTTGCGGTGTTCCGTCCGTCAAATCACCACCTATTTGGGCAGGTGTTTGAGTCTCTTTCTCTAGATTTTGTTGCTGTGCTGGAGAAGGAGTCTCGGTGCTTTTCGGCGCCACTTGGCTGGCTTCTAAGTTAAGAAAGGAAGGAAAAGAAAAATGGATTACACTTTTTTTTATCGAAAGGTAATAAGCAAAACTTTAAGCATATATTGTATCGAATGTAAATAAAAAAAACGTTAATACTCTTTACACATAAGAGTTTCCATAGAAGAACTATAGAAGAACATAGATTCGGATCCTTTAGTTTGCATGACAGCTAGATCTATAGTGGTCCGATTTTGGCGATTCTAACAAATGAGTAGCTGACGAATGCATTATCTCAAGAACTGAAGGACTCGAGTGTATGCCATCAGACGGACATGACTAAATCGACTCAGCTCGTCTTGTTGATCATTGGGTTAGGTTAGGTTAGGATAGAAGGCTGATCAAAGATTGCACATAGACTGCTATATGTGGTCCTTTGTGAAACCATAGAAAAGAAAAACTCTTGTGTTTGAACTTATATATTAGGAAAATACTTAGCAGATACAAATTTGCAAAAGTTTTTAATTTCAATTCCTGCCAGTTCGGTGCAATGTCTGAAGGTATGTGCTTCTAAGTTTTAGTCTTGACCTCCCAAACTCGGGACAATCAGGAAATAACGCCAATAGAGCAATGGCCTGTTAAAATCCGCTCAACTAAGGTAAGGTCAGCTTTACTGAGGGCTAAGTGATTACAAGATCTCATGCGATCGATTGCATGTACCAACGGTGGCCCAGCGCTGGCTAAGCTCCAGCGAAGCCCAGCCATCTGGTAGTAGAACACAAGAGGATACGGGAACACCGATCCGCACCCATTCTACTGATAGCCATTCCTTTCTAGCTTTACAATTTCCTGTGATTTCGCTTTGGTCTGGCACCGAAACCGTTCATATCACAAAGAGTCTCTATGTTATTGGTAGTGAGGTTAGGCACTCTTTTATGGTTAGTATCGGCGCCCGGCTAACTGAGTGGATGGTCACTTCTCTTAAGGAAGCTGCATTCCGTAGCAGTAAGTCTACTGCTACCTTAAGGGCTGCAAAATCGGCTTGGAAAACACTGGAATTTTCAGGAAGCCTGAAGCTAGAGTAGATAGAGAGCTCCTGACAGTAGAACCCTCCAAAAATCTTAAACCCAAGCCTTGATCTATCCGTAAAGAACGTCACTGCCTCTCTCCTCCAACGTCTTCTTCTCATCCAAAATTCTCTTGCCGGTATATGGGCAGAGAAATAGCCGCCAGAGTTTGGTTTGGCGACTCCATGATCCAAGCGATCCGACATGAAGTCAAAGTGTGTGAGGATATCCATGTCAGATCTTGGAACATAAGCAACACAATGCATAGCACAGTTACTTTGAGGTAGTGTTGATCAAAGATCAAAAAGTTCCTACTTTTAGGCGAAATTGAGCTTGCAACATTGTAGGGGCCATCATGGGGCACCTACCCTTAAGATCCCACCTTCCAAAAGTGGGAAAAATAGATCCGGCGGTGTGCTGGAACATTATCTCTTGAAATACTCTAACTTAAGAGACATTGGGCATCTGGGGTAGAAAAGAATTAGGTTTTTTTACTAAATCTACAGAGTTACTGGATAAGACTAAGATTGATTACCAGCCGGGGTCACAATGTACCAAAGTTGGCCTAACTGCGGCTGCCTGCAGTTCGGCGCCTATGCGCCTCCCTTTTCAACCTACCAACCAACAATGTATGGTTAGAAAAGGCTCTGGCCCAAATAATGAGGTTGATCCATTGGCGCAAAAGCCAACGTTGGACTTTTTCAAAAATTTTTGTGACAAGACATGTACCGGCAAAATATTTGAATAGTCAGCTCTTTACATCCTACGCTCTAGAATTTAAGTTTTTTTCAAAAATTTTTCGTAAGTTTTGTACATACCTTCATTTTGCTTCGGCGCCGTTGCGTTGGGTTTGTCTTGTTTCGCCGGTTCAATACTTTCATCTTTAGCTTTTTTTTCCTCTTTACCTTTCCCGTCGTTCGGGTTTTCGTTTGGACTCTTATTTGCATCAGCATTGCTTACAGGTTTTTCTTCGTTTGCGTTTGCAGTTTTCTTCTCAAGTGTGTCCTCAGCGCCTTTCTGACTAATCTCTTTTTCATCCGCTTGTTTCTCAGGCTGTGCTGCCTCCAAGGCTTCATCTAAGCTTTTATCTACCTCTGCTTTTGCGGCATCCTCGTCGTCATCTTCATCCTCTTCATCGATGCGTGCGTCAATCTGACCCAATGGTATATCTCCGTTTTTCTTTGTACTACCATTCTCTTTAGCCGGCGTTGCTGCACCTGCAACTGTTGCGGCGCCAGCTGCGCTGCCATTTTTCAAAATACCCACCAGCGGAGCGCCATTTCCCGACTTCTTTTCATCCTGTGGCAACTGCAAGTGGCAAGAGTTATAAATTTCGGTTTAATTACACTTAATGGTCTTCGCTTACGTCGCCTTGTTGTACTCACCACTTTGTAGGCGTAAGACTGCGTTCCCGCCACAGCCGGCGATTCATGCATTTTCGTCGCTTGTTCCTTTGACCATATGATATCCTCGTCGGTCTGGCGTTCGATGCGTTTCTTATAGGCACGATGGCTGCGGTACACCTCTATTAGGCAGCAAATGATTATGATCACGAAGAGCGACGTCAGCGTTACGAATACCACTTGCGTGGAGTCCTCCTTCTCCGAAACGTCGTAACCGAATTTGGCTACATAAAGGACGCGTTGCGGTGGATCTTCAACCCATGTCTCGACACTCTGCAAAAGGTAATATATTCTCATGAGTACCGAGGCCTCTGGAAATAAGCTACGCAATCAGACATTAGCGGGCTTTCACATATGCAAATCTACGCGCCAAGCTTCAACTCGGCAAGGTAAGAACGTACCAGAGCAACTGCAATTGGCCACCACGGTCCATTACAATTATGCAATTTTGATACCTTGGTGTAGTTGTTGGCTTTTGTTTGTGTTATTGTCATTTTGGAAATCTCGTTAAAGTGCCGTTACTGTTGCTTATACTTCAATGATTGCTGTGCATGAGGGGTATCTGTTACCATTTCCCTCAGCACTGGCTATTACTTACCGAGCTTACGTTGACCATTGGTTCCTGTGATGGTTGCTCCGAAATATCGAATTTGGCTATACACTGTGCGCTACGCAGACCCTGTGGGTGAATAACAGTTATATTGTCGGCGCCTGATTTGGTGAAGAGCATATATTCCTCCAGCGGTTTCATCACATAATTATTCACTTGTATGTAAATATCTGTTGGCGATAATTGGAAATTGCATTAGTAAACCCCAAACTTCCACATGCATTTGTATTTATGTGGTTATTACATAATTACATGCATTCATTGAAATCACCTGAGGAGAGCAAGTCATTTAATTGAAAGTGGGTATAAGCAGTACATATGATGTACATATATGTACATATACATATGTATTTATTATACTCAATTTACTGCTAGAAATCAATATTGCTCTAATTTATGTTAATATTGAATTCTGGTATATTTAAAAAATTGTTTGTAAAGTAGTTACATAAGAGATCATAAATTCCGAAATCACATATTGAAGGATCTTAATACCTTTAAAGATCTAGATTATCTTAGAACAATATGGTAGATTAGGTTATGTTAGTCTGATACGCTAAATAAGCCAAGCAAAGACTTGTTTTGGTCCTCAGCGCTACCGGATGGAGTACCATCACCTATCTATAGTGTTGCATTGTTTCCCTGGTGCCTTGCTCTTGGCATTTCTTCTTCCATCAATTAGTCCCATTTTGCATGTGTGCTAAACTAACATATTCAACAGTCTTTTCTATCGAACCCAGTAAGAACTTTGTGTATTTCTGTTCTACATCTTTACATATAACTTTTACATCCCGGTAGATCGTTCTATGGCATTTTGATCTTCCTTGCCGCACTCCTGTCCAAATCGATGTGAAATCATATGTCCTTAAGCAATCAAGACATAATCCCAAAGAGCAACATCTAGAGGAAACAGCCAATGTATGTACAAACGAATTTTGATCGAAAAAATTAAAGTGCTTTTGCCTAAATGGCCTTCAACATCCTATTTTGAGCTAAAAGTTCTCCCATCCAAAAAAATTTGTAGAGACCCGGACATGCAATAGTCCGAAGGTGCCAAGTCTGGAGGATATGGTAGATGTGGCAACACATTCCACCCAAGTAAAAAAAACTTTTGGTGAGTCATCAAACTTGTATAGTGACTATTTATCTCTTTCTGTGACTATCGGCTTTCGAAGTGCTGGCTCATTCTTTTTAGACAATGATCTCTTGCAGTTTACATCCTTGTAAACAACCCATATTTCGTCGCCCGTAATAAAGCGCTTCAAGAATGGATCACTTCTTTGTTGTTTGATAAAATAATCAAAGGGAGTAATTGGTCCATATTTTTTCAAAACTGATGCTGGATATAATGTTATAGTTAATGGGGAACGCTATAAAGCCATGATTAATCACTTTTTAACAATAAACAAATTACAATCGTTAATGTGATGAGGCAAATTTCGTTTTGTAAGAACATGAGGAATCCATTTATTAAGTTTCGAAATCCTATACGTTTCATGTCGGAACGAAATTTTGTAAAGCAATTTTGGCGTATTTGTGGATGGAGTATGTGTAGGGAGGATGGAGTCATGTGTAGAAGTTCACGCAGGTGAGGAAAGTTCTCTGATCGCCATTCACTTGGGAGTGGCCAGAAACGATTCTTTTACATATGACTCAAGCAGCTCACGACTTCCGGTCTTTGACCAAGTATCTTCTGGGTAGCCTAAGAACATCCGTTTGAAGGCGAGCTAAAGTGAAAAGGCGAAACATTCCCTTCCTAGGTTTGTGCGCTGGGTTTGGGACCCACCACGTAAAAAAACACCCCCAGTGAAAAAACAACAACAGCCTCGGATGAGAGACCCCCCTTTTAACGATTGGTGCGCGGTTGTTAACTCGGCTATAATCGCGTAAGTGGTGTCTACGCCAATTAAGAAGAAGAAGATTTGTATTTAGCGTTATTGTATTGTTTTCTACTTTCCATCCACCAAACAATAACTACTCCAAATAAATGAATTTTTTTTAAATAAGTCTTACTAATCAAATATATATTGGTAAAGCAGTTAAGTGTGAAGTTGGCTGCAAAAAACGGCAATAAGTTCAGCTGTTGTTAACAAAGGAAATAACTTAGAGAACAAACAATACAATAGTTTTGGAAAGTTTTGAATATATTTATGTTATATGGGAAGAGCTGGTTGACGGAAATTCATATTGCCAACAACACAGATGTTGTAGAGAATGAAAAATGAGAGCTTTTGCTCTTATCGGATTTGAATAGTTGACTCATAAAGAAAACTAAAAATAAAGACATGCATTGTATATAGGGCTATAAATATTATATATAAATGGTACTGTTTTCATATTTCTATATCACAGTACGAAAATGAACAAAATCGGACTACAATCACGCCTAATTCCCATGTAGCACAAAGTTAAATTCCATTTTATTCTTTCACTTTCCATAACACAAATAAAAAACTTATTAATAAAGCGGGATAAAATGTTGGTCTATTAATTCGTATAAAGTATGCCAGCTTACGACCAAAAATTGTCCAAATGCAAGCTTCTACATAGGTACAGCATACGTGGAGCCCAGTATCTATGTTTGACTTCTGACCGAAAATATCGTTCAGTATGTGTGACATGAATCCTTTCCTGGCATAAGTAATTCTAAGTGTCAAAAATAAGTTGAACTAGGTCAATACTTCCCTGAGCTCCATATACCTACTATAATATAAAGATTTTCGAACTTCCAGGTGACATATCGGCCAATATTTGAGTTATCGCAATGAAAATTACAGCACATGTTTTACTCATAACAGTACATCGTTGTGCTTAAAAAATATAAAATAGCGAAACTTGACTAGCCTCCATATAACTAAGTATTACCCGGATTTTCGAACATCCACTTGACTTTCTTCCATATGATTGGTGATTGTATGTAAGATACCTTAATGAAACTCAGGGAATATTTTTGAGTATGTGGCATATTAGTAGTAGTTGGATGAGTAAAAATAGATAAAATCGGGTTGATACTACCCCTCACTCCCATATACTACATATAATTTCGTTTATCTATAAACCTTATGCCAAATATGTGGGATGTGTATGTGTATGAGTTATATTTAGTATATGTATGTGAGATATTCCATACCAAATCGACCACCTTTGAGCCCGACCCCTTTAGATTTTGCTGAAACTCAGCCATCCTTTTCTACCCTTTGAAAAACATTTTTGAAAATTTTTTCAAAATTTTTTGTCCAACTTCAAAAAAGTTACGAATTTTTCAAAAAAAAAAAGGCTTTTTTATTTTCAAATAGCCGTAACTTTTGTAGAAATTGACTTTTGGGGACCTTTTTTTTTTTTGTAAATTTTTATTTTTGAATGAACTTTGCGAAAAAATACACGAAAAAAATTTAACACCATCAATTATATAAAATAAACGGTTTTTTTTAATTAAAATCGTATTTCTTTGGAAGTTCGCTATTTTTTTTTTGTTTTTTTTGTCCTCAAAAAAAAAAAAAAATTCAATTAATTTGACAACTATCCCTACTAATTCCGGAGTAGGCCGATTTTTTTTAATATTTTTTTTATTTAAAAAAAAAAAAATTGTCAAATTTTCAAAAATGAAAAAAATAAAAAAATATAAAAAAATATGAAAAAAAAAATCATCCTAAGGTATTTTCTTCTTTGATTCCTCCAAGTTGCACCAGAACTTTCTGCTTCCTTACTAGCTAACTTAATAGCGTTTTCTTTTCTCACAAAAATATTCCAGTTATACTGCCCAATGCACGGGCTGTCAAAGTTGCTTGCTTTTTTCTTAAAGTATTGCCTTCTAAAGAGGCAAAAGTGCCACAATTTCTACCCTCTCAAAATGGAGGTAAGAGAATCAGTTGCCCCGTGAATTTTAAATTGCACATACATATATCTCGTTTAGTTTTAGGTAATACGTACAACCGTTAGATGAACGAAAGAATATAAAAAGTCTTACTATTTTGCCACCAAAGCTGCTGATATTTTCATTTTTTTCAAAATAATTTGTTTAATCTCTATGTTTTAAATGAAATTCTGCTACTAATTTTTAAATTACTTAATAGAAAAAGGGTTTTTCAAGACTCCAGTAAACTAGTCATTGAAAGCGGCAGTGTTGGCAATAAATTCAATAGCGAGACAGCGGTTCTTTATTTACGTTAACGACCTTGTTTTATTCATTTTGTGTCTTTACACTCTTTCTGGGGTCTTCAGTGGAGACCATTTTTTATAGCCTTGAAGTTTTTTTAGTTAACGACTTTGGCAATAAACGTACATCATGATGTAGCAACAAATCTTAGAAGGCGAACTGGTTGCTGTCGGAGAGCGGATATGAAGGAAGTAGTGTGAGAAAATTCAACGCTTTCAACTTGTCTGTAGTGCTTTTATTTCTTTTTGAACTACTATCTGTTTATACACAAACACACACACACGTATGTGCTTTATTTACTCAGCCAGCTAGTCGATGGACGTTTAGTATTGACTTTTTTCCCATTTCAGCCGCGCTGATGACCCTCAAAAGTTGTAAAAACTCTAGATAAAGCAGTTTGCGCTTCGATTACGCTTATGTGCACAACTGTACATATCTACGAGTATATACATGCATGAAAGCTTCTGTGGATGCGCTACGTCAGAATGAAATGCAGCGCCACCATGCGTATTCTCAAGTTCCTGATGTGCTTGTTGTTTTTGGCATGTGCATATGCGTAAATGGATATCAAGTGCTAGCAACACAACAACAACATCGTTTAGCAAAACACAGCTAAAAGCGGTCATGACTCAATGGACCTGCGCTTGTGGTTTGTATTGTGCGTTAGGCGTAAGAGGGCGCAACAACTTTAGTTCGTCAAGTGGACCCTCATCAGGAGTTTAGCGAAGCTTCAAGAATTAATAGCGCATTGCTGGGAAATTTATACCAGGTCTCTAGGCATAGTCAGCAGTTAAACCTATGTGTATATGTGTATATAAATGCTCACATACATATGTACAGTTAAAACATATGTGCTTTGGCTGGGACTTAAAACAGTGAAGGAGAAACACAAAATTCTGCCAAAGACAACTTGCATTAACAAGCAATTTTGACGTTTGAGAGTTGTCTACATACCAAAGAATATATATAAACAGTGAATATTAACTTAAGTTATTGTATAATTTGCAACTTATGGTCATGTAACTCAAAGGTTCTTCTCAACGGCTGGCCGTTTCCATCAACCCGCTTCCTTTATGTGCTATTTATATTATTGTTAATGACGAAAAGTACAGAATTTGGTTATAAACTAGTAAGCCCATTCAGTAAAGAGAAATCAACAAAGAAGCCTTTGCCGTACTTAACCTATAAGTAGTGCTTAGTTCTTAGTTACTTAACTGAAATACTAAACTTGAACATTTGACACATGTGGTCAGTGAAAATACGCCATGTGTATAGGTTTAAAGTATGTAGTATGGTGTGTTGAAAATTATAGAAATTGAATTGGAAAATATTTTGATCAGAAATTCTTCCACGCTTCTCCCAGTTCAGTCTGCGTAAATAAAACAATGAAGAGCTCTTAGAAATTAAAACCTCAAGGCCTGGTATCATTCTCAACTTGTTCTCTAGTATGTCCAAAGAAGAGTATTCAGCTGAATTACCAAATTATTCATCAACATTTATTTTGTCGCCTTCAAAGTAATCCCCACCAGTTGTAATACATTTGTGTCTACGAGTCGAGTCCTCGAAAAACTTTTCACAAACACTTTTTGGAATGGCCTTCAGTCACTTTAGCGAATTTTGGTTTATTTTTTCCCACGACTGAACACAAGCTTCATGGAGCAGCAATTTCAGTTTGGATAACAAGAAAAAGTAATTCGGAGGCAAATCTGTTGAATACGGTGGCTGATCGATGGAAAAGTAATACGGAGCCAAATGTGTTGAATACGGTGGCTGATCGAGGGCAGTCATTGTGTTTTTGGCTTTAAATTCGGTAACAATGGTGTCTCGATGCGAAGGTGCATTATCATCCTGTAAAATCCATAAATCGTTCTTCCACAATTCCGGCCGTTTTCGATGGATCTTCCATGCAAACGCCAAATAGAACTCCTTATTGATCGTTTGTCCTTCCGAAACAAATTCATGATGCACCAAACCGCGAATATCGAAAAAGCAATACCACATGATTTTTGAGCGGCTTTGGCGTGGTCTTTTTGGTTTTGGGTCGTTTTTCCCTCCATTCCGATGATTGTTGACTTGTTTACATGTCAGAATCATAAATCTATGTCTCATCGGCAGTTATAATGCTCTCCATGAATGTGGAATCGGAATTCGCTTGATCAAGCAGTTCAAAGAGAACTGCTTTCGTTACACTTTTTGAAAAAAACAAAAACAGATTTATCGGTACGAGTGGAGCAAGTGCGCGTTTCATACCAAAACGAGCCAGCAAAATCATTCGAGCGGATTCTCGAGAGATTTCGAGATTTCTTGCCACCTCTGTAACACTTGCCTGATGATTTTCAAGCACCTATCCTTGATTTAATTTAATTTTTTTTTAATATTTTCAACAGTTGAAGAGGCCGAAGATCGTCCAGAACGAAGTATGTCTTGAGCGATCTCTCGACCGTCTTTTAAATTTCCGTCAACCTTGTTTTGGTTAGAAATATAAAAGTTGGGAAAAATGTTTTGTTCGATATTTTTATTCCTTGTAAAAATCGTTACACTCTACTGGGGTGTATCGATTTAAGCAACTGCCCTCGTATCAAAATTTGGTAAAATAAGGTCAATAATTCACCTAACTAGTTAATCTAGCGATCTATACGTGAGAATATGGTATTTGTCACACTGTAGATTGAGGGTGGAAATTGGTGAAGTCGGATGACATTGGTCGAGTCTAACCTCCATGTAATATATTGAATTTTGACTTTTCTGGTTTCGTGATGGAGCTATACACATTTTAAAATGTCATCGGAGCATATTTCTATTGAATATATTTCTGAAAAAAATTGTTTTTGCTAAAATTTAGTTTACAGAAGAAATCGGTTCTAGTGTAGATAAAACGAATCGGACAAGAATTATAAACGAAAGTAGAAGTGAAGCGGAGAAAATATGGCGATAACAAATATTTACGAAATAACTTAGGATTTAGAAAAGCCGCCATTGTTAAAGAGATAAAGGGTTTTCGGAGACGTATAGGCTAAACTCTCGTATAGAGGATTATGAACATTATGTCCGTAAGGAACTTGTGGGTCAGTCCTCATGGAGCATTATTTGTGCTTGATAACAAAACGCTGGTTAAACCATTTCTACTTGATAGTCCCACTTAATTTGAACTCATAGTTCAATCTAACTTTCAATCATTTCACGTTACCAAATTCACCTACAAAATATATGACTGTCCAATCATTATAAGCGGCACGAAAATAGGCATTTTATGAGCCACTTATTTGTACTTACCAATCAATGCATGTGCATGTGTTATAACCGAGAAGCCACAAAATAGCTACTTACTCGACAGACAGCCGCTATAACTCTTAAACACAGCAAATCTCGCATCTGTTGTATTGATGCCACCAATTTGTACACGATTTCCACCCACATCACTTGTCGGCACCGGAGCACGTGTCTGTATCTTTGTCAATGGCACCTTTTCGCGGTCAATATACAGTGTGGCCTCACTGCCGTTGCGTATGTAGTAGATGGAGTGGCGTGCATTATTCAGAAAACTTCGATCGATGTGCGCCCCAACGGCCGGCCCTTCACGGTCCTCTTCGAATAGTAGATGGCCATCAGCGTTAATGGCTACCATCAGGTAATAACTACGATCACCGGTCGGCTGCAATAACAACATCACACGGTTGGCACGCCGCAAATCGAACGAGGAGAATGCCAATTGCAAACGCACGTAGTCCACTTTGCCGGTAAGCTCGAATTTACGCAACAATGTTGATTCGCCGCTAAAGTCTGCGCCCTTCTCCTCCATGCAAAATTCACCGAGAAAACTGGTGTGTTCACAGTCGCATGTGGACTCTTGTTTGGCGAAATTCTCTTTACATATGCCGCCATTTTTGCAAGGCTCGGCGTCACATTTGATTTGGCAGTTGGGCAGCACACCTTCCATGGCTGTGGGGGAAGAAAGAGAATGGATGAGAATGCGAAATGTGCTAGAGTTTATTTTTAAAATTACGCTTTGGTATATAATTGTTGTAGTTGTTAGTGTTATGTGATATAAATACTTATAACGAAGATTCTATGATAATGATATTTTTATATCAGCCATTCTTTAACTAATTGATATTAAAATTACCCAATTCATTCTTATTCTTGATTTGTTTAACTCAAGCCTAAGCTGCCTCTAAATGAGTAAGGATTGCGATTTGTTGTATTTCATTAACAACTTAACTCGATAGCTCAGATATCTCTCAGGTACTCGTATACCTATTATCTGTGTTTCCGATTGCACGCGGTTCATCGCCTAACTTTCAAAGATCTCCCTGTTAGCTACACTATTCAAGTACTATATTGGATCCGGCATATCAGAACTGGAACCTCAAAAACCAAATAATTCCTAAGTCTCATAGAATGCTTTCCAATTCTTATATTTTTTCATTATTACGAAGACAATTTGCAAGCCGTATGCATCTCTGAAATTTCGATTTCCTTTAAGTTTAATTTTTGCGGCTTTCCATTAATTCAGAATGACTATAAATCAAAGTGAATCAATTTTCTGGGCAGTCGCAGAACGTTTGGCACTTAGTTAGCTATCATTTTGCCCAACACTGTGGGTCTGATTCAATATTCGGCTCATACTGAAACCTAACTTACTCGCATTGGTATATTGAAAATCTATGTGCTGTTGCTCAGCGCCTTTGCGGCTACTCGCTACTTCGGCTTATCCGATTGACATTAATCTTTGGCAGTAATGACCATAAAGCGGACACACGCATATGTTTGTAAACATACCAAAAGGCTAACCAACATGCGCTTGGGAGCATACTAACTAAGCAACATAGAAAAATATTATGTGGTATGTGGTATATGGTATATACAAACATTAAGTTAGGTCGGGTTCTGGTCGGTTAGTTTACCATTTGAAAGAGCTTTTAGACCGAAAAAAAATCTTAAAAGTAAAAAGCTTGACTAATTGACAAAATATTGTTGTGTAAATGGCATCGTGTGGTCTTATTATTTTCTGTTATCTTTAATGAATCTGGAATATTTGAATCTTTTAACGTAAGAATGCGCTCTGTGGAAAGCCAAATAGCTTTAATATCTGATGACAAAGAATTATTTTATTTTGGCCCACCTCTTAGGACTGTGTATAATTATCTGTAACCTATTCAGTAAAACATGTTTGGTTTTTTTGCGGTTATATGAGGTAACTGGTCTATAACTGGAGTTGCCTGTGGACTTTGCATATTAGGAATAATATATTTTCCCTTTATAATTGTTCTTTCAAATAGAGTAGTTTTGTTTTTTAGAAAATAATCTGCGACAGAGACATTTTATATGATCAAGCAGGCTTACCCAGATGTTGCTTTAGGAAGAATTGGGTGTGTTTCGGTGCACGAGGCCTTTCTGGACAAACTGTCAACGTCAAGTTTTACGTGGAAGTTCTCCCGAGTTTTAAACGAAGTCTCAATCGGGCCTGACAAGACACCGCAGCCGATTGTAAGTTGCACCCCGATAACGCCCCTGCGCACACCGCCTTTCTTGTGAACAACTACCTAACCAAGGCCAGCATCCCAACGCTTCCGCAGTCGCCCTACAGCCCAGATGTGGCCTCTTGGACTTTATTTTGTTTCCTTGCCTGAAAAGGACGATGAGAGGCGATCCAAGCAGCATGAAACTTGACTCTCAACTCTATCCCGGAGAATGCCGGCTATGAGCTCTTGCAAAGTTCCAAGAAGATCCGACGTTTTCGAGCCAAAATTTGTTTCTGGCTCAATGGGTATGTAAACAAGCAAAATTTCCGCATTTAGGACAAAGAGAAGCTGTCGTTTTATGCAGAAAAAAAAATAATAATAATAATCATGTGATTTGTGAGCCGCTGGAATTATCCATATTTCTTCAAAAATTATGACAGTAAGAACACAACCATCAATGGCGGCCGCTGTCGCGCCATGATAATCGACTATTTAATGCCTGAAATTAAAGCTCGTGATTTCGGCTCCCTTTGTCTTCAACAAGACGGCACAGCTTCCCACATATCGCATAAGTCAATGAACTTATTGAGGAAACACTTCGGTGAACGGATATTTTCACGTTTTGGACCGGTCGATTAGACATAAAGATCGTGTGATATCACACCCTTAGCCCTTTTCCTGTAATGTAAAGTGCTGCGATATGTAAAGTCTAAAGTCTAGGCGGACAATCCCGCTTCGATTCAGGCCTTGGAGCAAAATATTACGCGTATCATTCACTGGTTAGTAGTCGAACTGTTCGAACGAGTCATCGAAAATTAGACTCAACGGGACGGACAAACTTTTGGTGAGCGCATTATCTCGCGTCCTGGGCCTGTGAATAGGCCTCCAAGACCGCGCGATTTAACACCGGTCTATTTTCATGTGAAATCGTCAACGTGAATAAGCCCGAGGCGATTGACTTCGAAGGGAATATTCGGCGCACCAATTGAATTTATGAATTTATTAGAATATATTTGATTCAGCCCCGGCGGTCACTTGTCAAAACTCAGTTTTAGATAATAAAGTAAAACCCTTACCTTTGTTATAAAGCTTGATTCTTGCCCATAACATTAAACTAGTTATAAACATTTCATCTTTTCTTGATAAGCTTATGTCTAAAAAAGAAATTTTCACCTAAATATATTACTTTAGAGCAAAAGGAAGGAGGTCTATTGTTTAGAAAGCAGGTGTAAACTATAGTCTTTTGACTTTAGAGGCAGTTATTAGCATGTGATTTTTTTTAAAAGCTCACTTTATCTGCAGAATTTTATATAATATTGATAAATATAATTTAAGGCATAATTTAAAGGTATCGAGATTATTGGATAAAAAAATTAAACTATATGGCCTGCTTAAGATCGGGGATAAGTAAATTTAGAAACACTGAAGCGTTGGTACAACGAAATTTAATCAAGAGTTTTCTTTACCCGTTTTTAATTGCAAATTTTTCTATCGGTATTGTTGTCAGCGAATTGGAGAAAATAGTATTTTTTTTCAATATCTAAACCCGCCCTAACTTTCTAATTCGTAAACTAATTCCTAGCGTTACATTTCCTCGTGTATACGAGCATAAGCTTTAGAAACATATATATGTATGTTTGCCATAAACGCATGCTCCCAATATGTCCTTGCACGATTTCACCAAACCGATGCTGCAGTCACACACAACTGCAAATCTCTTCCGCTTAGCTTCGTATGTGACTTTTTAAAATTGAATTTCCTCACCAAAGCGCCAAGTGTAATTTGTGTTAGTTTTACAGTTGCACATATACATACATACATACGTTGAGTTGTGTTGCAATTGCATTTCTGTGTACTTACTGGGCGAAATATTCCGTTCGTTGATGTCAGCCAAGTCGATTAGATTTGTGCCAATTTTCAGGCCACGCACACAGCCAATATATCCCTGCAGCGCAGGAGCGTCCAGATTGGGCCTTAGCAAATTCGCAGGATCATAACCGCCAATATTAAATTGGAAGTACTCAGTTGGCGGAGCGGGTGGACGGTGTGGTGAGAGAACCTCTGTAAAATAGGAATGCGTTAGGAAATATGTTAAATGAAAATTTCCGGCACATAAAAATGGATGTTGTTGAAAAATAGAGGAGCGATAAAAAATATATTTTTTTTTTTAATTTTTGATATTTTTTCAAATACTAAAAACATTGGATTTCGAAAATGGATTATTTTAGTTTTCTGTTTTGGTATCGGTTTTCTGTTCAGCAGGTAGTGAAGAAAATAATGCACCCGTAGCTGAGAGCGTATACAAAGGCCGCGTAGAGTCGGTTCGGCGCCCTTCGCAGCAACTCCGACTGAAGCCGTTTGACCTTCCCAAGATCGAACTAGAAGATCCAATGATTCTGAGACAAATTTTGTTTAGGGATGAGTCTTAGTTCTGGCCTATTAGATATGTAAATCAGCAAAATTGCCGCATTTGGGACGAAGAACGATTTGAAGAGATTCAAGAGTTGCCATTTCATCCAGAAAAAACAATGGAAAATTCGAAGTTTCTGTGTTTTTTCTTTGACAAAGTAGAGAGTCACGAAATGGCCCTCCCTTTATATTGAGATCGTGAGGAACTATATCAATAATATCAACAGCGCCTCTGGATATAGTGAGCATCTTGATCAGAAAACACTTTAACTTCAAAAATGTGTGTTGTTCCAGAGCTGAACCGATTAGATTGTAATGAAGGTGAAGTGATTGCTCATTTTCAAATCTAATTTCGTACAAATTTAGGTGGTGGATTATTTTAAGGGGGTATTCTAGTCTAGAAATTTAAAAATATTGAATTTTTTTTTATATTTTCAAAGCTTAACTATGTATTCAAGAATATGTGTACAAGAGGATTTCTCAAATTCTCAAATTATTTTCGGAGATATAGGCATTTTTCTGACCCGGCATCTAAACTGGTTCGGCCGGAACGCGAAACTTTAAACGCGTTTGTCTCAAAACTGACTTTTTCGGAACGATACCCACTATTTATCGGGTTCTACTGGATCGATTTACTTGAATTCTTTATAGAGTCTTCTTTATAGGCTTGTCTATGGTTGGAACTAGCCCCATTCCTAAATTTTTATTTTTATTATTTTTAAAAAATTCGAAATAGTCAGAAAAAGTGATCCAAAAAAACTTTTTTTAGGCAGTCGCCATTTTGTGAAAAAATTCTTTTCCCACTTTTCCGTAGTTCCGGCCATTGCGACATTATTCTGGATTAATATTTTTTTCTTTTTGGTTTCAGATAACTAGGAGGGCTGAAATCATGGGTATGGTCGTGGAAATTTTTAGAGACCCCCCACTTCGTCAGCTCATAATTTTTGAAATTTCTTACTTTTTAGTTTTTAATTTTTTTCTATACTCTTCTAAAATTAACAAATAACTAGTAAAAAATGGATAGTAAAAATATTAATTGCCTTTTTTTACGAAACTTTCAAAATTACCTGAAGTTCATGCTTCCAAACTAGAATACCCTTAAATAAAGCTCTCAGGATTTATAATTAGGTTGGGGTTGATCCAAAATATCAGTGGATCTAATTTGGACAGATATTTGTCAGTGGTGTTACTCAAAGACTTCTTAAAATGCATCGGCTCATAGATCGACGAAGCGTTTTGAGCTCACTAAAAAGCTATTGAGGCTATGATTTTAAGAAATATTAGTGTTTCTCTCTGCTGCTGGTTCTTCAAATATTATATATTATATAAAACTTGATAACGTTTTTGAAAAATGGACCAGTCTAAATTAAGTCAAAATCTATACAATTCTTTATAATTACCTTTCTCCGGATTGACCCACGGTTTGTTGCTGTATTCATCCAATAGCATCATGCCTCTCTCCACGCTCACGCTCTGCTCGTTCACGTGCATCGTGGTGCGTTGCTCCTCACGCTCAATGGCCACCTGAATGCTATTCAGGCTACTCACAGACACATCAACTATAGTCAAATTAACAATTGCATCGCCATAATTATAGAGGAAGACGATTTCGCGACCGGAACTAATATACAAGTGCACGAAATTGTTGTAATGATCGTTTGCATACAAGACTAGCGCATTCGCGTCGTAAGTGCGTAAGTTGATGAGTATGTCTTGTGCGAGTATGCCTTTGATAATGTCCCGTTCCTCATTGATGCCGTAGATGGAGTAGGCGGCCGGCAGGAAGGGTGGCGTAGCGGCGGGTGTGCTAATGTAATTGCGCATCAAGAACGACTCACGTGTGATGAAGGTGAGTGCCTTCTCGTTGATGTCTGTAAAATGGAGAAGTTGAAATGAAAGAAAGATTTCAAATAAGCGTTTAGATTTCGTTAAGATTGAAATTCAAGTGAGCAAAGTTGCAAAGTGAGCGCACTTACTTGTTTCGCAGAATTCACCGATGTGCGCCCACGGGTTGCTGCACACACACTGGAAGGTACTCCATAGTTCCTTGCATTGTGCGCCATTTTTACACGGCGATGGCACACACGACGGCTTGCAGTCTTTAATTATCTCTGAAAGATGTACGGACATATAACTGTAAATGTCGAGTATTTCGCCGTTGACGACTAGGCCGCGGAAGCAACCAATTAGGCCAGCTTTAACAGATAGTTTCTTCAGCAGGTCACTGACGTGTCAAGTGGTTGTGTATTGGTAGTGTTGTTGGCATGAAACGAAACAAGGTGAAACGATGGAAAATGTAAGCATGTTTAAAGTGTTCTATATTAAAGCAATTTTATGTCGTTTGTAGTCAGGACTAACAGTATTGAGTTTTGTTTTTAATATGTAACTTAAATATATGCTTATCAATAATTTTATTGAAAATCAGTTATATTTTGAATAAATATTATTGATTGATAAGCACGTATATTCACAATTTAATAATTATATAAAGTTGTGAACCCCTTTATCATCATCATTGGTATCTCTTTAATTCGCATACTCATGACAAACTAAAACATAACTCGTTTTCACCAAAAATAGCTCACTGATTATGGTTCCGCCGAGATTCATATCTTTATAGATGAAAAAATACATATTTACTAATATTTTAGACCGATACCAATCTTGAGAAGAGCGAGAAACTCACTTTTAGTTTTGCAGCTGAAAGAGCTCGAGATCCACAAGAAGCTTATATTCTGTACACTTGACAAACTAACAAAAGATTGACAATTTATCAAGAATTGTATCAAGTTATTCTGAGTCAACCTTGATAAACTGTTAAGCTTTAGAACGCTGCGCTTTTAACTACACACACAACTTTAAAGCTGACAGAGTTTTTTATATACAAGCAGTGGAGCTAGTTCATCCATATGACGACGGATTAAACGAGATTTTTGTATATTACAACGAGTGATATTTGAGAATACACTTTCAGATGTAGGACAATATGCTTTTCTCGAAGATCTGAGTTCCCTTCTCCTAAGGTAATAAAAAACTATTTACTAGGTGATTAGGGAGTTAATATGGATCCAAAGCTTTGATTTAGTCTTCATATCGATAAAATAGTCCTGAAAGATCCATGTGTTACTCAAACACTTTTTAAAAGTTTTGGTTAGACCTATATTGGAATATGGCTCTGTTGTATGGAACACTAGTTACCAAACAGTTAGCAGTTATTTCCCTTGTCAGAAGTTCAATGATGAATGATAAAGGGTAGGGTAAACATTGGGTTATAATATAAAAATAACTTGAATAACATCTCGTAAACTTTTTAAGTTAAGTGTTCAATACTATTTTTTGCGATCTTCCTCCTAGGCTAACAAAACCAATAAAAGCAAAATAACTTTTATTCTAAAAAATGTACTTTCACAAATGTTTTGTTTGTAAAAAGCGATGTCTAGAACATTTGACATCTTGATAATTTATCAAGAAAAGGGCTTTTTAGTTATGAAATAGCAGAAAAATATTGAAATCTTGACAAATTATTTTTTGGTTTAGAAAACAAAACGAAGTCACAGGGTGACATGTCGGACGAATAAGGCGGCTGTTACAACATAGCGATCTCTTCAGAGGCCAAATACTGAGACACGCTGACGGCGGTGTGGTATGGCGCGTTATCGTGATAATGGATACAGTTAAGAGCGATGTCTGGGCGCATCCTGTTGACTCGTTTTCGCAATCTTTCGAGTACTTGGCAATAGCAGACTTGATTCACAGTTTTCCCCGGTGGAACGAATTCTTTGTGGACGATTCCACGGCTATCAAAAAAGACGAGCATTACAAACACACGTCTACTCAACTTGACGCAGCAGGCGAACTAAACAAGCTAGAGTAATAGTACATATATCAATGGAGAGGGGAGGGATGCCAGCAAAAGGGAAAGGGATTTTCAAGATCATAGGTTTACTACAAGCGCGGCAATAAAATCAGTCTCATTACTTAATTGTCAAACCTCTTAGACTTGTGGATGTACACGTCTATAATTGGACCAAGTGCGACATACGGAGAACTGTTTGAGGGCCAACATTAATGAAGCATATAAAAAATGAAATGAATAAATGAAATAGGGAGGGCATACAGCACAGTACACGAACGTACAGATTTCCCTGGCTATCAAGTTAGGTCTGACTGATGTGCCCAAAGACATCTTTACCCGGATGGTAGTAGCAACTTCTTATATAAGAATAAAGCAATTATGAATTTCAAACTGAAAGGATTGGGGAGACAGCGTTATTACGAGTATAAATCGGTTAAGTCTAAATAAATTAGAGTATATCCTCTCAAGGTTAGATTTCAAAAGTCACTTACGGGTGAGGTTACCTTCTAAATGTGAATGGAGAAGAGGATTAGTAAAGGAGGAGGTTATATATTGTTACGTTGAATAACTACGGGAGGACACAATCATATACACGAACAGCCAGGCGGCATTGCTGGCTGTGTCGACGTCACAGATTAATTCCATAGTAGAAAATGATTGCACGAAGGCTTTAGCTCACCTGTAGGTCAACTCCATTTACCCATAATTTGGGTTCCCGGTCAAAGAAACATGTTCGGCAACGAAAAAAACAATACGTTGTCCAAGCTAGGTGCCTCTTTAGACGAATCCGACTGGAAACGATCAAATGACCGCATTGCAAGCACTTTGAACAATAATTAAACACAGGTGATAATGAACAACGCCATTAAGAAGAAGAAGAAGATAATGAACAATAAGTTGGAACATATCAAAGTAGATATGGTCCAAGTATGACCAGACTAGAACTAAGAACTAGTACTTTTAGACCTAAAGCTATTATAACGCACTGGACTTTTGGAGAGCATGCACTAAAAAGAGATATGCCTTTTAACAATATTTGCAGCAGCTGCAGGATGGAAGGAAATACAGAAACTGGTTTCCATTTTTTCTGTGAATACTCAGCTCTATCACAAATCCCAACACAAAACTTGGAACCCACCAGACACCTTATGGCTGGCCACAAAAAACTTAATGGGTATATCATAAGTAGTTTCATTGCGAGCACAAATGGTTCGAGTGAGTTAAGAAACACATTCCTTGTAATAGTATCTTATCAAAATATCCTAAGTAAACAAACATCAAAACAACCTTATTTTTCAGTTAACAGAACAACATTTAAGAAAATTAATCAAATCAACCTTAACTTGGAACAATAGAAGTCAGTACAACAAACAATAACAACACAAATAGTTATTTACTAGTAAACAACTAGCTTATTATACTTAAGTGAGTAATAGAGCGCCTTTCCAAGAAATATGTCTGTTTGACAGTTGTTTAACTATTTTGATGTCGAAAAACACGGATAGAAATGGCACTTTTCACAAAATCCAGGCCTATATCCCCAATTTTTCGAAATTTTCAAAACTCTTCTACTATGCACTTGATAAGAGCTTCATGATTAAAAAACATTTCTTTTTTCGTTTTAGATAAGATGCCTAGCCAGGAAGTTGACGAGCGCAAAAAATGTCAATCAACGGGAACTTTGATATTTCCGCCATTTTGTTTTTTCTACATAAAATAATTTTTATTTTGTAGTTCAATAATACCTCTTAACATGTATGCAAAAACTTCGGATGTGATCTGCTTTTATTCTCCCATAATAAAAGTGAAAAAGTCACCTTTTTTGATTGTACTAAAGGTATCTTCACCCTTAAGCCTATGGTAGCTGCACTCCTTCCTATCTTACTGTGAAAGTTTTGGAAGAGATATTTTTTTATTCTTAAGTATTTTTCCTGTTGAGTTCGTAAGAATTGATAAGAATCATCTCTCGAATGCCATTTTTCATCCCACGTAGGGACTGAGGAGGATTACCAATACATTGAACACTTGTGAAAATTGCAAAATTATACTTCTTATAGGGTGGGCCATCTAACGTTTTAAATTTGAATTATCTATATTTCGACATCGGAAACGTCAAATACCATTCGGAAAGTGATAGATATTCAGTCTAAAATTTACGAAATGGGTCGCTATTCACTAGAAAAAAACTGGGAAATATTGAAAAAAAAACCGAGGATGATCAATTTTACCGAAAAATCATCTTTTCGGACGAGGCTCATTTCCACCTCCATGGTTACGTTAACAAGCAGAATTGTCGCATTTGGGGCACAGGACGGCGCTATGTGCCATACAGCAAACGCTACACTCAATCTTTTACGCCCTATCTTCGAAAATTCGCATAACACAGTACAACAGCTAATCTGGGGGGTGAAAAATTCCAAGTCGTAAAAAAACTAACACATACGAACGCCAAACCCTTTGAGGGTTTTACTATACTGACCTAGTACCATCACCCTGACTTGGAATTTCTCACCCCCCAGACAATAATCCCAAAAATGTTCCACAGTGTAATCAGCAAGAGGTGTTGTGGATTGGCTCCCAGAAGCTGCGATTTAACTCCGTTGGACTATTTTTTGTGGGGAGCTGTTAAAGATAAATATTACGCTAACCATCCAGAAACAATTCAAGATCTAAAGTACGAGATTCAAGCTGCTGTAGCTGCCATAATGCCTGAAACCATCGAGAAAGCACTCCAAAATTGGGTGGATCGGATAAGCTACTGTAAACTCAGCCGTGGTGGTCATTTGTCCAAAATTGTTTTCCAAAAATAAATTTCATAAAACAACTTTTTAAATAAATGTTAGACCTTTGAAAAATATTAAGATGTTTTTTTTTTATTGACTTTTTAAATTTAAAATTTTTTATGGCCTATACAAATTTTAAGAAGTATAAACTTCACTGGTTGTATATAGATTACCAAAAATGTTTTGTCTATCAATATAGAATTTATAACAACTTTTTTTCTGGAAACAAAGTTCAATAAAAACGTTTGGTGAAAACATTGATATTAAATGCAAACTCTGAAGGTTATGTAAGCATAAAATGCAGATTACACTAAAGAAAATTACAATTCCATTAACTATACTTTCGGCGTTTACTGAAACACACAAGCCACGCAAAGAGTTCAAAGTAAAGAGTAGATGTAGAAAAAGAAGCTTTACTAGCGCAAAAACTACAAATAAACAGTGGAAGTAAATAAATTTAAGCTGCCATCAAATTGCTGTCAACGATTTAACGTGAGAATGCAGCTCCAAGCAAATATGGTTTACATAGAGGGTGATCCATTTCGTGATTCTGTATTTTTTTTTTAAGAAAAACACGCATAAAATTCGAATTTAATTGGGAATGTTTATTATCATTCGCTAGAACATTCTTTCGCAATTATTTTTTGAACATTATCTCTTTCAAAGTGCTTAACAGTTTCAATGGGATGCAATAATCCCTGTATTTAAAGCAACCTTTGATGAGCGAAGACCATGGAAAGTCGATTCGGCGCCGTTCGCAGCAACTCGGATTGACGTATGGGATGACTTGAGGCATTTTAGGTCGAGATCTTAAATTGAAAGCGAAAATACAGCTTGTGCAAGAACTGAATGCGTTCAACCTAACCGAGCATCATCGCTTGGCTCTATGGTTTCTCAGGTTCAGCGATGAGACCCATTTCTAGCTCAATGGGTATTTAAACAAAGAAAATTGCCGCAATAAATATCGGTCCATATTTCTTCAAAAATGACGCCTGTGAGACTGTAACCTACCGTTGTTGCGTCATGATAACCCACTATTTGATGCCTGAAATTGAAGCTTGTAATTTCGGCGAATTTTGTTTGATAAAGATTCAGTACTTTTGCTATTTCAAGTAACTTTTGTTATTCATCTAAAGACAACACCCTATATAAAACCGTTGGAAAAGCAATTTTCGTTTTATTTGTGATTGTGAGTAAATATGTATATGTGCACACATGTTCGAGTAGTTTCACAAAGATTGTGTGTATAAAAAGTAGCAACAACTTTCAACAGTCTGCTCAGCCAAAGCCAACTGACCGTAGCGGCAACATCCTATTAAGTCATTAGCAACAGCCTGACTCCTCTATGCAAACACATCTCCATGTACGTATGTATGTGTGTATGTTTGAATGCTGACAAGAAGGACAAATACTTGCTTGTTTAGTTGAGTATTTCTTGTCATTTATGCAAAGTGGTATAAAACCAAGTGGCGATGAAAATTATTCCAAAACAATAGGAAAAAGAATACACGAAAGACAAAGCGTCCATGTGGATGATAATGTTTTAAAAGCACACAATATTTGCTTAGTTGATTGGATTCAAGTTAAGTCGCATACTCATGCAGTCAGTTTGATTGGGTTTTGTTGGAGCGAAAGGTGAGGCAAAGTACAGATTTTAAATTTTTTCCAAACAAATTCCAACGTCTTTACTCAAGAGATGTTGATTGTCTACATAGTCAAGTATGCTTGAATGCTACATGCAACAACAGCGTACCACACGGATTTTTTGCTAAATTATTTGGTAAATACATGTTTGGAGACTATTTAACCACTGTTAAAGGGTGCTTAATTTCAGGCGTTTCAATTTATCCTTCACGATACTTAATTAACCTCGTACATGAGCATATAAACAAAGAATATGATAGTAAAGACTTCATAGATTTTTTGGAATATTTGGATGGCATTTGGTCCGATAACTATCCACTAGGGTGATTCAAAATTTTTTTTTTTCGATTGGTACTCGGAAAAATAGGTTCCTAGACACATCTAAGAAATCCTCTCCACTTATGAGTTTTTAATTGTAACGGGAAGGTCCTTCCACATACAGTTTTCTATTTTTTCTTATTATCAGATAGAAAAATTTATATCTCACTTCCAACTGCTTAGAAAAATATTTTGTTCTTTTGATTTTGTAGGATATTGAATGCTCAACAAAAAAGGTCTCCAATGATTTTTTTGTAAACCCAACCGTTTAAAAGATATTAACAATTAAAGTTTGATTATTTTTGGAAAAATTCTATTTCTTATTAATTTTATAACTAAATGAAAAAAAAAAATATTATGAATGATGAAACTCATAGGTTTTCATTCATAGCTTCAGAAAACACTTGTTTGAGCTGAATGGTTTGAAACAAATTATATGGAAACTGCGTTCACGGTCGCACCAATCATCTTTTTCAATTCTCTCTATACCGCTCAAATAATATTGACTGAGTTCTTCACATTATGCAGTGAGAGTTCGTGTTGTCGCAACGAATCGTCTCAATTCAGGATGTTTGAGACCTTTTCCAGGAAAATTCTAAGCTAAATTGAACTTTTAAGAGCAACGAAGTTCGTTTTAAATGAAAATTGCCGTATTTAGTTTACAGAAAACTGATTCGAAATACATGAAATGTCACAGAATAACCGAAAAAAAATATTTCGGACTGACTAGTCACCCAAATCTCATTATTTGATTCTCCTTAAAATATTTTTGTGTTTATAGTCGAACAGTAAATCATGGAGGATGGAGCCATGTGTAAAAGTTCAAGCATGTGAGAAAAGTTCTCTGTACGCCATTCCTTGAGAGTGGCCATAAACGATTCTTTTACATATGACTCAAGCAGCTCACGACTTCCAGTCTTAGACTAAGTATACAAAATACATCTGTTTGAAGCGGAGCTAAAGTGAGAAGGCGAAACATTCACTTTTCAGGTTTCTGCGCTGAGTTTGGAACCAAATGGGTTGAGGCTGATCGATTTCGGCAGGGTTTGAAATATGGTTATCTATAGTACTAGATTTCAGCATAAGAAAATTCGTTAAGCTACCTGGCTGCCTCCGGGTCGAAAAGTTCGTAACCAGATCGGTCGGCAATCATCAGTAACCCGGTATAAGGAACAGTATTTCAAGCTCCTTACGTACAGCTGCAAACGAAACTATTGGTTTTCGGAAAATGCAAAAGAACAGATGGTAATATGACGAGTGCCATGTCGCGGTGGAGAGAAAACAGACTGCCTACCTCGCAACCTTAAAATCTAACACAACGCGTGCAGGATGGGATAGATACCGCGTGTTGAAGAGGCATGTGCAGATTAAAAACAGACGAAATGCGTGAGTATGTAGAGCGTGACAAGCTGGCCGATTGGGCTAGTGGTCCAAAATTCTACGAAAAGATGCGGCGGCTTACAGAAGGTTTCAAGACCGGAGCATAATCTTGTAGAACCCCCAAAGGTGATCTAGTGAATGATGCCCAGAGCCTTATAACCTTGGAAAAGACTCCATAGCAAACGAGGTTTCAGACAAGGAAACTCCACTTCGTGCAACTTCTTCAGTCTACAGCTGGAGAAAATAATTTGAGCTGCAGAGCTTAATCGAACTGGTACAATCTTACATTAAGAGTTTCCAGTTGCAGCGAATTAAGAGACAGCGGCTACAGGACTGAAAGTATTCGAAGCAGTACTCGCCGAGGGCAGCAGAGGAAGAGAAAGACTTCCACTCCGTTGGAAAGACCGGGAGAAAAAGAACCTATCTACACTTGGAATCTCCAATACAGCGAAAAGGAAGAACGACAGGTGCACTCTTGTAAACTCGGCTATAACCACGTAAGCGCTGACAATAAGGAACAAAAAAGAAGTCTAAGTCAGCAATTTTAGCACCATTGATGAGCTGTGGATATAGGAGGTCTTCCAGCTTAAATTATCGACGATACATACTCGTAGCCTTCCGGCTTGCATGTGATGTCAGTAGGTCTAAAGTCGTTTTGCAGTCCTTTGAAGACCGCATGAATAAAAGGATTGCATATTCGTTTTCTTCGGAGCTCTTGCACATGATCCTGGCGATCCTATGACCTAAGACATTTCATCTCTCCATGATTCGTCTGGCAGGCCTTTTAGTAAATTTATTGTATATCATTTTCAGTGACTTACGTATTTCCTGCTCTGGTTCGGTACCCAGACGGATTGAGCTTTTCGTAATCTCAATAGTTATTTCGTTTAGGGGAACTCTTTCGGAAGCTTGCAGGTCCGCCTAATATCCAGCTCCGAGTATAGATCCCGACGCCCACTCCATTGGCTATATTTGATCCGTTCGTTCATAAAAATTCCGCTGATGGGTCGCGTGCCTCTGCGTCATTCACTCTCTTTTAGTGTGACTTGAAACCTTTTCACCCAAATAAAGCATGAGAGTAGGTGGTATATTTTATCCACTAACCTTCTGCTTATTGAACTACATATGCCCGAAGATTATTGTAGAGAATTCATCAAACGCCACAAGTTTTGCAGCTGACACACAACACGCTCATTTTGTAGCAGGAAGTCAAGTATTTTCAAGAATTTCAACATTTAAGAATAACCGTAGTCCAAACTGTTTATTAAATGATAAAAATGGGGCAACGGTTAACCCCTTTCACTCATATACGAAATAAAGCCGTCTTTATAAAATCAAATTACTCGAGCGAAATAAATTGTATGCATATGAAGGAGTGCTTACGCAGTTCCTCCGGAGCGTATACGTAACCTTCGGAAATGGAGAAATTTCGATATGCAAACGCACATACTCACACATGCATATATGCACGATGTTAAGTGACACAACAGCAATCAAGTGCGAACACAAAAAGAATCGCACAAGTAAAGCACACAATGGCGGCCAACGATCGACTCATCAAGGAGCAGCATAAAAGAGCAGTAAAGGGCACTCATACACACATATATATAGTACATATGTATGTATTTACCATAGTATGGTGCAAGTGTATGCTATCAAAAAGTGTGCATGTGTAAGAAGAGGTCGTCGTTACGGCGCCCATGGGAACGTCGGAAGCGTGAATGAAAAGTGCGAAGCAATTAAAAATTTATTTAATGCCATCACAAGCAATTAAGCGCTTTCATGCTGTGACAGCTATTGGCATGGCGCTAACGACAATGACGTTGTCGTCAAAGCTGGCAAAAGCAACAGCAACAACAACAACAACAGCTACAACGAAATGGCTCTTATAGGATGTTACAAAGCGGAAGCGGTAGTAGGTCTGTGCCGCATTGCAGCAAGTCTCTGCCATAGCCGCGTAACGCGTGACCAACGTCACACAGACACACGCGCAGCACACATTCACCTCAACTTCCGTTCGCAACGCATGCCGTGTCGTAGCTGCATTCGCATAAACGACTATTTTATTTAAAAGCCCCGCTGTCGTTGCCAAAAAGTGTTTGCGCTTTTTGCACTGACAGCAACATGTGGCGGCACGCTTCATTTAACTTTGCTGTTCGGCCATTGTGCTGCGGCTCTGAAGCGGCCATTTTCGCGTACATTAAGAGCCTTCACTAATATGTGCATTTAAATTGCTGCAACAACAAATGGCGTGCTCTGAATTAGTATTGCAACAAAATCGCTTTTTTGGAATTTAATTCAGGAGTCATGCGAGGCGTAGGCTTAGCGGTGTCGAAGCAAACAGTAACGGTAAACCTTTGAAACTACTATATTCAACAAAAATGTTGTTGGTTTGTCAACTTGCCACTATTCCGTTGGAGACCCTTTAAATATGTACATATATAAGTATATCAATGATCAGCCTAACGAGCTGAGTTGATTTAGCTATGTATGTCTGCGTTAGTTTTTGAGTTATATCTTTGGAATTTTGCACACATCCTTTTCTTTCTAAGAAGCTGCTTTATTGTCGGATTCTTCAATACAACTGTAGCAGAAGCTGTCATACAAATTGCTTAATACAAAGGCAGTCTTTTTTAAGATTTTTTTTTATTTATTTGACGAGATATCTTCACGAATTTTGGCATGAATTGTTATTGAAGAGAATGTTTTAAGATCCCAAGAAATCTTTCAGTTTAAATAATCGTTATATTTTTCATAGGCACCGCTTATTCGGTTGTAACAGAGTTTGCAATAGCGCGCCAGTCGTTTTTCCTTTTCGCTGTCGGCTCTTCAGATATCATCATCGTACTTGCCTCTGTTCCTTAAACCAGGACGGGAATGATGAGTGACTTGTAGAGTTTGGTCTTTGTTCCTCGGGAGAGGGCTCAACTGCCTGCTCAGTCCGAAGTAGCACCTGTTGGCACGAGTTATCTCTGTGTTGGATTTCGACGCTGACGTTGTTGTTGGGGTGAATGTTGGTTCCAAGATAGAAGAAGTTATTTACGACTTCGAAATTATGGTTGTCTACAGTGATGTGGGAGCCAAGTCGAATGCGATGGCTCTTTATTTAATGACAGGAGATATTCCGTCTTGATTCGATTTCACAGCTCGAATCATTTCCTGCAGGAGTAAATTGAAGAGGTCATACGATAGGGAGTCGCCTTGGTTTCGTTTTGTATCGAAAGTTTCGAGAGGTCCTTCCCGATCCTGATGGAGCTTTTGGTGTATAAGCTTTGCGGCCATACCAGGCTTCTTTTCGTGCTGTCAAAGTCGGCTTTAAAATCAACAAAGAGGTGATGTTCGTTGATATTCTTCTCACGGGACTTTTCCAAGACTTGGCGCATGATGAAAATCTGGTCGATTATGGATTTTTCTGGTCTAAAGCCACTATGATAAAGTCAAATCAGTTTGTTGACGGTGGGATTTAATCTTTCAGACGGTACGCTCTATAGAACCTTACTATGCGATGTTGCGGCGTTGGCGCAGATTGTAGGATCTACATTTTTCTAGATTGGTCAGAGTACACTTAAACTACAATCGTTGGGTATTCTTTTGTCCGACCATATTCTACAATATATACAGTAACATATACCTGCCATACAAACTGAACTATCGAAATTAATTTCTTGTATGAGAGTCTCTTTATATGTGAAGGGTGTTCCAATTTCAATAAAACTGAAGGTACCGTTTTTTTTAGAAAATAAATTATTAGTATTTTTTTCAAAGTGAAAATTTTCTTTTATAATATAATCTTTTTCTATTGATTATTATCCATTCATTTCTTTACAATAAATACCCTAGCGCAGGTTCGTGCACAAAACGTCTACCTACTTTTGTTTTGGGAAGAAAATTTTTACCTGCGCATTTGCATCCTGTCCTTTTTACCTGCATCCTTTTCCATAAAACCTGCTGCATTTCAACAGACTAAACATTCACTTCGAAATCTTAGAGACGAAAGCATACAAAAAATAAAATGTCCAGCAATAAAAGTTTTGACAAGAGCGGCAAACCCACACTGGGCTACACACTATTTGTGCACTTGAATGAGTTGAAATATCGTAAGAAAGGCATATCTGTAGTTCCCTGTTTGCCACTGATAAAATCGAAACTCTTGGTCACTGACACACTTATCTCGCGTAACAAAGAACAAGAAAATTTTACGGACCTAGAAGCTCTTCAAAAGGAACAAATATTCCGTCAACGCTTGAGACTCTCCATGCTGCGGATATTGCGCCAATGTCGTTCAGGTCTGTCACATAAGAGGGATGTCATGGTAAAAACCACAACGGAAACAGCGATAAAGAGAAGCCGAGATAATGAAAAGGAGGATGTCAAGCAACTGGAGCCAGAAGTAGAGACCACAGCGACAAAGAGGCTCAGAGAGGATGTAAAGGAGGAACTTGATGTTAAGCTAGAGAAACCAGAAGATACATCAATTAATCAGAGCAAACGGGCTCGGAGAACTTTGGCTTTTTAATTAGAATTTAATTTATTTTTATTTTTTTATTGGTAATAATTACTTGTATATGCATAATATTGTAAATAATAAATAAGAATAAAAATTATAACTAAAATATATGCCATTATTAAAAGTAGGAATTTAAGAAATGTATCTTATATGGGAGAGGGTTTTCCTGTGTACGCACTTTGAGAAACGAGTGTGCTTAATACATGTGATTTATGAGAATTTGCTTAGAGGGGAATTTGTCGTGCATATAAACCCTGCGTTAGAAACAGGCCGTCATTAGAGAGCGTGTGCCGATGGTACCCTTTTTACCTAAAGACGAGGAAAGGGATTCAAATTCTTACTGACAATATAATTGAAAGGGATGAATCCATCCTTGAAAAGTACATGCCTTCGTGCAATCGTATACAGACGGCTCGAAAACTATCACGGTTCAAATGAGATCACGTATCAAACTGTCCTTGTCCATGGTCAGGTTTCCAATGCATTTTCAAGCTGTGGATGCAGATGTGCTCATGTATTATTTTAGAGGAAAATTTTCATGGGGAACAATGTGCCATTCTCAGTGGTAGAAAACGGTACTCAACAGCTGGATTGTATAAGAACCTTTAAAAGGTGTTGCCACGGAAAACAACATCTTATTAGCAAGATCCTTGGACTGAGAGGCATCAAGGGATGTGAATTAGCCGAAAATGTCAGTGGCAGCAAGTGCCTGGGATCAACACGCGCGTTTAGTTTTGAAAGAGCTCGATACGAAAGGGTTCAAGAAACTAAAGGTTTTTATCAATTCATCATCATCATCATATCACATTTGGGAACAGCGCCACGGATATGTGTTGCTTCTGTGACCAAAGGGCAGATACACCAGAGCAAATAATGCTAGAAGAGGAAGCAAAAGTCAGGCTATTGGGTAAATAAATCCGTTGAAAGGAAAGTGTGTAACCTCTAAGCCTCTTTGATTTCACCGGTTACAACTTGATAACAGAGAGGGCACAATGGACCACAGCTTGCAGTATAATCCTCAAATCTGAATGTAGAGAACAGTGGGGTCATGTATTCGGTAATATTGGTGCCAAGGGCGGTTTTTTGAGGGGGACGATATAGATTTTGAAGAATAAATTAAGAATTTTAAAATTATAAATTCATCCAAAAAAATATTCAGTAAACCTTCTCATCTATAGTATGTACATCTTCATTTTTACCACAGTTATAGCGTGCAAAAACATACAGATGTATAAATGAACGGATTGAGAAATTTCCATAGATCAATTTGAGTCGGCATTTCGATATTTTAGATATATATTTATAAACTTCTTTTAGTTAACTGTCAGAAGAAAAAACATTTTGTAATTTTAGAAAATTCAATTCAAATTTTAACCTTTTAAACGAGTACTTAAGGGTATAACATTGACCTACTCTACACAAGCAGTTGTGCGCGGATATTACTTGCGTGTTTAATAAATCTTAGCAACTCACTTAAATGCGCATTATTGCATTACTATTTCTCACTTTATTTCAATGCGATTGAAATGTTCTCCTTACCCTTCACTCCATCTTTCACTCACTGAACAATTTTATTGCTTATGCATTGATTGCTTGATTGGCTCACTTATTTACACGTTGTCGGAATTAAAACACCACATCGAGGACCAAAGAAGAGCATGCCAATTAAGCGCGAACGCCCATTCCTACATATATGCTTGGGTAAACAGTTGTGAAAATAAATGCGCCCAGCGGGAAAATGTATAAGCAACGGTGATCATTTGATGAAAATATTAAAAAAAAAGCGATGGATATGGTGCTTGAAAATCGTCCGGCAAGTGTTAGGGAGAAGGTAAGAGATTCGAATGATGTTGGTGAATATTTTGAAAGTATGAAAAGCGTTCTTGCTCGACTCGTCTCGATAACGCTGAGTTATTTTCACAAACAGTACCTTAAACAGGTCTCTATGGGCATGCTTGATCGTGCGAATTCCGTTCCCATATTCAAGGAGAGCATAATAACTGCCAATGAGACATGGATTTATGAGTTTAACAAGTCAACAATCATCGGAATATAACCCGTTTTCAGTCGATCGAAGAGATAAAACAAAGTTCGCTGAAGGCCATAACTTATGAAAATTGTTTCGAGGACTGGAAAAATCGCTGGCATAAATGTATTACATCTAACGGGGATTAATTTGAAGGCAAGAAAATAAATATTGATGAATAATTAAATATTTTGAGTTTTATTTAAAATTTTTGGGTTTTGTTTTGTCTCAGTGCAAATGGCTTAAAGCCAATATATGTACTGATCTGATTCCATTTCATCAAGTTTTGGTACGAAGTAACATTATAAACAGGAAAAGATCTATCTATCTTTAGCTTAAAAGGCTTTGCCGATTAAGGGATTTATAAGGTTTAAAATCAGCCGTATGTTTCAAAGCTCTTTTCTTAGGTATATCGAGGCTTGGAGAAGTGCTGACTCGACTTCTTATAGTTATGAAAAAAATATATATCAGTTAAATTAATATTTGCCGTTAAAACGCAAACCCTTGGCATAGAAGTTCTCACATTTGGTATCCATTGTTAGAAAAGTTATTTTCAGATTTTCACCACTTTTAGATAAGAGCACGCATACTTCGAAGGTTTTATTTGTGCTAAATAAGGGAAGCTATAAAAGTAGACGGATAGGGTCAGCAAACGACACCATATTTTCCCCCACTCTCTGGACATTTTTCTTCAGCAAGGTTTGCCATTTCATTATGGAAAGATATACAATTCAACAAGGAGTAAAAACTATTAAAATTTACTACCAAAATTCGGAGTCAGTGGCCTTAACTTTAAAAGCGCTACGTCCAATTTATGGTTGTCATAATCGTCCTGTCAGATCAACAATTCAGCTTCCAGTTGAAAAAATTTGAATCCGCAGGCACAGTTTTGTGCATTGTTCCCGTGTCAGTGAGATAAAGAACTGCCCGTAGTGTTGAGAATATTGCTGCAGCTAGCGTATCAATAGAGGAAGACAAAAATCAGTTTCTCACTCGTCGTTCTCAAGCCTTGGTAATCTCTGTTTGGTCGTTGTGAGAAATTTTGCGAAAAGATCTTGACCTACATACTTACAAGATCAAATTAACTCAAGAACTAAAGTCGCTTGACAAACAGAATCGTCGTATGTTCGTAAATTGGACTGAGTAACAATTTGAAATGTTCCGGATCGGAAAACCATCTTCAGCGATGAGGCTCATATCTGGCTGATTGGCTTCGTCAATGAGCAAAATATGCGTTATTGTTCATTCAGCAATCCACACGTACTACATAAGTCACCATTGAGTCACGAAAAAATTACGATTTGGTGCGGTTTATGGGTTGACGGCGTCATTCGGCCGTACTTTTTACGTGATGATCAAGACCGGCACTTTACTGGGAATGAGAATCTTTACCGCTCAATAATAAGCGAATATTTTTGGACTAAGTTGGATGCTATGAACTTAGAGCCACACAACGAATGTCCCAATCGATTTATATGAAAGCAAAGTGTGGTGAACGTGTCATCTCACGAAATGGCCCAGTCAATGGGCCGCCTCGGTCGTGCGATTTGAAGCCGTTAGACTATTTTCTGTGAAGCTACGTCAAGTTTATGATCTATACCAACAAGCCAACGCTAATTAATAACCTTCGTACGAATATCGAACGTGAAATTGCAGCATTATCGGCCGATTTATGCTTGAAAAGCGTCGAAATTTGGGTTCCGCGTCTGGACTTCTGCAAGTGTGCCCGTGGTGGCCATGTAAAAGAAATCGAGTTCCATACATAAAAAAATATTTGTAGCACTCTTATTGAAAAACCTGTTATATTGCGTGGAACTCATTGGTGCTTGATTTATATCCTGTAAAGTGTTATTATCAAAAGAAATCTTAAATTTTGGTATTCGGGGAATGAGCGTAGTTGTAGTTGGATTACGGCGGTCGGATTGTAGGACTAAAATGGGCAGTTCGACGACCATTGTTCAATATTTACATCCTTTTCCGTGCAAACTTTCTTTCCTATCTTTCCCACATAGGCAAATTTAGTAATTATCTAGGGGACATTATTTTAGGTCGGCACTTCGACTAATTTTATTTACATATTTATACCCTCAACATGTTGTTATGGCAAAATAAGCTTAGAAGAGGTAGCGTAGTTGGTATTTGTTGCAATTGTAACACCACCCATAATAATTTAAAAAAATATGGTATAGTGCCTCATAACTTCAGGGTAAAAAAGTCTAGTTTAATTTCTTAAAATATAATATTGATGATTTCTGCTAGTAAATACAAAGCTTTTGCATCAATCATGCGGCATGCTTTTTCCTACAGGGTATCTTATGGTACATATGGCATGAGTGTGCATTTAAGCATACCCTTCAAACATATACGGATATAGCCGTAAATAACACCGTAGCTGCAGCTTAAGTTTGAAGTGGATTATGCGTGAATGCAAATACTCTCGAATATTCAAGTTCGTAGCAATGTGCAGAGCGTGAAGTTGCCGCCGCCGCCAACGCAAATGAGTGCTATTAATAAAAATTAAGGTAGTGAAAAGTCGAGCTGATCAATTGTAAAAAGATTGTAAAAGTGTTCGCTGTTAATTAAGGAGCCGTTAAGGTGATTGATTTGCGCCTTTTCCCTAGGCACTTGAGAGCAATGCGAGAAACGCTGGATGTATTGAATGTGCATTTCAGGGACCGCAACAAGCTATTCCACACACATATCATATGCATGTATGTAAATTGCTAGCGTTACGCCGCGCAGCTCGCAGTTTGTCTATAAATTTGCAGCCGGAGCGCCTGCTTGCCACATTTGCGTAAATCAGTTTTGACTGAATGGGCTCACAGTTAATGGCATACATTATAACTCCAATTAAATCGATAAATCCAAATTGGCATGGCATGATGTGCTCAACGGCAAGGGTAACGTCTACGTTGCCGCAGTGTGCCATTTGTGGTTGCCTTATTTATATACATATATGTAGATGTGTCAGAACAAAGTGGTGCTTCGAGATGAGTGCGCCATATTTACATTTTCTGCGCGTCTGTTTTTCTTTCCGGTTTTCTTCTCCTTCGCAATAATAATTAAATAAAAATTGCTATAATAAATCAATGGGAGCATAATAATTGCAGTCGCCAGTGAAAAATTTCGTCGTAGAAGGAGCGAGCTGCCAGCGCTGTAGCTGTGCCGTTTAAGGTTTTATCGTTGGTCAATATTTCGGGAATAGCAATATGCGGAACAAAGTTTATTTAAGCAATACGTGTATTTTTACTTACGCTGTAGCACCGCCGATATACATGCTGCCCTCGAATGGTCCGAATTCCTCCTCTGGCAGCAGATCAACCATTTGATAGTCTGTATTTATCATAAAGCGCACGTGATACTCATTGTAGTCGATCCAAATCTTATGCCATTCACCGCCATTCAGTTTGCGATGCGAGTTAATTACCAGCTCTCTTGTCGTGCCGGTGCTGAGGGTGAAATTGAATGTCAGCTGGTAGTCGCCGGTGAGTGCGACCATAAAGGATGGATGGTTCGGACGAATGGGTGGTTGAAAGAGCAGAATGGCCTTTTCGCCGGTGGTGCGGAAGGAGAAGGCAATATCGCCCTTGCGCCAGCCAGGCACTTCGATGTACGACTGTGATGTGGTAAAGGTGACAACATACTTCTGGGTGTCTGTGAGGAAATGTGGAAAAGTAAAGAAATAAAGTGAGTAAAGTGAGTACAATCGGTATCAAAAAAAAGCAACAATGCCACAGTTTACTAAGTGTATAAAATATGAATTAAATTGCTTTATTTAAAGCTCTCTTTTCTCCTTCAACTTACTTGTTTCAACACACTCTAATGGCCCCAGCGTAATGCGTCCTTGTGAGTCCTCCTCCAAGTCCTTTTGCTGCAAGAAGTACATATTCGTTATGCCAAGGCTGTGCGGTTCATTGTAGAAGCCCTCGTCAGAGTACCATTTGTTTTCCTTCACATCACAGTTGCATGATTGATTTGGGTCCACACATGTTTTATTGATGGAGCAAGGGCAAGCGCCACTGTCGACCCAAGTGTGCAATAACCATGTAAATTTCAAAAATAAACACACAATTAGTTAATAATAGAAAATTTTGGCTGCCTTGTGTGTTTTTGGAATTAAAGACTTAAGTTTGCTGAGTTCTTAGCGCAGCGCCACAAAAAGTACGTAGCCAGTTCACAGGAGACGAAAAGAGGCCGTACTCCGCTCCAGAATAGGCAGTAGGAGATCCCAGAACTCATTTCGGCACTTCAAGAGGTTGCCCACAGGGTGAAGTGCTATCCCCTCTGTTATGGAGCCTTGTCGTAGACGACCTGCTAGTTTTGCTAACTGACAGTGGGATCCACTGTCAAGGATACGCGGATGACATTTTGTTTATAGCCAGAGGCAAATTCGAGGACACTCTCCGCGTGTCAATACAAAGCGGTTTAAATTATGTTAAAGATTGGTGTAGTGGGGTTGAGCTGAACATCAACCCCTCTAAGACGACCATTCAGACGTAGGTCCCTGCTCGGCCTCAGGAACCTAACCTTGGGGGCAGAGAGGTAGAGATGGCCAAATATCTTGGTCCCACTCTGGGTTCTACTCTGCGTTGGAAGCAGCAAAAAGGGTAAACTTTACTAAGAAGTTCAAGGTTATCCTTAACAGCAAGGCTGAATGGAATGACTCCGCTTTCGAGCTACTGGTTAAGGATAGTTCAATCAAGTGGTACACCGAAGTCTCGAAAACGTCGGAAGGAATCGGTGCAGGAGTGGCAGAACCACACACCAAACTCGCCATGCCTTTGGGAAGTTTTCCGAGTATTTTTCAGGTAGAAGTCTTTGCATTAGGTCGGTGCATAAATATAAACCTCCAACGAATAACCATACCTAGCGATAGCTAGCGGTACTTGAAGCAATCTCTGCTTATGAGATCAAATGGTTACTGTTGCAGGAGTGTGAAGAGCGGCTGAATTGTCTAGCGGAACCAAACCAAGCGGACCTCATCTGGTTGCCCGGTCACAAAAGTATAGCCAGAAATGAATTGGCTGATGAGATCGTCCGCTCCACAGCATCGACTAACACAGTAGGACCGGAACTGTTAATGCTAACCGGACCTCGTACCATAAAAGAGCTGTTCAGCAAGAAAGAAGGAATAGGCCGAGAGAGATATTGTCAACAACTCTATGACATGCGCCATGCCAAGTATCTAATGGAGGGTAATAACCTCAGCGGGTTTAAATATGTAATTAACCTCCCTAGGAACAAATTCAGGCTTCTTGTCGCATTCTATATTGGCCACAGCAAGCTGAAGAAGCACTTATATAACATGAGCCTAACTTGCCACGAAGTCTGTAACACCCAGAAGGAAATGTAAAAGACCTTAGAATTTGTATAAAAAAGATCAACATGACGAGCTGAGTTAATTTTGCCAAGATCCTCAGTTTTTAAGACATTTTGTTCACGTCTTTTTCTCCCTAAGAAACTGTCATTCAAACTGAACGATCGGTATTAAGTGCCTGTATGGACAACTAATTCATCCGACAAAATAACTCCACCAAATTTGGCATGGATTATTGTCTACATCTCCGAAGAATTTTTCTTTGGTCCGACTTCCTATAGCATATAGCTGCTATACAAACTGACCAATAAAACTTATAAGAATTTTTTCTGTACTTCTGAAGAGTGTTATTATTATATCTTCGGTTCAACTGATGTTTTTCTTGTTTTTAGTTAAATTTATTCCTCAACCCTTCAATCCTTAAAGCTCGAATACCACATTTAAGTAACTGTGTTGTACATTTCCCCAACTAATATCGTAATTTCCTTATGCAATTTTACAATGTCTGTCAAGTGTCACGTTATTATACCCGCTGTCATTCTCTTACATACTCTCCGAGCCACTTTCTATGTTGGCATTACAATTGTGATTACAACTGTTGTCATTATCCAATAGAGTTGTGTGTTTATTAGTGTTGTTGCATGTTGAGTCAGTACACAAATCATCTCTAGTTGGCATCATTGCTGACAGAAATTACTCGCTCGTATTCATAGACTACTGCAGACGATGACCAACGACGGAGACAACTGAGTGAATGGAAAAGTGTTGGCACTACTTGTGGCATTCTGCTGTTGATAGCTCACTGCTGCTTGACACATGAATTCGCATGCAATTACATATGCATACATACTCATGTATAGTAAGTAAGTATGTAAACATAATGCGAGTGAAATGAAGAAACGAATGCAATGGCTCGCCGGTCGGGAGCTCGTATACGGGAAAGGGGATGCGGGCGTGAGGTTGAGCGCGTTCACAAAGTCAAGTCAAATTGTCGCTCAGTGCCTTACAATTTGCTTGCCGGGCATTGCAGCATGAGTGACAAGACGCAAATTGGAGCGCAGTCAGTTTATATTAATAATCAAGTGCCAGCGCTTAAGGTCTGTGCGCCTGTCTATGCTACTGTCTGTGTTAATGTCAGTCAGCGTGACTGTGCAATGTTTGTTTTCCTACAAATGTCAAGCAAACATTAAATTACGACTTCTGCTCGTAGTGAAATGTTGTGGCAGCAAACTATACTATTGTCAATATTGTTGAAATGGTCATGTGGACGCTGATATGTGGGGCCAAGTTTGTTGATCACTCGCACACTACAAGTATTCAGTTGATTTAAGTCTTGAAATGAAGAGTGGAGCAGATGGAGGTTATTACTTTTGGAATTTCAATTTTTTAAGGAAAGGTAGCGGTATGAGAGTAATTTAATTCCTTGGAACATTTCTAGAACACTGCAATTACAGCACGGATACTACCCCCGGAATATGGTTATTTGGCCTATGGATTTTGATGCCTCCAGTCAATATATAAATAACATGATATAAACTTCTTCATCGCTAAACGCTTATAACAGTATTTACGATGTCCATAGAGAAATTCTTTAATGTTACTTGCTGCCTGGTGTTAGTCTAATTAATATATGTGTACTGACGAGTTCTTGATATTAAGTGGGACTTTTGGTGTTAGATTGGGTTAAGTTAGATGGGTGATCTCTCGAACCGAAGACCGTTCTTAAGCTGTTAAGTGTAGTCCTTTGTGAAGCAATACATCTCTCTTGTAGGAGATATCTTCTTCTTATATCTCATACAGCTCATCGTTACATCTACTAGTCGCGACTCTTTCTTTCGAAAACTCCTAACGCCGACTCATCAGATGCTGTCATCTTCCAAGCCTCTGCACCATATAGCAGGACGGGGATGATTAGTGACTTGTATAGTTTGGTCTTTGTTCGTCGAGAGGAAACTTTACTTCTCATTTGCCTACTCAGTCCGAAGTACCACCTGTGGGCAAGAGTTATTCTGCGTTGGATTTCGAGGCTGACATTGGTGGACATCAGTTATCGATAAAACCAAACCGAACCTATCATAAATCTACTTAGATATTTTATTTCCGTACTTGCTATTTCAACTGGATTTCGGAGAATATGAGATACAAGATACAAGGTATTTTTGACTTGATTTGGAAGTACGTTCGAAGAGCAAGACTTAAGATAATTCTTTCTCGTCTTCTTCCAAACTGCAAAGACAGCTAGATTGTCATCCGGTAAAATGTTCGGTCTTACTGCATGAATTCTTACAAATATTGAAAAGTGGTCCTTGAGCGTAGAGTTCCCTAGGTCTATTACGATTTTCTCCTGGGTCAGTAAGATTTTGTGATGACTGCTGCTGGTAGTTGAGCAGTTACGGCAGCTATATGTCGTAGTGATCCGGTCGGCGGTTCCGACAAGTGAACACTTTCTTGGGGAGAAACAACGTGTGCAAAATTTCAGCTAGATATCTCTAAAACAGAGGGACTTGTTCGCGTATATACTAACAAACGGACTTGTCTATATCGACTCAGCTTGTCATGCTTACCATTTCTATATATAGTATGTATATTATTGGTCTCCGACGTTTCCTTCTGGGTATTGGAAACATCATACCAAGCTTAATATTTCTTAATATATGTTCTTCAGAGTAGAAAAACCGATACGTTGATCTTATAAAACAAATCATCGAATCTCAATCGAGCTGTTAAAAGTTTATAATGGAAATTTCCTAGTTCTTTAAGCAACTTACTTTGATTAAATCCTTGCCATTTTGAATACAATATACAACTCTTTATACACTAAATATATCACTACGTAGAGATATAACTTCTCCGACACATGACACAAGATAATCATTATTCTTTCAGAATTTATTCTATATACCTATTTTTATAATATAAAACGTACCGTTTTGCATTGCCAAGAAAATCCACAGTCAGATTCTTGGCGGACGAAGTGAACCAAGTTGCCGAGTGCAGCTCCAACGGCGCTTTATAACAGTCATATTTGATGTATTGCGTACAATATAAAGAATGTGAGATCAATTCCTGCAACATGTCTGGTGAAAATTCACGATAACGAATGTTATAGCTAAAATCACTTTCACTCGCCGAACGCACATCAACTTGACTCGGTAAATTGTGTTCGACAATAGTTTTTGTAGCATTCTCCAAGCTCTGGAAGTCGCATTTAACATGCGCCGGTGGAAATACACCATTGCCATCAATATCGATGAGATATACATCGGATTTGGTATATCCAAGCAGTGCTAGTTCCTCGCAAGTCTTGCGATATTTTGTAAAGTGACAGTTCTTGCCAATGTAGCCGGTGTGTTTGCAGTCACATGTGACACGATCATCTTTCACGAAACACTTGCCGCCATGCTCGCAAGTATTCGGTCGTTTGCACGGATCAATGTAATTACAGTTATCCAACGCCACCTCGCCAACCACACGTTCCGTCTTCACAACATGACGTGGCTCGATGAGATGACCATTTATTTCGATGTCGCGTATACAGCCGACCAGCCCAGAGGCGGCCGACTTAAGACTGCTGCCAATAATTAACTTGTCACCGATATTAAACGTCAAGCCAAACATTTGACTTTGCCGCAGATGGTAGTCAACGGTGAAAGTGATTTCGCCCGCTTTGTAGTCCAACTCAACGGAATGCCAAGAGGTGGCTCTGTTCACTTTGATCACTGTTGAGTGGGTAAGGTTGCTGCCCAAATCGGGCACTAGATCAAAACTCAGTTTGTCCGAGGAGAGGCGTATCTGTGCGCGAGCATAAATTTTGAAAATCAACGAGCGTGTGTTGTTGTGCCGTTTCATTTTGGCACGCGAGCACAGTTGGTGGCACGGTATTGACGGAGGTGGTTGTGGTGGTGCATTTTCCAATTTTGTGTTTTTCAATTTCCGACACAGCAGTAGGGGCGTTGCGGAAAGTTGGGTCGGCGGATATTTAGTTTGGTATTTCCGTTGCCATTATCATCGTTTGGTAGCATTTCCGCGTGAACGGATGTCGAACATTTAATAGAGTGGTGTGTGCGGGTGTTGTTCGGTAATGGTGCATAACGACAGGGTTGCGTGAAATTAAAAAAGAAAAAAAAAACATTTGTTTTTTTTTTTTAATAAATGTATATTTTTAAAAAATATTTTATGTTACTTGAACTTAGTTTTAATTATATTTGTAGGTCAATATACATAAGTAAATAACAATATCGATGCCATGCACGAACTTCATCCAACTCATACCGAATTTCACAATTGCAGTCTTAATCGTTAACATATAATACTTGGTCTTCCATTTGGGCCATAAACGAACCGAGTTTCTAAGGCTTCCATCATATTTTTCAATAGTATTGAGCTTATCCTTGAGAGCAAGTTCCTTGTAGGCCAAACATTGGGGCGAGTGTTAAGAAGGCGACGAATGCCTTATTTTGTTGTAGAGAAGCTATAGTGAAGAGGTGGGGATCCTAACCAAAGCTGGTGTTTTGGCTCTACGAAACCACCAATAATCTTCGAAAATGTATAAGTGAGGTGTAGGGCGTTCGAAAAGATCACGCTCGCTAAGAAGCTTGAACGTATCCAAAGGGCGGATCTCATCGGTATCTTCGCTCCACTGCGGACCATACAGAAAACAGAATTTAATGCCATTTGGACGCAGACGCATTTCTGCGAAGATCACTCTAAGGGTCAAAGAAGCTGGGTATATGAAAGGGTTGTAGTGAAATTTTCGCCTCCTTCAATTACATCTTTTGAAACTTGAACAATTTATTACATAGACAACTCCTGGTAGCTCATTTGCCGCTCATACTTATACCGACGAGCGATACGTGATCGGGAAGAAACTGCCAGAGAAGAGAGTCAGTGAGTTTTTACACGCATTAATCAAGTGGGAAAACTTGAAGGGAGTCTTCTGTAAGGAGCTCTCCCAAAAGTCAAGCTTTAAACTACCGAATACTGTAATGTTTTTTGGATAGAAGTGACTTCTGTTAAGGAAGCAGTAAACATACTGCTCCGAAGTGTAACTTTTTTCAGGGAGGTGAGCATACACTCCAACAGCAGAGCGGCAACATGAGTGCTCACCTTGCGATTTGTGAGCTCAAATTAGTCAATGAATATTTTTCCGCACTAGAAAGGATATCAAGCTACTTTATCACCCTTACACCGCTTACTTAAGAATAGGAAAGAGCTTGATGTCCGTTGGCATCTTGCGTTCTAGCACCGACCTGTGGACTTCGTGTGCTCTTATAAAATATTAATGGACGATCAGCTCTTGTGCAACTGCGATATCTTTTTGGTCTAGAGTATAACGTAAGAGATCGACAACAACTTCTTGTCGTAGAAGTTCTACTCAAAAACTCGAACAAAAATTGTCAAAGTTGCATGGAAGAAGGAGAGGTGGAAAATTCAGGAACGTTCTTCCCTATTGTCCAGCCTTAAAGACCAAGGTTGGAACTTCTCGGCAGTCATAGCTTCCGAGAACCAGGAGACACGGTTGAAACTGACATTATCGCCCATATAACTTACATATATATACACAATTACCCAGGAACCCGATTGAAGCACCGAATTAAAACATCAATATCCAAATTTTTCCAAAGCTATTTAATATTTATTACTTTTGATATTATAAATAACATATAAAACAAAATTTTCCTTAAATACTAGTTAAAATAAAACAGTGAGCTAAAAATATTAGGCACTCCGTGAACTTTTCCTATCCTTAAAATCAGTACTTTCTCTCGCCGCTTCGTTATTGGTTAACCTCTGTCGCTTAGGGTTGTTTACTTCATCGTCATCTTCTCTTCGTCGTATTACTGCTACTTTGAATTGTTTCTCCCTTCTCGAATTACTCAAGATTCGAACCATACACAATTTCAAAAAATCGCTGAAAATCTGTTCCTGTTTGAGAGCTTCATAATCCATATCACTTTGCACCTTTGTTTGCGAGATTAATGTGTCAGTGACTAAGAGTTTCGATTTGAGTATTGGCAAACAGGGGCCGAAAGTGCGTTTTTTGGGTATCCTTAACTGCATCTGGTGCATAAATAGTGTGTAGCCCAGTGAGGGTTTATGACTCTTCACAAAACTTTTATCGATGGACGTTTGAAATTTCTCCTTAATATCAGTCATTTCTCTCATTGCTGCGTTATTGGTTAATTTCTGTCGTTTTGGGTTGTTTACTTCATCGTCATCCTCCCTTCCTCGTGTTACTGCTACTCTGAAATCTTTCTCTTTTTTCTGCATTAATACCGAATTATTTTGCGACAAGATCCGGAATAAGGCCAATTTTAAACGATTGCTGTAAATCTTTTCCTTCATTAGATCTTCAAAGTCCCAATCATTTTGAACTTTTGTTTGAGAGATTAAAGTGTCTGTGACTAAGAGTTTCGATTTTATCAATGGCAAACCGCGACTGACCAATCGTTTCTTCCTGATGTTCAACTGCATCTTGTGCAAAAATACCGTGTAGCTCAATGTGGGCTTATGACTCTTTTCAAGACTTTTATTCGTGGACATTTTGTATTAGATATGCTTAGGTCTCTAAAGATAAGGTGTGATTGATGCTAATCTAGTAGAATGAACAAACTTTATGGAGATCTGGCAGGTAAAAAATATTATTCTAAGTCTAGGGACGATTGCGCAGGTACCGCCTTCTCACCTTAATTTTTTCGCAGGTTCACGACTAAAGCAGGTACGCGAAAGTTATTTACGCAAAATAATAGTTTTATTGTGGGCGGGGAAAGCATAAGCACTAATAATAGTATCTAAAGCAAGCTCATATCTTTTCATTGAGCACAAAAGGTATGTGCAACACGTGAGCCTTGGAAAATGAACAATGGAAAATGCAAGTCTGTTAATTACCTGCAATTATTTAAATAATGTCGAAATGTTTGTTTACACGTTAGAATTTCTCACATTGTTAATGTGGCCAACTTTATTTATTTTTAGTGAGACATTATTAAAATCCTTTGTGAAGGTTACGTTTAGATAATCTACATTTACGGGAACACAATAGATTAAATTATCATTCGCCGAGTTTACCTAAACATTTTAGTAATTTGAGGCGTGAGATTACCTGTGACATTCTGAACAACATAAGGATCTGACCTTCGTAATCTTTCCATAAATAGTGAAATTCGTTGCTAAAAATTATTATTTAGTTTTCAACTCTACTGCTGCGCGGATCTGTCGTACTTTAGCTATACTCACTTTAGTCAGATCTAAAAATGTTCCCAAACAAAGTGCTGCCGCTTTCTCCAGAACGAACGAACAGAACTGACCAAGCGCCAACATTGAGTTACATGTTGTTTGTATACCGTCATAAATTGAGAAGTCGTGACAAAAGATTCGAACAAAAGATAAGTTTGGCGCAATCGAAGTTGTTCGTAACCGATACACTCATCACTGAAAGGAAAAAGCATCTCTATCAACAAGGGGGCTTGCGCGATTTAGCTATCCTTAACCGGGAGCAGTTATTTTGCAATTATTTGAAAAAGAAAGTCAAACATATGCAAGCTTGGAAAGAGATGAGCCCCGAAGAGAGAATGAAAATTAAGCAGACAGCTATAGCTATTAGAAAAGCAATGGAATCCCAAAGCAAAGAAGAAGAAAATATTGCAAAACGACAAAAAATAGACGATTGAAGGGAGTTGAGGAAAATCGAGAGGGTCGAGCATACTAAACCAGATGATAAGCATTTGTATAATATTTAAGTTTCAATAAAAATAAATTAAATTATTTAAGTTAAGTAATTGTGTAATAATTAAAGATTTCTGGAAGCAAATTTGAGATTTTGGTGAATATAAAGTTCTTCACTTGTGGTATTGCCACAAAATTAAATTTGAAAACTAAATTGTATCTTCGAAAATAATCATTAATTTTCAAGACCAACTAAAATTTTTCAAGCTTGTCAGCTAATAACTTAAGCGAATAAAAGAGTGAAAAATCTGCGACATATGTAGTTATTTTCTCAATTAAACCTAGGGATTTAAAGCGTGATTAAGTTAGAAATGATAAAAGAATTTGGCAAAGCATTGAACATTGGTATAAACAGCTTCTTGCCGTTTAGACCTGCTGCTACAGATGGAACTTTTTTCAGCTAAAGGACTCAATGGTTTCGAGGCTGGAAAAGATATATAGGGCCGGCATCTAATTATCGTATATACCGAGAAGCTGGAAAAGTGCTCCCAAAACCGGTCACAGCTGAAGGTTCTAGAAAGACTATCTAAGATCATACCTGCGGATACGTTAACGAAATGAATATTTACATAAACTTTTTTGCATAGGGAAATTAATTGCAAAATACCACATATAGTGGAGGCTGTAATAGGTCTTTCTCAAGGGCACGCCCACTATAATTTAGTGTAGTAAAGAACCTTTTTACCTGAACCCAACAGGTAGATGGAAAATATTAACAGAGACCCCCAGTGAAAAAGCTATAAAAGCTAAGCAAATTACCAAACAACTATCAATATCCGATAATCGTTGCAATTGAACAGTCTATCACTCGAAATGCTAAAAAAACAAATAACTCATATCACAGTATCGGAAATGTTTACACTGACGCATCCAGGAACTCTCAGCTATACTCTGTTCTTACATCGTAACGAAATGAAGAGACACGGTGATCAATTCAACCGTTGTTTACGATTAACCAGGTCAAAATTTTTCGTCACAGAAAAGCTGATTACCCAAGTGACAGCACAGATGTATCGTCCAAGTGCTCGTGAAATCCAAATACTTAATCGGGAGCAAATTTTCTGCGAACGTTTGAGGCAGCAAATGCAGCATATGATGAGTTGGCAGCAAATGAGCGAATCACAGAGAAAGGAAATTGTAGCAGCTGCCTCTGTGAAAAGAGAGGCAGAACAACGAAAGTTGGCAGAACAAGCTAGGCGAATGAATCATAAAGCCAACAACGTTAAAATGGAACCAAACCATCTAATAAATAATAATAAAATTATGGTAAAGAGAGCTGCACATTATGGACAAATGACGAACCCAACAAGACTAAACTATGACAAGGCAAGCAGAACGCCAAACGGAAAAGTGCAGTTCAAAAATTTGGCAAAAGCGACTCCGCAAACTCCACATAAGCAGACAGTTCGAAACGGGGTTTCACAATTAATGGAGGTACCAGGAAATCGGCACCAAATAACGGAATACCGCAAAAAAATGCGTCAAAGGATGGCGCAACGTAAAAACTTTATTTAAATTGTTATTGTTGTTTTAAGTTTAAGGAATAGATGTTATAGACACTTTTTGTAATAAACTATTGGTGCGAATAAATTTAAAAAAAATATAAATTTTGTTCGTCTAACATATATATTTTGGATAGTTTGAACTGATGCATCTACGTCTACATATTTATTTTTTTTTTATTTATTTTATAAATAACATTTCCTGGGTTTCGCTTCTGGTGTATTTTTAGACGTGTGGTTTTCAATGAAGCAATAGTTTTCTCTGAATTGATCTTCTTGACAATTGTTCGATTTATACTCATTTCATAATACAAGTATAACTCTGGAGCGAAGTTTGCAAATGGGCCAAACTTAGAACATTCCCGCTTCGTAAAATCGTCACCGTCAAAACCATGTTAAATAAGCACTTACAATGGCCTTCGTAGAATGTGACAAGTAATCGGAATTTGTTTTTTGTAAGATAGATTATGTTTTTAAACCTGCTGTGGTTGGTATAAGGTGCATTTGCTTACGAACTGATATGCTATTCAGTCGTTCTATGTACTGCTGTGCCAGTTATCACTTCACACCGACTTATAGCTGCACTTCTGCTTGGAAAAAACTCATAAGTATGGAGAGTTTGATACGCGGATCTGCAGCAGCAGTAGGTCGATAGTAAAGGGTAACATGGGTTCATGGGTTTCCTCGGGTCAAAAACGGTCTTTTTTCAATATTTTTTTACATATAAAAAATGAAATATTTTAATGAAATTTTTTTTTATTTAAAAGACTCATATTTAATAAACATTTTGTAAAATTTTCAGAAAAAAGTATCAAAATGGCAGTCATTACGACGCAGTCCCTCGGAAAAAAGGTGCATCCGCGTTGTCAGCAGAACTTCTTTCAGGATCATGTGAAATAAAAATAAAAAATACGTGTTTTAGTAAAGGCAATAAACTAGGTATTGGACGAAGGAAAAAATGAAAATTGGATTTTTGGCAGACGTTTTTATAAAAAAAAAATGCAAAATTCGATGAAAATTTCTCGACATTCTTTGTTTTTTAAATAGTTGTAATTAAAAAAATCCTTCGTTCAAGACCTTGTAAATGATATCTCGAAGACCTGTGTAAAATTTCATCAATATCGGTTGAGCAGTTCGCGCGAAATCTTGACAACCGACTTTGAAAACATAGTTTTGAGAAAAACGCGTTTAAAGACGACACACTTAGCGTAGCTAACCTCGAGCGCAAAAGTTCTCAAGGCTGTATCTCCAAAATTGCTACCCGGATCAACTTGAAAACTTAGGACAATATTCTTGAGGTGTTGTAGAATTTAATAAGACAAAAATAATTTCGATTTTTTGAAACTGTGAAACCCATGTAACCCCTTAAGATCTATCCCTTGTAAGAAGAGCCAGTGGTATTTTAACACTTGGGGCTTTCATTTGCTGAAACGAGATTACATTTTCGTAACCAAACCCTTCTGCTCTCATTTGAGGCAATGCGACGCCCATAAAATGCCATTAATTGAAAACTTGTAAAATGCCATAGCATTTTACATCTTTAAAATCATTGACAAACTAATTAACAAAATTTTCCTTAAATACTAACATTCTAATACAATGTCACTTAAATGATGTCGAAATGTTTGTTTACAGTTTAGGATTTCATATTAAGAATTACACTGTTTAACTTAATTCTTTTGAGTAAAATATTATCAAAATTTGATAGCTTTGTGGAGATCTTAAAATTATAACTAAGTTATTAGGTCCGCAGCCAGAAATAAACAAAATATATGCAAAATTCCTCAACTGCCAACCAGGGAATACTTGGTTCAAACTTTCTCGAAACTTTTCATCTAAGTACAGGTAGAATAGTCCCTAATATTATTTTTACCCTTGAAAAGTGATGTAAACATTGGTAATTATGTATTTATAGCCAGTAGGTAGTTTAAATGGATAGCCGACATTGTTATACGCCGAGTTTACCTAAACATTTAGTGATTCGAGGCGTGAGCCTACCTGACCTGACATACTGAACAACATAAGGATCTGACCTTCGCAATATTTCTATAAATATTGAAACTCGTTGCTAAGAAATATTATTTAGCTTACAACTCTACTACTGAGCAGACGTGTCCTATTTTAGCTTTCCTCACTTTAGTAAGATCTAAAAATGTCCTCAAACGAAGTTAGCCGAACTGACCAAGCGCCAACATTGAGTTATATGTTGTTCGTACACCGTCATAAATTGAGAACTCGTGCTAAACTATTTACCAAAGAGTTAAGTCTGACCCAATCAAAGTTGTACATAACCGATACACTTATTTCTGAGACGAAAAAGCAGCACTATCAACATAAAGGGCAATTGGACAATTCAGGTATCCTCAACCGGGAGCAGTTATTTTGCAATTATTTGAAGAAGAAAATCAATAAAATGCTAGCTTGGAAAAAAATGAGCCCCGAACAGAGAATGCAGATGAAGCAGGAAGCTGTAGCTGTTAGAAAAGCAGAGGAATCCCAAGGCATTGAAGAAGAAAATTGTGCCAAACGACAAAAATTAGATGATGGAAGCGTCATGAAAACCGATAATATCAAGCGTTCTAAACCAGATGATCATAGTTGTTAAGTCGCGAATTAGCATTTATTTAATATTTAGGTTTGATTAAAAATTAATGTAAATAAAATAAGTTATTTAAGTTAAGTACTTATGTAAGTTAATTGAACAAAAAACAAGAAAAGAAAATTAAGAAAATTGAATCCTTTTTATTGCAATTGCATCGAGAATTAGATTGTATATATAATTCCACTACTCTGGAAACAAAGATGGCGTTGTGGAATATGTAAAGTTCCTCACTTGTAGTGTAGACCTAGAAACAGATTTGAAAGTTGAATTGGATTTTCGAAAATAACGAAACTATGAATGATCACTATCATTCATTCTAAATATCCACAAACAATTTCTCAAAGTTCTATGACTGATTAACTTAACGTTCAAATATAACTCGTACAACCTCTAAAATGCTGCCCATAAAAGGTTGATATCGAGATAGCTTAAACGAGATCGAGAGCATTTCACTGAAGTTTAAAGCTAAAAAATGACCGCAGACTATTACCTAAGGTCAGGGTTTCCCGGTGTTTGGTCAGCCGAAAAATGTGTGGCTGGTTGAAAAATGAAGCTATTTTAACATATGGTATATAATTTAATGTTATTCTAGTGCTGAAGAATTTAGATTTTATTAAGAGTAAAAAGGTTTGTCATTATGGCCTAAAAATGATTTTGAGAAAGCACCATGGCTGGTTCAAATAATACCAGACGAGAATCTGCAATTGGGCCGTTGATCAATAATAACTCGATAAGTGACTTCTCAAAAGATGTCAATCGTCTCGGCTATAACTATCTTGCGTAGGCAACCGACGTCATAATAATAGTTGAGCGGTGTTAAATTACATGCTTTGGATGCCACGCCACAGCTCCACGATGCGAGATAATGGGCTCCCCAAAAGTTTCCTTCAATAAATTGTAGCTTGTTTATAATTAACGGTTGTATACATAAACATTCTTCGAATCAGACATGAAGAAGCTCACTTATGGTTGAATGTTTGCTGTGATATGGGCAGAGAGAAGGATTGGTCCATATTGCTTCAAACATCAAGCTTATTATAATATTACAGTCAATGCTTGAACGTAAGTATTATTAATGCTTTTTTGTGCCTGATGGAGATGACCTTTAATGCAAGACGCTGCTGTATACAACACAGCCAACGAAACCACGATCGTGCGATTAACATTTTCGTGATTTTGCCCGAGCCGATTTACGTCTTGAAAGAGAATATTATATTACTGCTAACACAAATTGAACATCCACGGTGGACCGAGATCATTTTGAAAACATAATAATCAACTCGTACTTTTATAAAAAAGCTAAACTCTTGACCATAACATTATATTATATACGTTTTAATTCTTCTTGAAAACAACATTTTTAAGCTTTTTCCCAAAAATGTAGGAACCGAAGATTTAAGGTCTTATACCAGTGGGACACTTTAAAAAAATTGTATTTGCTTTTTCGATAGTTTATATTTCCAAAAATATCCTGTGAAATCGGGAAGATCGCGTCTTGAATAGTTTTTGGATGACAAGCGTTCTAAAAAGCGACCGCTCGGAGGTGCAAACATACTTATGTATGTATAAAATCGTTAAATTATATTTTTGATATGATAGAAATAAAGTTTACGGAAAAAAAGTTTTTCATTTTAAAAATTTGACAATTTTTTGTTTAAATAAATAAAAAAAATCGGCTTCTCCGGGATTAGCAGGGATAGTCAAATTAATTGAAGTTTTTTTTGGAGGAAAAAAAATGCCAAACATCCAAAAAATGACAATTTTACTTAAAAAAAATCGATTATTTTATATAATTCATCGTGGTAAATTTTTTTCGTGTAGTTTTTCGAAAAGTTCATTCAAAAACAAAAATTTAAAAAAAGGTCCCAAATAATCAATTTTTTCAAAAGTTATGGCTATTTGAAAATAAAAAAGCCATTTTTTTTTTAATTTATAACTTTTTTGAAGTTGGAAAAAAAATTTTGAAAAAGTTCTCAAAAACTTTTTTCAAAGGGTAGAAAATTATGGATAAGTTTCAGCAAAATCTAAAGGGGTCTGGATCAAAAGTGGTCGATTTGGTATGGAATACCCCATGAAGCTTTTAACGCGTTTTTATCGAAACGACATTTATCAATATTGCTGACATCACAACTCAACGAGAAATTAACCGATCGACTTTAAATTTAAACGGGGTATTGCTGAATATATCTACCATGCAATGCCCTATCTTTTTGATTGGTTAAAATTGTCAAAACGACCATCTTTTACCTAAAAAAAAAAAAAACAATTTTTTTTTTTCAAAATTACGCCCTTTGTTAATTTTTTATATTTTCCTAAGATCGTAGGGCATTGTATAGGAAATATATTTAAGTCTAATAAACTTTTTGAATTTTTTTTAACAGCTAATTATTCGGTCGGAATCATGTCAGTAGTTGGGACACTTTTTTTGGCACCTTGGAAGATAGCCCATAACTCCTTTAGTTTTCAACATTTTTGCAAAAAAAAAGTCTTAAAATACAGCTGAAAACATATTATGTTCAAAGAAGTTCCAAATATTCAATTGTGTGCTTTTTATTAAAAAAAATTCACGAAAATCGCATAATTTTTCATGCCTTACAATGCCATAGCCCCTGAAGGGTTAAAAATATTCTCGAACACGTAGGGAACTTCTAAGTTCCGGTATAACCGGACATTTCATATTCTCACATTCTAATCATACAGATGCACCGTTATTAGAAAAACAGCCTCTCTCAATTTTATTAAACTAACCCACATATTGGCCGATATTTTGAAAAAATTTTAGTCATATTCACGCAAAGTTTTATCCAAATATATTAATTGATTCTTGATTTGTAAACATGAAAGTAAAATAATAAAATAAAATTTTAATTTGTGTTGTATGGGAAGTAGGCGTGGTTTCAGCCTGAGTGTGGTAAATTTCACACTGTAACGTAGGAGTGTCAAGTGAATTTCAAGTGCCGAATTTAGTTGAAATCGGTGAAGTATGTAGTTTCTAAGATATGTGATTTTCTCATACAATCTCGGTAATAAAATTTAATATCTACGCCATGGCCATATATATTATATATAACTGATTTATCGCGCTTTTAGTAGTTTTTAACAATACCATTATATGGAGAGTGAGTGAGGTTATCATCTAATTTCATCAATTTTCATACTATTGGTAGAAGTTGTTATAAAATTGAGGCTAGGTGAACTTGGTTGTTGTAGCTTTTGTCATTTAGGAGTTAAGGAAAGTAATAGCACTGATTTTTTTCCGTTGCGACTGTACTTCGGAGCGTGCGCGCACCGACTGGATTCGGCAGAGGCTGTTTCTAGCTAACGAACCAGCGGCTGCTTAGTTGTCTCCGAGCACCTGGAGGGTCAGGACAAACATTTTCACGAGTGCCACAAGCCGAAAGTGCAGCGCTCGTTGGAGCAGAGGTACGTGATTAAATTCTGTGTGAAACTCGGTAAAACTGCGACCGCCCAGCTTTCGCCCTGGCTTACCCAGATGTTGCTTTAGCAAGAAGTGGTGTGTTTCGGTGACACCAGGCCTTTTTGGATGGCCGGAAAAGGTCGCTGATGAATGAGCAAATCTAAAGTGAAAGTGATGCTCATGATCTTTTCTGACATCAAAGCAATATTCCACCATGTTCCTGAACAAACAGTTAACGGAAAATTTTACGTGAAAGTCCTCAAGAGACACAAACGAAGGGTCAATCGGTTCCGACAAGACATCGCAGCCGATTGGAAGTTATAATACGACAACGCCCCGGCTCATATCGCCTTTCTTGTGAACAGCTACCTAACAAAGACTGGCATTCCAATGCTTTCGCAGCCGCCCTAAAGCCCATATGTGACCCCCGGACTTTATTGTTTCCTCGCCTGAAAAGGCCAATGAAAGGCAAATAATTATAAAATGGAGTGAAGAACAAGGCGAATTTTTAACTATTTTCTTCTCAATTTACTATTGTCAGATTTTGAACAGACCAAAACTATCAAATATTATATACATATTTACTATTACAGTATTATATATTTAGTTGATTTATAAAATAATTATAAATCAATCGAAAATATCTAATAAGCTTGTGAAATTACCAAAGAAATGGGTTTAAATATACTATTAAATATATTTAAAATTATATTATTGTATATTAAATTTGTACATCTTTCAGAATCATAAAATTTTCCTTAAATACTAATAGCTTAATACATATAATGCGACAAATTATGCTCTCCGTAGACTTCTCTTGAAGTCAGTACTTTCTTTCTCCTCTACGTAACTGTTTAATTTTTGTCGCTTAGCTGTGTTTACTTCATCGTCATCCTCTCTTCCTCGTATTGCTGCTACTCTGAGTTCTTTCTCCTTTCTACGTAATAATCTCGAGTTCCTTAGCGACAAGATCCGTAAGATAGACAATTTTAAACGATTGCTGAATATTTGTTCCTGTTGGAGATATGCCATGTCCAATTCACTTTGAATCTTTGTTTGCGAGATTAATGTGTCAGTGACTAAGAGTTTCGATTTTATCAGAGGCAAAGAGGTACGTCTGCTGCGTCGTCGTCCGATCGTTCGTTTCTTACGGCTCCTTAACTGCGTCAAATGCAAAAATACCGTGTAGCTCAATGTGGGATTAGGAATTTCCGCAAAATTTGTATCCGTGAACATTTTATATTGCTTATGCTTTCGTCTCTAAGGATAAGATGTGACTGATACTGATCTAGTAAAACGGCCCACCTTTTATAGTGGTCTGACAGGTAACAAATACTAACCTAGAAATATTTACGGTATGCTTAGGTAAGCACGGCTCCGTTATTCAGGCATAATTAGTAAAGATATTATCAAATTGTGATTGTGTAAACAATAACGTTAGCAATAATTTGGATAAATAATGATGAAACTTCATATATGTGTTTCTTGGTTCTCATTTACTGAAGCGGTCTGTTACCACACCCATAAGATGTCGTTAATCGAAAAACCGCCTTCTACGTTTAAAGTAGCAATCTCATAACATCTCCTTGTAGACTTTGAAACTGGACAAACAATTTTGTGGAATAGTGTTAAAAGTGCGATAGGTGGATAATTAGGTAGGTAGGTAGGTAGAATTGCTGTCTGCGTCGAACCTAGACCCTTAGGAGTCTCTTTGTGATACCGCCAAAACTAATATTCTCTCACTCTATTGTCTTCTTTCTGAGCCAACCGTGCTTGGCAATAGAAAGTTTAATTCGTTTTTTTTTGTTTTCATATGTTTAAAGTTTAGACTTTTAAAATATTACATATTAAATACGACCTTGGAAGGATTTTTCAAAATTCGACTTCTTTTCGGAGATACAGCCGATTTTGTGAGGTGGCGTCCGTGTTAACTAGATTTGTCTCCTAAACTTTAAATGCGTTTTTCTCGAAACTACTTTTTGGCACACGGTACCGGCATTATCTCAAGTTCTATACAACCGATTTACTTGAAATTTTGTGTGAACCTTCTTTATATAATCCCTTATCGTTCCTACCAGCATCGTGTCAAAATTTTTGTTTTTAATATTTAAAAAAATGCAGGAATTTCAAAAAAAGCGTAAAAAATTATTTTTATTTTCAGGCAGTTTTTCAAAATTTTTTTTTTCGTGTTTCCGGACTATAACAGCATCCTTACTGATTAAGAATTTCTGTTGATTTTTTTTTCAGACCACCAGAAGAGTCAGGATCAATGTCACCATGATGCGCCATTTTTTTTACACCTGTTTCTCCCCCCTCTAATTAATTTAATTTTTAATATTTTTTTTGTAAAATTTTTTTTCTGTATTCGTAAGATATCAATAAAAACACCATAAAAAAATGGATGGTAAAAATATTTTTGGTTTTTTGTTTTTTAAATAAAATTCAAAAAACTGCCCAAAATTTGATTTCTAGAGTAGAATAAATCCTTAAAATTCCTTCGAGTCGCCTGGACCGGACAGTTTATTTCGAGCTCAATTACAGCAGTTCCAGACTACATAATAGTCTGGTCAATAACCATTTTTAAGGGGCGTTGCAACTAATTTATATTCTTTCATTATGCAGAAAAGTCAGAGTAATACATATGTAAATGTAGCAACTGTGAACAAAAGCTCAGATACAAGTCTAAAAGATTTCAGAGCAATTACTCTCCTTTTCTTTTAGTATTTTTAAGGAAAATCCACCGAAAAAGCATTCACCACAGTGGTAGCAGAGATTAAAAAATCTTAGACATACACAGATAACTTCCAGTCCGGGACCAAACTGAGCGCACTTAAAGATTTGGGCATCACTGAACCTCTAAGAAAATAATTGTACAAATATTTAGGAGCATGTCAAAGGTTAAAAGTTCAGAAGAAGAAGAAGAAGGAGATGTCAAAAGTTCCAATGCTAGGAGCTTCAACGACGCGGCGTGACGTCCAGATCCGCCCAAACATATGCAACTCAAGGAGGCCTGTTATCTCCACTTCTATGGATCTTAACAATGTGTTAATTGCTGGTAGATACATACATATATACAAAAGAGTACCAAGCTAACAATTGGAGAAAAGGCAAGCTATTAAGGAGTAATTATAGAAAGAAAGCTTTCATGAAAACTAAACTTAGACGTTACGGTGAAGAAAGGAGCTGCAGCACTTAGAACCTGCAAAAGGATGGTGGCGTACAAATGAGTATTAATGCCTCGAGTGGTAGCTCTTTGGCTTTACACAGTAGTTGCTAGTAGTTTAAGAGCAGCTAGTATATATATCAGTGCAGTTATTTAAAAAAATAATTTCAATTGTTAATTGCTAATCGAAAACTTCGCATAAAATACTACAAATTGGAAGGAAAAAATAAATACTTTAAACTACGATTGCTACTTTCATTTTCAGTCATCAAAACAAGTGAGAAATATTTGTAGAATACCAGTATGCAGTAGCAAGGTTCAACCCATGATGATATCCATTTTACAATTATTTATAGTATATACTGAAATGCGAGCATAAATGGGTAAGAGGTGTAATAATTGTGGAATTTTGATTGTATGAAAATAAGTATTTATGTCACAATTTTCATTTGAAGACTATTATGCCTGCTGTTGCATATTTGGGTAATTTGCAAGCCGAAAAATACAAACTTAAACATTTACATATGGATTATTTACAAAATACAAATACACACGTGTATATGCAATTACATGTATGCCAATTTACGGTTATAACTGCTGAATTTTCACAAAATTCACGATAAATTGGTGAGATAATTATGATTTGGGAAAATATGCAGTTTCGGTTGAAATTGTGACATTAGCGAATTGCCAGCTATTTGTTGTGGATTTTTTTGTTATTGGTGTAAAAATTTTGTATTTTCGGTGACACTTTGACGTGTGCGGTATATAGAAAAATATCGATATATACAGGTATGTAGGTAATACGACGAGACACCTTTTCATTTTCATTTCATTTATAGATTTCCAATTAACTTTTCAATAATTTAAAATTTGCTTTGAATTGAGCAATACAAAAATATATGGAATGTATATTAAAACTACACAAAATATCGAGTCATGTCGAGTTCAATATTTGAGATGGCGATTTGAAATTCTGAAAAGCTGCTTTTGACAGTACGAAAAGCTGCCTTATGCCACGATGTCTGAATTTGGTATCCCCGCAAAACTATTGTGGCTGTGTAAACTGATTTTGAGCAATACCAAAAGCTCCGCCAAGAAAAAAACCTTTCCGAGCCGTTCGATACTGAGTGAGGTTTCATACAAGGCGACTCTCTAACGTACGACTGCTTTAATCTACTGTTGGAGAAAATAATTCGAGCTGCAGAGCTTTATCGAGCAAGTACAATCTTCTGTAAGAGTATACAGCTGCTGGCGTACGCCGATAATATTGATATCATTGGCCTTAACAAATGAACCGTTAGTTCTGCTCTCTGGATAATAGATAAGGAAGTGAGGCAATGGATCTGGTTGTGAACGAGGGCAACAAGCAATATCTCCTGTCATCAAACAAACTGTCGTCACATTCGCGACCAGGCACCCACCTCACTGTTGACAGTCATAGCTTCGAAGTCGTAGATAATTTCGATTATCCTGGGACAAATATAGTAAAATAATGCCTTGATTTCTTTGTGGATGTTAATCTGCAATGTATTCCAGAACATATTTATATAACTGTGTAACTGTGAGGCAGTTGAACTAGGTAGAGCAGGTGTCAGTTATGATTAGACACTAAAAACTTCATCAGAAGCACAGAATTCATTGGATTTTAGTCCCTGTGGTATCACAATGTGCTTTCTAAAGGTCTAGACATCTATTCCACATATGTACTTACCTATCATATAGACTAACCGATCAAAATCAAGACCTTGTTTGAACTTTTTTACTACAGATGTTACTTTCACGAAATTCGACACGGATCATTATCCAAGAAAACGGTAAAATATAGCTGCTATACAAATTGATCGATAAAAATAAAGCTCTTCTGTGATAAAATTTTTAATTTAAGAAGATATCAGACGAAAATTAATTTTTTTCGACAAATACTTGATTTCGAACATTTAGTTTGTTTAGCAACTATACGCTATAAAGCTCCGATCTAAATAAATTTTCTGGAAAAATTCCTGAATATAGTTCGTAAAATGAAAAAGTTGACCATACGAGGTATGACAATTAAGTAACGAGACTGATTCCATAAAAACCGTATATTTGAAAATTATTCTACAACTCTGCCATCCCCTTAAAAGTAATCCCCTTGGGCAACTATACATCGATTCCAGCGCGTTTTCCATGTTTCGTAATATTTCTGGAACGCTTCGACTGGGATGTCCGCGAGTACCCTCGTCACGGCCGCCTGGATGTCCGTAATCGACTCAAAATGGGTTCCTTTGACCACCGATTTACTGTTAGGAAACAAAAAAGTCTCAGGGTGACATGTCGGGCGAATAAGGCGGCTGTTGCAACACGACGATTCCTTTACTGGGACACACTGAGGGCGGTGTGGCACGGCGCGTTGTCGTGATGAAGAATCCAGTTACGAGCGATGTCTGGGCGCACTCTGTTGACTCGTTTTCGCAATCTTTCGAGTACCTGGCAATAGTAGACTTGATTCACAAATTTCCTCGGTGGAACGAATTTTTGTGGACGATTCCACGGCTATTAAAAAAGGCAGTAGTCATCGTTTTCACCTTCGACTTGCTCATGCGAGCTTTTATCGGGCGGGGGGTCGCGCGGAGACAACCATTGTGAGCTTTGGCGTTTGGTTTCCACGACTAAGAGCACTACCACCATACACTCTTACAATTTTAGCGTATGTTTCCGTAGCTGTTTCGCCCAATCAGGCACAAAATTTTATCGCGGCGAGCACTACAAACACAAGTCCACTCAACTTTACGCAGCAGGCGAACTAAACAAGCTAGAGCGATTATATATATCGATGGATAGGGCAGGGATGCCGAAAAAAGAGAAAGGAAATTTCAAGGTCATAGATTTACCACAAGCGCGGTAATAAAATCAGTCTCATTACTTAATTGCCAAAGCTCGTATAAGAGCTTGATTCCGATCGCTCAGCTTGTGTACACTATATGCTATATTGGTGTGAGAATTTCATGACATTTCATTGATTAGAAGTGAAGTTATTGCGTTTTAAGTGTCAGTATGTTTGTGTTGTCGGTGCGAAAATGAGCTTCGAACAGTAAGCAAAAATTAAATTTTGTTTTAAAATTGGTAAACTTTTACTGAAACGTTTCAATTGATAAAACAAGTTTATGGCGATGATTGTATATCTCGTAGCAGAGTGCACGAGTGGTTTCAACGTTTTCAAAGTGGTCGGGAGGACATAAATGACGATCAACATGTGGGCCAATCAAAATCCGTGATGACCGGAATTTCCATCGAAACAATGCCTGAACTTATCAAAAATCAGCCGAAATCATCATTGAAATTCATGGAAATAAAATTGAACATCTCTAAAACATCGATTTATTGCATTTTGACCGAACATTTGGGCTTACGAAAGGTGTGTGCACGGTTTGTTCCACACAATTGACTTACAACCAAAAATTGCTCAGAATCCAACATTCGAAAGACGATTTTTCAACCAAAAATCACATTTTAACCATGAACCACTCCCCGTGATCGCCTGATATGACACCGTGCGACTTCTTCCTTTTCGGAAAAATACAATTGTCCATGAAAGGAAAGCGTTATGCTAACGTAGAGGCCATTCAAAGGGCTTGCACCGGCATACTGGCGGCCATACCGGCCAAGGAGCTGAAACACTCGTTCGACATGCTTTTGGACCGTGCAAAAAGCTGTATTGAAGCAAAAGGAGACTATTTTAAATAAAATAAATTGATTTCGCTGAAAAAACCATTTATTCTGTTTTATTTTTTAAGTCCTGTTTACTTTGGAACACTCCTTGTAGGTGAATATTTACATACACATATTTTGCGGTAACGTTAAATTTTTCGTCAACCAAAATATATTTTTCGCCTTTCGTATTAACCGATATTAAATAAAATTTATATTTCGAATATATTTGTAAATACGATTCCATTTACATATATTATTTGTAAATATTTCTTTTCTGATAAAATTCCAAAATATTATTGCAAATGAGATTGCTTTTATTACAACATCGGTAAACTGTGTATATTTACTTGCAAAATATTTGCACTGAGGCCGAACATCTCAAATAAATAGCAAAACCTTCGACAGCCAAATAAAATTCAATAAAACGTAATATGAATAGAGCGATTGTCAAGCATTCAATTGCTGAGCGCTACCACTAACCTTCTGCCGAAATAGTAAATACTCTAAGCTAAATATATTTCGGTGTTAAATTTATTAGAATTTAATTTTTCAAGTGGGTGGAGATCCAAAAGCTCCATTAGGGCTGGGAAGGGCCTCTCCGAGTCACTCGATATCAAGCGAGGTTACAAATAGGTAGACTCCCTATCTTGTGACATCTTTAATATATTGCTGGAGAAAATAATACGAACTGCATAACTAAATAGAGAAGCTACAATCTTCTAAAAGAGTGTACAGCTGCTGGCGTACGCCGATGTTATTAATATCATTGCACTCAATATCCGAGCTAT